>JAHBOF010000061.1:0-547104 GCA_020736565.1 Coprinopsis sp. MPI-PUGE-AT-0042 | reverse complement strand
CCTTGTAGAGGAAAATTGGCCAAGACCTTCCAGAGACATCAACCCTTGTCCGGAGTTGCTTCTGAACCTGGGGCTGTATTTAGTGTCGGTACATGTGCAGAGCGAAGGGCCTTACTCTTCATCTTGCCAATTGAGGTCCACAGGACAAAGCAGAAAGCCGTTCGAGGATGCAAAGAACCCCCGGCCATCTTCACGTTGCGAGCAATGGGTGGATTCAAAGGTTGTCCGTTGAGGGGAATAATCCAATCGACGATCGCACTCTTGAGAGTTTTGGTATCATCCGAACGGGCACTGTTGGCTCCCTTCTGTATCTAAAAGTACGGATCAGCAATGTCATTTGAGAAAGAGACACGGGCTCGTACCATAGCGGACATAGCCATCACCTCCTCTTCACTGGCATCCACAAGGCGTTGATGAAGCGATGGTACCATGTTGAGGAGCTTCTGATAGACGCGAATTTCGCGGCGGGCTCTGTGAAGAGCGGGCAGATTAAGGAATATGATCCTGTTGGCTTGGTCTATACTGAGGCTCCTCTGGAACATCATCCTCTTCCGCTTGTTCTATTGCGAGGCCATTGACTATCAGGGCATAGATGTTCACGAAGGCGTAGACAGAGCGTCCGAAGTGTCGGCCATGATGAACCAGTGGGTCTGTGGGGGAGCTAAACAGAATAAATCGAGATATTGGTGCTGTAGGAAGCGCTACCCGCGTTTCCTAGGGCCGAGCTCCAGTGCGTTTAGTTTGGGAGGTGGGCAGCACCCGTTGCCCCCATTGCACGCTTTCCGAGCAGTGCCGTATCGCTGTCTGTGAGGGCTCTGTTGAATCTCTTGGTCGGCAGAAGCCATGTCGTTTGCTCGAAGCTGAAGAAAGGATGGGTAGAGTGGGATCGCGTTAAATAGAGGAGCAAAGAGCCAATCTCAAGTTTCGTGAGATATTGTTGCACAATCCCACGCATGTTCCCACGCTTGTAAATCATTCACACGATTGGGACAACCGATACGATTACACATTTGGGAAAACTGATAAGATCATCTGGATGCTCGGATATCATGGATTGTTTTAAGATCTACAGGTCGGGTTCAAAATAAGGGAAGAATGGATCAGATAAAATGCCCAAGAACTGGGAGTCAGCCGAAAAAAAAAGGTATTGATATTACTGCGAAGTACGTGTATGAGAGATGAAGATGAATGTCTAATTGTACGGCGGGATCATAGCGAATCAATGACAAGGTTGTTCTGCACGACGTCTGCGAGCCTGATGGGCAAGTGCCTCCTTGTAAGCCTCAGTGTAGAGCCGATCCCCTTGACGGAAGCCAATCGCCGACAATGCCTCTGGCGTATCCGCTTTGGATGGCACGTAGTAAGGACACGTATCGATATCGTTGGCTGAAGAAACACTTACGATGAAACGCACGGGGCTCCTCTCGCTTGACGATGGAAAAGGGAAATGGTGGCGCGATGGATTTAATGCTGGCCTGATCAATTTGGGAGCAGGCGGATTTCAGTTCCTCTCGATTGTCGACACAGCGGTTGAGCTGGATGGTCAGTAGCTCAAGATCACATCCACGGTTCTCGGAGACGGCGTCGGGATATCGATACTTGTAGATCCCAATGGCTGCCAAGAAGTAGGCAAGGTATGGCCAGTAAAAGTCAGCCCAAGGATCCAACAGTGGCCTGTTGGCTTGTGGCCCTGTTTGAGGGAGGATATCATAGTGAGCGAAGACCCAGGCGGCCAGCTCAAGAGCTAGGCCCCGTGTATAAATGCACTCCAGCCTTTCTTCATGTGGAATTGCGTTAACATCGCATGAGGTCATGCTTTCCACCGAAATGCGATACCAAACACTTGATGCGTCGTCATCTGGGCAGATGTAGGAACGGAAGTCGAGGACATTCTGCAATTCCATGAAGCAAAGGAGAGCAAAAGTGCCGGCAAACATGCCAGCGTCCTCAAAGTCGGGAAGGTGCTCCTTATCAGCTATTGTCATAATAATGTCAGCAGCGCTATTTCAAGGCACATCAAAGCCTACCTGATGCAGCCAATACACCACCCTTGCAAATGAAAGCAAAGTGAAAGAAATGGACCATCCGACGCAAAAGAAGCCTCGATGGGAAATGGTCCGTTTGTCAAGCTGGCCTCTCCGATGAAAGCGTGGATTACCCCGACAACGGTTGGGAGCAAGGTTGCGACTGAGTAGAAGTGGCCGCCATAACAGATCGAATTCTCCATTGTCCAGACGGCGTGCATCGTGTTGGGAGCCATAATCCTGAAGCAGTTAAGGATCGAAAGCTCAGCCATTGAACAAAGACAATGTACAGTCGACTTCCAGGCTTCAATACCACAGCCTCAACGTCCCAACGGTCGCTGTTTGGTAGATCCCCTTGTCCGAAAAACTTTAAGAAGCCATCGATCTCTGTGAAAGATGGCACAGGCCCACTGGCCGATCCATCTTTAGGACGTACAATGACCCACAGTTTTAAGCCATGCTTGACTTCTAGCCATGTCCCAAAGCCATCAGAGTCAATGTGCAAGTAATGTAGGGCACCATTGAAGGCAACCAAGCTCCATCTCATGTGGCTGGTAGGATAGGTGTCGAAGCAAAAGCTATTGCCTAGCGTACGCAGCCATGCGACGTGTTCGCTCGAGAAAGGAAAGTTGTGCTCAGGGCGAAGGCCTGGAGGCATCGGCAAGTTGAGGGCGTTGACGATGGGCCGTGTGTCAAGCGGAATTCTTGAGTATTCCACCAGTGTTTGAAGGGTTGTACGCCGAGACCTTGCTTTTGAGATGGTGGTGTAGTTGCCAAGTTGCTTTGACTGGTCTAGGGATTCAAGACAAGCGCCTTCAGGATACGAGATGACTAGCGGATAGAGTCACATACCTTGGACCTCAATCTCGGCGTCGATCCTCCCTGTAAGCGTCGCCATCCCAGTATAATCAAACCCAACAGCTTCACTTTGCTGACAATCGGTTTGTACAATTGCAAGTTTCCCTTGCTTGCCCATATGTTGTGTCTTTCCTCAGCTGTCAAGGCATTATAATCAACCTCCTTCACGATCAAGAGTAAGGACTTGTCTGGGTTGGAGACGTGGAGGGGACGATTGTCGGTCCAGAAACACCCCTGAATAGCAGAGACCCATTTGGCGAAGAGCCTGGCATCCTTACCCTGAAGAGAAGGATTTGTTAGTTATGGGCAATGTTAGCGAAACCATGACTTGCATGGAAGAGGGGTCCTCCAGGTGAAACGTTCCCCACGCGGTCCATAGAAGGTATATTCCTTGGGCTGGCATAGTCGGAGGAGCCTTCTTCCGGATTCTAGAATTACGAGTTTACGACGTCAGCGCATCACATTGCTTCGAATTGTGGGTAGTTGGTTATACCCTGCCTTGGGGCTGTTGGACCCACTCGAGGATTTCAGAGGTGTGAGGCGGGCCCAGTCTACGGGCGGTATCCTGGTGGGGGGTTGGTTGAACCAGCGATTAGTGTCGAGAGGTTGAAGCTCACCATAATCTGATCAACGACCAATGCTACTATCAGGGGAACCCCCCCAAGTCAACTCGAGATGCAGCCATCAGATGCACATTGTCGGTGGTAGAAGGGAGTAGCTCCGAGCCCGTCCTTGCTTCTTTAAGGCAGGGCTTCTCCTTGTCCTTCGATTCCGAGGAATCATCTTCAGGTGACACTCGTTTCAAGCGAGTTTGCGCAGAGCAGGCGAACCAGTAAGGGAACGACCTGTCTGAGTTAGCCTCTTCGGATTGTGAGTTCCTCTCCTCCGATTCGGGGGAAGACGAGCGGATGGCTGGGCTCTCCTGTTCCTCATCGCTGCGATCCGAGTTCTCCTGTTCCTCATCGCTGCGATCCGAGTCCTCCTGTTCCTCATCGCTGCGATCCGAGCCTTCCTTGTCATCGTCGCTGCGATCCGGGCTCTCCTGATCCTCACCGCTGCTGTCCGAGCCCTCCTCGTCATCATCACTGCGGCCCGAACTCTCCTGTTCCTGATCACTGCGATCCGAATCCTCCTTGCCCTTCCCCCGGCTATCTGAATCCTCCTGATCCTGATCCCTACCATCCGAGTCCTCCATATCCTCATCACTGCTGATATCTTCGGATCGGCGATGGTTTTCGGACTGGGAGGAAGGTGCTGATGGCATCATAGGAGCAGCCAACGCCGCAGCTTTCTGTACCTCATCATCGGGGACACTAGGTGTTGACGAGCGTGAAGATACAGGAGACGAAATGGCTGAAGTAGTTGCTACTTGTTGCATGCTGATCTCAACGCTGGGAATGCTTGGCGTCGATGGTCGTGATGTTGAACATGCAGGAGGGCGCTCCTGGCCAACGTCGCATAATGCCAACGGCACAGGTGATGGCGTGATTGTAGCATTGTTTGAGGGGGGCAAGCCTGAAATGAGCTGTTGAATTGTCGATTCATCAATGTGCAAGCCCAAGGCAGCGAAAGTAGCTGTCAAAGCCAATGGCTGAGCTAAGGTTCGCTGCATGTTGGCTGCAATCGCAGCAGATTGAAAACGCATGGCGAATTCATGAAGCGACCCGACCGCAGGAACGGCTTCAGAAGCCAATCTTCCGAAGAACGGAAGGGGGTCGAGAGAATGCGGCGAAGCGCTGCCTGTGTTCGCTGGCGTGGAGGGTATCAGACACCCGCCGGATGCAGTCGCAGAGTCATTAGCATGCGGGAAAGAAAGCACGATGCCGTTAGGGGGATTGGGAGGCGCAAGGGGAGGATTGGCAGGGAGGACAAACCATTTCGAGACTTCTGCAGGAAGGTTTGATATGGATTCCCAAGGAACAGAGTCGATCAGATGCTGGACGCCACCACGAGGGGTCATGGCACCCTTTGCGATTCCAAAGATGACGGAAAATATTGCTTGCTCTGTTTTGGCGATTGCTGGAGGCCTATCATTCCCCATATAAATCGCCGCCTGCCCAAGATGAGCCTCATCAGAATGCAGCAGAAGGTGCGCGTTGTGACAGTTGAATTTCATACCGTCAATAAATGAAGCCTATCCATGCTTTTCTTCCACGCGCTGAGCGTTCGGAGCAGAAGTAGGGGCGAGACAAACAAAGAGTAGACAAGCGGAAAGCGAATTTTCGAAGGTGAATCAGCGTCTGAGAGTAGGGTTGAGAGCTCTTCTTTCTCGGCCTCAGTAAGAGCTGCGAGATCTACGATGCCTTGCGAGGTCTCTGGCGTATCAGCATTGCCCGTCGAGAGCTCTGTTCTCTCGGCCTCGGTTTGGGTTGCGGAACTGACAGGACCTCGTGAGAAGGTCTCTGGTACGTCACTCTTGCCCTGATACAAGAGGGATCAGTTAGACACACAGAGTCCAACCAAATAACTTACAGACAGGAGCCACGAGAGGTGGAGAGAAGCCAGGAGGATGTTGTTGACGATATGACACCCTTTAGTTTTGGTCATGGAACGGGCCAACTCCTTCATAATTCGATGGGGAGTATCCAGTGATTGTGTACTGAGAGAATCCTCTGCTTGACTGAGTGTTTGCAATGCATGCTTGGCTTTCATCAGAAGGGGTTTGACATCGGCAAGAAGGCTAAGCGCCTGAGCATCATAAAATTAGCCCAGAACCTACTGGCCAATGTTGGAACAAACCAACCGGATTCATTGCAGGATTCCAAGGATGGCCCCATTTCGATATTTTTGGGCTGCGCTGACGGCCTTCCAAGGCTGATGCAACGTCTATGACTCTCAGGAGAGACATATATCGACAGAGCAGGTTGGATGCTTGCGTTCCTTTGGTGATCCCATGAAGTTGGAGGATAGTACTAGATTCGGGACATTGAACGACGCCAGTTCCAACCGTCCTTGCTAGGATGAGTGCTCGAATTGCCTTCCCGTGGGCCTGGCCGAATGGCGACAGAACGTCGAAGGCCTCATAACGGAGAAAGACACGGATGAGCGGCTGATTTACTCGCATTGTAAATAGATTCGGTTCGGACAAGTAGGAAAGTACCTGGATAAAGTGCTCTTGAGCGTGTTGGCCTTCACCTCCTCCTACGCCATCCAAGAGTACGGGAGCCTCTACAACCCTTTCGGGCGGAAATTTGCTCTCCAAGTCATGAGCAGGCCCTGCGAGCAGAGCTGTGTCGTCCCACGGATAGTTGCGCAGGAATGCCGATTCTTGCCTAGACCACGACTCGGATGGTTGATCGGAATTGGAGCCATGGATGGTTTCCATGCGTAGGAGAAGGGAAAGCAGTGGTGGAGGCGAGGTTTAGTGAAAGGTATGGCGGAAATCGCGATGAACGGCTGGAACAACGTGCAACGCGTTCGGCTCCTGCAAGATGAACGTTAATGGTTCCGGCGCTTGTACTGCCATCACGTGTCGATCCCCGAATGGCATATGGAGGGCCTCTATAATAATGGCATATACCTCCTAACATCATGATGTTGGGGTAGCAGGGGAAAATGGAGGATGTTCGGCGAGGGAGAAACGGACTTGCAAAGCACGGGTGCGGCTCCTTCTTCCGGCTCAGAGCGAAAGAAGATCACCGTTTCCAGAACCGCGCCATCACAAACATAAAATCCCGCTCCGAGTCGACTTCACTTGGTCACAGTTTTCGATGAGGGGGATTTAGTACAGATGCAACAGGGAGGTATCACTGGAAATAAGGGCAGATATGCGAGAGAGAAAAGGGGAAAGAGGATCTCGAGTACTGAATATGCAGAACAACTCGAGATGCGGAAGTTGGATCATCGACAAGCCAGGGTCATGGACTCATGTGCGCGGAAGGGGATGGTTGCACCTAAATGAGCCTATTGTCGCTGCTGTTTTGGCAGTACGAGTGAGATTGAAGGGTATGCAGATACACACCAGTCGACGCTCAACTATTCCTAAGAGTCGAAGTCGCTAGACCTTTGTAGAAGGTGTTCAATAAAACGTTACCCCGGAGCTACTCTAATTACAACCACAAGTTGGCCTTCGCCGCTACAGGAGATTGAAGAGCGCAAGAATATTCTCGAGGTTGGATGATAGTTGATTAATGCGCTGAGCTAGCTGAGCGGCATACGCCTGAGTACAGAAATGGTACGTGAGCGGGAGGTGACAATTGTCTTCGCAGTAGCCGCTTTATTGACCAATCTACATAAGAAAGGAGAGGGTAATGAAGTTCAAGTATGAAAGAAGAAGAAAGCGGTCGCGTTGAATAGGAAGAGACGAGACGAGGCTAGGGAAAGCGCTACACACACAGCACCTCCTTCTTCGTTGACACAGCGCAGATAGGCCCTTGATATCCATTCAACCAAGCGGGAGATGTGCGGCAAAGGCGGCGAAGGATGCTCGCGAGAGATTGATGCGTCGATGGGACGTGCCTGTGGATGGTCGGGGCACCAGTACCGACAACACGGCGCTGCTTGAACGACAAAGCAAATCAGCTCATGGACCATAGTAAGTAATGCAGTTGACTCACAGGTTGAATTATGCACATCTACCTTAAGGGCGTAGAGGTTTGGGTACAAGATGCAAATATCGGTCTCCCACAGGAGCTAAGCTTGAATTAGAGTGGATTAGAGATGCTGGTGGGGGAAGCGGACGATAGTGGAAGAGGGAGATCTGGACATCATGGCACTTATCTCGTCAGTCAGCGGCTGACAAGTAGAAAAGAAGCAAATCTAGCCGCGCATACGAGTGAAGCGACTAGTAGACGCAGGCTCGATATACCGCGGTGTGTATATAGCTCTCACGTCGACGTTGAATGATCCCTGTCTCATGACTGAAAAGAGAGTCAGGACGCTGGTGATAGTAATATAGGTCTGATGGCTTTGCTTTGGTCACAGGCTCAAAAAGCACGTTTTCAGCTGTCCTTTCAATTGATCCATCTACTTTCGAAATCGAACCGGCTGTAAGTGAACGATCAGACACGATTTCGAAAGTATCTCCCTCTTCGTTTAATTACTTAGATACTGAGATACCAGAAGACATATAACTGTAGAAGTAATCCCGCGCCAGCCGGTGTCATTGCACACGCATTGTGACTGCCTCAGCTTACTCGAGGATGCCTGTTGCTAGATGGCCAATGCTCTCGCCGGCTGGGGACATAACAACAGCCCCAAAAAGGACAATGGCCATCATGAACACGACACCGTTTATCCATCCAAACATGAAGAGCACTAAGCCGAACCACCCGCCGCGAATTTCATGAGCGATCTTGAATGAAGGATCATCAAGGGAAATAGCCATGTTCAGGTTGGAGTCCACCTTGGCACGTAGTTTGTCTGTTGGCCTTAGATATTCCGAAAGTTCTGAGCTCAAGTAAATGACTTGTGGGCGACCATGTTCATAAACAGATTGGACATCCGAGGCGTGCTCTTCTTCAACGTCGGTCGAGGCTGCGAAAGACAACGGTCAAGATATGATCATCTTCCCACTTGGCTGTTAACACACCTTCATCACCAGAAGTTGGATCATTGAATCGAACGCGCCTAGCAGAAGCCTGGGCCTGACCTCGAGGGTTCCTGCCAGCATCTTTGTCCTTCTGTCTCAAGGTTACCTGCTTGCGTCCAAGCAGATGCTCCGACGTGGGGTCCTGGATCCTTCTCCTGTTCAATTGGTGAGCGATGACACAGCAGTGTGAATTGTCAAGTCGAGGCCAAGAGAGGGGAAAGAAGAGTCAGTCCGATGTGGATGTGTGTGAGGGTCGCAGTAACTTACCGCCCTTGATGAATATCATCGAGCAAGCGAGAGTTGTTGGGACGAGCCATTCAGTTTGGAATACGGTGATAAGAAAGAGAAGCAGAGGAGTGAGTGGCCGCAATCGCTACCAAACAGTGACATCCTTTTAACTGAAGGGGGATGGGATGGGCGTTAGAAAGAGGTCGTGCGAGAGATCAGTGCAATCAGACTTCCCAGGCATCACATGACACTTGGCTCTGGCTGAACTGTCATGTGGCTTGTGAGCCTTTACCATATATGGTTGTGGGAAGATGTGCATGGCGTCAGTCGTAATTTAGTGATATTTTCCACGACGCGATATTTTCCACGACGCGATGTTTTCCCATCCCTGAGTCCATCCCATATAAAGCACTGTGCCATGAAGGCTCTGCATTCTCAGTCCTCATCGCTTACAACTGCTGTCGATGACAACTCATTCAACACAGTCTAGCAGATCGCCGCGTCGTAGTGGGCGAGCACATCGCCCCCCCACGAAATTTCGAGACGGCGCTTACAATCCGTTTGTGGCTTCTGCGAAACTGCAGAGGCTCAAGACATCTAGCCCCAAGGCGGCTGGTATTAGCTACCAGCTTTCCTCTCCCGCAACCAATGGTACGGCGCTTCCAAACTTTTATCGGACGTCGGCCTCACCAGATAACTTCCTGTTCCCTCAGGATCTCGCAGCGTTTTTAGTACCCCTACCAAAGCCAAGGTAGAGGGGACCACACCAGTGAGGAACCTTTTCTCCAGCCCTTACATTGGTATGATTGAAGCATGTGCCATCTTTTATTGGGCTCTCTTATGCTTATATATCTTCATCCATAGGTAACAATCTCGCATCCGAAACCGCACAAGGATCCTTGGACGCTCCCATCCCTCCGCTCGACGAAGTTGAGGTCTATGATAGTATGTCCCAATGTGTTTTATCCTCATCACCTGCTGATTTAATATAGGTTTGGATGGCGCAGAAGGGCAAAGTGGCGCTTATCCCAATTCGGATCATGCCGTCGACACCGCATCTTCCCAGGTCTTCGAGGATGGAGTCGGCCAACCTGACGAATGGGCCTTTTGGCCCCCTGCGCCTAGCTCGGACAATGCACCGGCTCCTGTGGACCAAACTTCAGAGTTCGAGGAGACTTCGAGAAGCGAAGGTATGTTCAGGCCATCACCGTTGTTCGAATGTATACTAATTTCTCCAGGTCTGAGGCTGGACGAGTCTTTCTTCCGCCACAACACAGTTCGGATTTTTGATCCCCTCAACCTTCCGCCGTCAAATATGTCGGTCCTGCTTGGCTTTGCGTCGCGCTACCCTGCAGGCGTCCATACCATGGCGTTTCTCAATATGTTCCGGCAATGTCTTCGATGTGATCGCATTGTCCTTGCTGACAAGCGGAGGGAGCACAAATGTCCAGTTCCTGGTCAGCCCCTGCCATCGAATTTAGATGTCTTGGACCGTCTTTTGAACGACGGAAAGGAAGGCTTTAGCAAAGATGACCTGCTGTCAGTGACGCATCGTTGCACCCACTGTGACAGACTTGTCGGTCAAGTACCCGGGGAGCCTTGGAACCATCACTGTAGACATTCTCAATGGTAGACGACCTGTGTAGATGCTGTTTCAATTTATTCGTGCATTGTGCTGTCCACGACATTCAATATGAAATTGTCCGTATACTACAACATGTACAACAAATGATTAACGAAGGTAGGCGATACCAATACAAGTGACAAAAAAATTAGTTTGCGGAGAGCGGCACCCCCAGACGCTATATCCTGTCTGCTGTCCAAATCTTTGCAAACACAGGTCCCATGATAGAAGGATCGATGCTGAATTCCCTCCCAAGTCGCTCTGCTTGGCAGCAGTACTCCCAGCTAGGCGGGCCATCGATGTCGGTACAACGAAGATTTCTAATCCGGGCCCGTCGTTGTCGCAGTTCATGTTCAATCTGAGGATACTCGAGCGTGAGGCCCTGACTGGATGCCTGCTGCAAAATCTCTTTGATGGAGGCTTCAACGGACGCCTTTTGTGCCTGCGCTATGGCGAGTTGCTCAACGACCTTCATGGACTCCAGTACAAGGCGCCCTAAACGATAGGCAGCATCCTCGGCTCGGGTTGTCTGCTCCGCTAGGTCTTGACCGAGTAGAACCGTCTGACGACGATAACATTCGATATCGGTGACATTGTCCTAGAATGGTGGGTTGAGAGTGCATGAGTAGGTGTCGAGGTTTGAAGGCCGAGCAATCCTTACCGAAACCTCTGAGCACTGGTGGTCCATGTACCAAGTCATTTCCTGCTGTAATGGATCTGCCTCTGTCTCCCACCACTCGATCATATGAGCCCCGAAAGTGCCCAAGGGAGCATCTGGCGTGTCTGGGGAAGGCGGCTGCGATATCCCAACCCTGGTGCTCCGGCTTGCAGGCGGACTATGCATAAATTCCAATGCTGCATGGCTGCACGAGTTGGTGAGGGCCATGGTGCTGGCAGACTTTGAAGGGCAGATGTGATAAATGGGACAGAGAATCGCTTGGGATGGAATGGTTCTTGCTTCCCGCGGCTATGTTGTGCCTAGCTGGTGATTAAGGACGGTTGTGGTTCAATGAGGCCCTAGAAAGGAGTGTTTTCTGAGTGCAGTGGGTGTTTGGCCAGATGTGCAAGCTATCGAAGTAGAGGGAAGGCTGTTTCAAGGCTTCGTTCGAACAAGAAGAAAGGCCTGAAGACTCCGCTGCATTTCGCCCGGTTATGGTTACACCACACTCAACGCCAAGACCTTGATCCAGTGTGCATCAATGATGCCGGTCGCCAATTTCGTCGTGCCGCCTTGGGTTGCTCATTGCACTTAGTACAGCAGAGCGAATCAATTCGTTCCAATAGAAGGAGGTTGACGCAACTCGAAACAAGGGCCCATAACCAAATATTGTGTCAAGAATAACGTTTCTTTACGCTCCTTAAAAACGAAAACGGTTAACGTTTGATGATCGTTTGACCATCATCTACTGGATTTGGGTTACTATTCCCACGCATTCGTCTCAACAAGTGCTTCGACATGGGTTTCTCTCATTCCATCGTCTGCCCTTCCCCTATTTTTTTTTTTTCAATGGCGTCCATGATCAATTTTCTAGTGTCTAATTCAGAGGGTATGGCCTCTGAATCATCACTTCCTCGTCTTGCTCGCGTATGTCACCTCCGCGTACGTCGCTCTTCTGCCACCCTCTGGACCAATCGCGATGCCCCTTCACACTAGGTGTCCTTCAAAGTTCCGGGGCCAGAAGCGAGCTCATCATCTCCCAAGAACCACGCCTCTGGAAAGGCCCAGATGCTATAGGAAAGGAAATACGGAGGGCTTTGGGAGTGGGTCAAAGTTTGTTTGAAGTGTATGAAGGTTGGCTCGTGTACCGAAGCCGATGCCTCAAGGCGATAAGCGACAACTGTGATACATCGATAGTGAAGCCTCTATAAAGCCTTCCTGTCCTCCTGTCCTTCATTCCCACTGCCCCTCTCGTCCTCAGCGTATTGTGGCATGTATCTCTTACCATCTGAGTCAACTATGGCTGACAGCTGCCCATAGATATGCCTGCCAAACCCACGGAGGGCGCATCGTCTTATATGGAGCTATCCGTAAGCACCTACAACAGCCTCTGACGACGTTGAAGGCTCATCTATTTTGAAGCGTGATGGCGCAAACGCCGTTGTACAAGACCAAGCTAACTTCGTGATCCCATTCGTGGAACGACAGTACGATGGTCAACCCTCCATGACCGCTGTGCTCAGCGTCTTCAGGGCCATACCCATCATATCCGATCAGTCTACCCTTGAGGCGGATGGCCAGTCTAGTCAGGGCCAAGATGATGATGATAACAACAACGAGGCCGAACCCGACATCGAGGTCGAAGAATTCACCCCTGCACCACCACCCTCAGCCGAACCAAACGTCGAAGCTGCGCAGCCCGCCCCTGCACCGTCACCCTCAGCCGAACCAAACGTCGAAGCTGCGCAGCCCGCCCCTGCACCTGCCACGCCCCCAGCCGAACCCGATGTTGAAGTCACGGAGCCCACCTTCTCCATGCCTCCAGGAGAGGCATGGGAAACCGAACATCATCCCGTTTTGCTTCCTCTGAGCGCCGAGGTACTGTGATGGTTGGTACCGAGCCTTGGATGATGCTAACTCATATTTCGACCTAGGTCGAATTGGTGACGAGGAAACTCGTCTTCATGTCGCTCCTGCAAGGGAGCCTATTCTCCCTCGATTCCCTCGGAGACATCGTCAATCTAGCCGCGAAAGACCCAAGCATCTCCGCAAGGCTCAATGAAGAGTATGATCTATTGTCTGGTCGCGGGGAGCAGCAGATGTCTCTGAGACTGCTCGAGCCCATCAAGCGGAAGGTGCGTGCATCTTCTTCACAATGGCACATGGGCTTAAGAATACCGCCCAGTTCTGGATTACTCTCATCAAGCCTTTCCTACTCAATTTCATCGCTTACATTCTCAGCGATTCCATCCTTTTCAGCCCCTTCCTCTTCCCCGATCTTTACTACCGCAACCATTCCAGCGCGGCGCTTCAAGCAGTGCTGTATTGGTATGCGTACACAGGTGCTTATATGCACGGTTTCGGGTATTTAGACGCAATGGGCATCAAGCATGACATAGACTCAGCACACATAGTTCACGTCAGTCGATACAGACCCTATTGCCTCAGGGTCACTGCGCTAACATCATATCCCTAGCTGTCTGCTGAGATCGTTCGTAAGCTCGCCCTTGCGATCAAAAACGGGGATAGCTTCCAGGGCCGGCTGCCTTGTGTCACATACTTCGGGCATGGTGCGGTGCTGCGCCTTGTCGAGTACTTTATCCATTCCGTCGCTCAACTGGATGGTGGCTTCATCGGTAGGCATCGGCCTTCGCCTCTTCAACTGATGAACCTCCCCGTGGCACTGGTGGGTTTCTTGCTTTGATCCCTTGCGATACGATGAACCAAATGCTCAATTCCCCTTACCAGCTGTCCGCGGTGATGTATACGGCTTGCAGGCGAGGGACGTTGAACCTGACGGCCTCGGACGTACTGGACGACATTGAAGCGCAGTCGCTCATTCTCAACAAGACCGAAGCCATGCGTTTCGTTCTACAAAATCCTTCGCGTTTCCTTTCCCAGATCGATCACGAGCGCCTCGTCAACAAGTTTGTGAAGGCCTACACTGACATCTGCTCGCCCTTCCCCAAAGACGTTGCGGCCGACTATGGCTTTGTACCCTTGCCTGACGTTCCGCCTGAAGATCAAGAGCCTTGTGGAGGTGCAAAAGAGATCACCTATGCAGAACAGGTGGCTCGCGCGATCGATGACCAGCTGTGCCAGCCCGGTGGCAACGCTGAGATCGGTGCATGAAAGGCTTGAGCTAAGACGGGGGTCCTACATTAATCATTCGACTTTTTGCAATCATCTACGTTGTTTTTCTATCTTTGTTTTTCTATCTTGTTTTCTAATTCCATACCTCGTTTCTGCGTTCCCCTACTTTGACATACCGGAATATTGCTTGAGTTTCGAACGCGTTTGTCACATGACTCTCGAATGGGAACGAACGATCATGTGATCCGGCAATCATTGCACCTCCGAGGCCAGCTCAGTGCTCAGAGAGTGCTTGTCTACCCAGCGACTATGGATGATGACGACGAAGACTACCGACAACAGCAGGTTGCCTCTCCCTGGAACGGCCGGTGTTCCTTCTGTTCAAGAGATTTCAATCGGCCTGGTGCACTGACCTCCCATATGAACAAGTGCCCAGCACTCAAGCGTGGTTTGAAGAAGACGCTTCATGACGTGAGAAGTAGCACAGCCGCTAAACGAGCCCGCGCTGCGAGCGAAGCTGATGGTCAACCTTCAAAGAAGAGATGGTTCGAGACGGAGGCCGACTTGGATATCGACCAGTATCCTGGGGCGCACCAGAAGTTGGAGAATCACAACAATGTCAGCAGCAGCTCCAAGGAAGCGCTTTGCGATGAGGTACGGACTTTCCATACGTTGACCTGGTTAACCGTCTTATTGTCTTAATTTCACCTCTAGCAAAACATGGATGTTGAAGAGGAACCGCCTCAAATTCCTCCCCCTGAGGAAGGGAAGGGCAAGCGAGTCAAAAGTGCACGTCATCTCATAGCAAGATATCGAGACTTTTTACCCGGACAGACGACGCTTTCCTTGAGCTCCTCACTTGCTCAGCTGTCTCATGGCCCCGACTCTCCAGCGGTACTTCCCCCTTCAAGCCCAGCTCCAGCTCTCCCTCCCACGACACGCCTTATCCCAGCACAGAATGAAATATACCGATCCGTTCGCATCACCCAGCGGAATGAATTTGGCCTTTACAAGCGTTTCCAATCCCCAGAGCTGCACCCGTATGATCCAGAATCATCTCTTCACCTGCGAAATTTCTGCAATCCCCCACCTCAAGAGGAAGACCCAGACAACTACTACCCATTCCCCAATCGTAACGCCTTCTTGCTTGGAGAATGGCGTGCCAGTGATGAGAACGGCAAGGGAAGGGCTGGTTTTGCAAGCCTACTCAAGATTGTTGGAAGCCCCGACTGGAACCCTGCCGACGTTTGTGGGATAGATTGGACGAAAATAGACACTGCCCTAACAACATCAGCCACGAACGACAATGACGACGATGCTTGGATCGACGAAACGTCTTGGAGAACCTCCACCGTATCTATCAATGTTCCTTTCAATGAGAAGTGCGCAAGCCCTGGCCCTTCTCCCTTTGATGTTCAGTTTCGCCATCGTCCCATTGTTCCTACGATCAGGGAAAGGATCATGAACCTCCGGCCAGAAGATCACTTCCACTTCCTCCCACATGAACTTCGGTGGAATCCAGCCAAAGGGGGGGTTGACGTCAATGTGTATGGAGAAATGTACAACTCCCCCGCCTTTCTGAAGGCCTATAATGATTTACAGGTGAGCAACCGTACCCGCTACAGGACATTTCTAACCAATCCCCAGGAATCGCCCCCTGAAGATGGCTGTGATTTACCAAGGTATATTATCGGGCTCATGTTTGGCTCTGATGAAACGGTGCTGGCACAGTTTGGCACCGCCAAGCTCTGGCCCTTGTACATGTCCTACGCCAACGACTCGAAGTACAGGAGAGCCAAACTTGGGCTACGCCTTGTCGAACATCTTGCGTATCTTTCACGAGTACGTCTGCATCACGATCCTGCAACTCCATTCTCACCACCCTCAGCTACCGGATAACTTCAAAGATTTTTACATCTCACATTCGGGACACACGACACTCCCTGCACCTTTGATGACTCACTGCCAGCGTGAGCTCTTCCATGAGCAGTGGAAGATTCTTCTCGACGATGAGTTTATGCATGCATTTGACCATGGGATTGTCATATTATGCCTGGACGGAATTCAGCGACGATTCTATCCAAGGGTGTTCACGTATTCCGCTGATTATCCCGAAAAGTACGTTAATCTAGCTGATACATACCGGTTGTCTGCTGAACGCCAGCTCAGGATCATTGTTGCAAGCATCAGGCTCAAGGGTACTTGTCCGTGCCCCGTCTGCCTCGTACCGCTTGATAGGGTACACAACCTCGGTATGACCAACGACCGCTTGCACAGGGAGACCCAAAAGAGGTACGATAACCCTGCTCGGCAAGCCATGATAACAGAAGCTCGCAATCTCATTTATACAAATAATCGATCGGTTAACTGTAAGCCGGTCGATAAGAAACTGCGAGCCATGTCTCTTGTCCCTACCCAGGTACAGTTCCCCGTTCTATTTCCCATTACACCATCTGATACTCCTTGCGTGGCGCACCAGAATGCATTTTCCGAGTGGTTCTCCTCCAGAGGAATTAATTTCTATCAGATGATTGTTTCTGATGTTCTGCATGAAGTCGAACTGGGCGTCTGGAAGTCTCTATTCCTTCAAATTTTGCGCCTTCTGGATACGGTTGATAAGGGTGCTGCAAACAAAGTAGATTTGAGGTACGCGCCGTCGTTCCATTCCATTCACAGCCTATTGTCGGCTTTAACAGCTTACGCATGCCCCTTCGTGGGATCACTAGATACAGGTCAATGCCCACCTTTGGTCGTGACACCATCCGTCGATTCCGGAGCAATATATCGGAGTTGAAGCAGCTTGCTGCCCGAGATTTCGAGGACCTTCTTCAGGCATGTCTCAGCCACTCCCATCGCTGCAAACGGCTAATTAGACACCCCTCAGTGCGCCATTCCTGTCTTCGAAGGCTTGTTACCCGGTGCACACAATGAGAGGTTAATGGACCTTTTGTATGTCGTTGCCCATTGGCATGGGCTTGCAAAATTGCGTTTACACACCGAGCACACCGTCAACATTCTTGATGACACCACCACGCTCCTGGGACACCAATTGCGAGAGTTTGTGAACCGTACATGCAACTAAATATCTACCAAGGAGCTTCAACGCGAATACGAGGCTCGTAAACGGCGGGAAACCAAGAAGAAATCGAAGGGAAATACGTTAAGGAGAGGTGGAACAACCCGCCAAGCCAAAGGGAAAGGCAAGGGAAAGGCAAGCAGTGCAGACGATGCCGGCCCTCAAGAGTCAGCTGAAGAGGAGGCCGCTGGAGAACCCGTCACAGGAGGTCTGTCCCCTTTCCCATGTATCTTGGAAGCAAATGCTGACCAGAATCAAAGTCCAAGGACGCCAAGAAAAGACTTTGAATCTCAACACGCCGAAGTTCCATGCACTTGGGCACGTAGTGCCAAATATCAAGCTATTTGGCACCACTGACTCCTATACTGGACGCATTGTATGTCCGAGCCTTCCTCCCACCTTTTCAAACACTCAATAACGTTTTTCAACCTCAGACCGAAACCAACCACAAGGTCCCCAAACAACAATATGGCCGCACGAACAAGAAAGACTTTTCTATTCAAATCTCTCAACTTCAAGGCCGCCAGGCCTCCATTAGGAAAATACGCAGGCGCATTTCGCCGCCAACGCCAGATGCGAAAAGTAGCGACGACTTTGCCTCCAAGTACTTTATTGGGGTTTCCCAGAACCAACCTGTGGACCTGGCCCCCTTTCTCCAATCCAACTTATCTGACTCAGCAACCAAGGTTGGTGCTTGCTTGGCATTGGTTCTGGATTTTCGGCGGCTTATAGAAGTGCACTCACGACAGGGATTCATGGCCAAACTCCGACGGCATCTCCTCCCAAGAGTTGTTCAATGCCTTCTTTCCGAACTTCTAAACCAAGACCCCGCTGAGCAATCTCACGCCGAGGCTCAGTCTTTGGGAATACTCCGTGGACTTGCAGCCGAAATGGCCTTGGGCGAGCTCCCATTGGACCACCAGAACCACCAGCGAATACTGTTCCAATCCGACTGCATCTACCGCCACGAGACCCTTCAAATCAACTACACCTCGTATGACCTGCGCAGAGAGCAAGATGTGATTAACCCAAAGACATCCAGGAGGAATGTTATGTGCCTTCGCCTCGCTCCCGGAACGGATAAGACGAAAGAGCGGTATGCGTATGCGTGCGTCCTTGGCGTTTACCATGTTAACGTTGTATATGGCGGTCCTGGCTCACTTGACATGAGCGTCCGTCGATTCGACTTCCTCTGGGTGCGGTGGTTCGACAGCTCTGGGATGAACAACGACATGAACCCCCTTGCCCTCCCTCGACTATGTCTCCCTACCGTATCGTCAACCAGCAGTAGCGTCGATTTCCTTGACCCTGCAGATGTTCTTCGCGCATCCCACATCATGCCCAGATTCTGCCTTGGGAAAAAGCACAGTAGCGAGTATTCGGCTGAAGCCAATTTCATTGCAGAATGCGACAGTGATGAATCCGATGGATCGGAGGATATCAACCACCTTCAAAGCAAGCCTGAGCGCTGCTCCCATCTTGCTTGTCAGCCACTCCGCGGCGCTACCACTCGTTGCTTCCTCTCATGCATCGCACAAGAAGAAGACGACTGGCAGGAGTATTACGTGAACCAGTAAGGCCATTCCTTTGCGTGTGTCCTACAACTCATGGCGCCCATGGCATATACCAGATTCGTTGACCGTGACATGCTCATGAGGTACCATTGGGGCCTCGGGGTTGGACATGTATATTCCCATGCAGACACTCCAACACTGTCTAGCTCAAGCTCCGGGCCCTCAGCGCCTCCAATGCAGTGTCAAGATGAGCATCCGCTTGAAGAAAATGAAGTATCCTCCACCGCTAGAGACGAGGAGTCCGTCACGAGCAGCCAAGGCATAGACAATTTGTTCCATCCCAGCCCTGTAGCATCTGCCAGCGACACAGATGGAGACACAGACTCTGATGACCCTGAGCTCGCCCTATCAGATCAGGATGAGGATGCACTGGGGTCAGGAGCCGAAACAGAGTCGGAAGCAGAGTTGACCCCACTAGATGGCAGGACTCAGGGAGCAGACTCAAACACGATATTGGAACATCCATCCCCTGCATCGAATCGGTATTGCAGCAACCCCCCGCCACCAGTAGCTCCTGAAACAGAGCAGCAGGATCTACACCAGGCGGTAGAGCAAGGGTCGGGGGATCAAGGGGTGCCAACTGCAGTCGCCACATCGAGATCCCGAGTAATTGGACGTCAGGAGGTGCAGCAGACGGCCGTGGACACCATCGAGGGCCACCAAGGTTTGGCTACAACGGTGGCGGTGAGACGTAGTACGCGACCGAAAGCCCCCCGACGGATGTGGGTACCAACATAAGAGATCCAGATACATTCTACACCTACGCTCAACAACCTAATGCATCATTCATTCTGTTTGCCTATCCCTTCAGGGTCTCTCGCTTCGCCGATGCCTTCGGAGCTTATCTTTGGGGAAAATGATAGGCCTTGGCTTTGCTCTTAGGTTGTGTGAAAGTTCAATCCCTCGCCTTTGGTTCATATGGCTATAAAACGCCTGTTGATTTGCCCAGCTCATCCTTCTCCCTCAGTTCAACAGCAGCTCCAAGATATGGACCTTCACAACGGCACACTCACGGTAGTTGTTGTCAGCAACTACACCCTTCAAGCAACCCTGGCTCAGGCTGCACTACAACACCCGGTACGTGTAAATCTCGTGCTATAACGGTGGAGGTGGGGAGATTGACGTGTTCAAATCGCCAGACCGCCGCCGCCGTTCTCCAGACTGGTTCAGCGGCCCTCAAAGAGGGGAACACAGCTGAAGCTGAACCCACTGCTCCCTTGGCTCTCTCTGGCATTGGAGTGCGCATCATTGTGTTCAAGCAGGGCTATATGAACATACCCATTGAAACCCTTGGCTTCACGTTGACTGGTAGCATCGCCATCCCCGTTCCAACGCCAGCGATCTACTACGCAGATGTCGCCTTTCGCCTTCTTCAGGAAAGGCATTTAAATCCCCAACTAGCTCGCCTGTGGCCTGTGAGCACTGCAAGCCGTCGGGCTTTTGTTGGCCATAGGCATATACGGTGCTCTTGCCACATCATTCCCAAGTACTGCGCCGATGGACGGCGAGGGTCTCAGTACCTCGTAAACCGGTACGCCGACCCCGCACTGGCCTATCGAAGACCGCTGACCCAGCCCGACGAAGGTATACTAGCGCAGATTCCTTGATGCCATCTGGCGATGGCTACGGAAAATGCGCTGAGCCAAGGGTCCACGATAGTGAATTAAGGCTGTACTCAAATCTCCTCACAACTCCCGGCGACAACCCTCAGCATCGGCCTTTGCTTGCCACCGTTCCAAAGGGGTCCTGTGCCCAAACCCTCCCAGCCAAAGCTCATCCGAGTCGTAAGCCTGTATCGTTGCAGTGACCAGCTTTATGCACACCACGGTGATCGACCCCCTTATACATACATGCCCTCCCGCTCTCGACGTGTAGATATAATTTTCGTGCACGCTATACTCGGTACACTGCGTCCTGCATAGTAATGAGTGCTAGAGCCCCTATCAGCGGCAATGCATTTGTAAGCTCGACCTTTATTTGCCCGTGTTATGAATGTGTGTGGTTCAACTTGTTGTGGGCAACGCGAAAGTTAAGCGCTGAGCGCTATCTATTTTCCAGTCAAGCTCCCCCGCTAGAAGCCTGACCCTTGCACTCTGTTCAGCGTCGAAAGCTGACCTACACACAAGGTCGTGGACGTGCTCAACAGCCTGTAAGGCCTCAGTGCGCCCTTGCTACCCTACCAAGCCTCAGCCCAGCACCAGCACACAGCCCTTGCTCAGCGGCTTGCCATGCCAAATCAGCCTGAAAACCCAGTAGGCCCTTCCCTTCACACTTCTAGCATGCCACTGACCAGACTAGCAGCATGCGACGCGCTCTGCGACGCGCTCTGGGCCTGCTTCACTCCTTTCTTTCAGTGCCTTGGCTGCAGACCTTCCGCCCTCGTTCTCGATCGCCGCACTGCTTCGCCATGCTGCTGAGCTCGATCACGATGCTCATCTCGAAGACGGCAGCCTGTCAAATGAACGAAAGCGCGAGGCTGGCTCGGAAGCAAACGTTGCTTGCCCTCCGAGTCCCGGCTGTGACGACAGGGTCCCTAGGCCTCGAAGCCCTGAGGCGTCCACAAGCAACGCCCCCGTATGGGAAGGAGTGGCACTTGCAGGCGAGGGGGGGGAGGCGGCTTTGAGAGGAAGTCCAGGAACGTCGGCACCGTCTGAGCTTGAGGGAAAGGGCAAGAAGTCGAAGAAACGCCGAAAAGCCTCAGCACCTCCGGCTTCCAAATCCGAGCCTGCAGCTCCCTCGGCACCAGGGGAAGGGAGCAAGAAGACGAAGAAGAACAAGGCACGTAAGAACGCCAAGCAGAAGGCCGACCGGGAACAGGAGATCCTTCAGCATGGCCACCAAGCACGGCCCGCCGCCTACAAGAAATATGTCTCGTCGGCAAAGCCAGTTCCCATCACTGTTGACCTCGACCTCGATAGCCTCCCCGCCTCTTCATGCGGCTATCAAGCAAAGCCAAAGGGCTCAACTAAAGCTACGGTCTTGTCATTATCCTCGCTGCTGGAAGAAGGCTATACGGTGGAGGCATGGGATGGAATGTGAGTGACTTTTGTGTAACTACAGGCTTCGGAACATGCTAAGCCATCCGTCCAGGGCAAACAAGATCCTAGTGGACCCCATCACCTCCAAAATATTTGCAGCCTGCGTTGGCCGTCCAGCTGATGAAAGCTTCGACAAGGCAGTCGACGATGCGTTTGAGGCCATGGAGCATGTACGGGCCGTGTGTGGCTTCGACCTGGATGACTGGCTTCATCGGCGAGGCCATTTCCCTGCTTTTAACGTTGGAGTTTCATACGGCCAAGGCCAGAGGGCAGCCCAGAACCTTGATATTGATGAGAAATACCGCAAGGTTTTGCAGGAGCTCATCAAAAACCCCGCGATTGTTCGCCTAGCTCACTACGCAAGCGGTACATTGCCTATACCATACTAAAGTTAACATTCTGACCTCTTCCAAGCCTCGTTCGCTATGTTTGCACCAAACGTGTACCAGTACTACCACAGCCGGTTCTCGTCTCTTCTCAACGCAAAGCCAGAGCTTCAACGGAACTTTGCCAAAAGTGTATTCGCTGCTGCTGCATTCAACTTTGGCCCCCAGGTCACCACCTTTCCCCACCGCGACTGCATGAACTCACCATTTGGATGGTGTGCCGTACAGGCCCTGGGGCGGTTCGATTCCACCAAGGGAGGACACCTTGTGCTCCCCGACCTCAAGGTGGTCATCGAGTTCCCTGCGGGGTCACTCATTCTTATTCCCTCTGCAACACTCACCCACGCCAATACCCCTGTTCAGGAAGGCGAAGTCAGGGTTTCGTTCACTCAATTTTCGGCAGGGGGTATTTTTCGCTTTGTTGATAATGGGTTTCAGACAGAGACGGAGCTACTTGTCAAGGATGAAGAGGCCTATTGGCGTGCAATCGAGGATAAAAAGTTGAGATGGAAAAGGGGGCTGCGCCTTTGGAGCACGGTCGAGGAGCTTCTTTCAAATACAAGAAGGCAGTTTGAAGATCCTTTCGAGGAAGAGGAGTAATTTCGAGGCGGCCAGTATGCTCCACTATTAATAGATCATTTTCTATCTGGTTATACATTGTTTGAATTACTGTAATGACATCTAATTGGTCCTATTTTGCTGCTTAATGGCTGCATGTTTGTGCTGCCAGTAACGGAGGTGTTGAATAGTAAACCAACTTCACGGCGCCCAAGGCGTTTGTTGAGGTTGACAAGGGCTGATCGGCGCACCCTCAGAGTGATGCAGATGTGACAAAGTTGATGGGAGGGAACACAGAGTTCTGGATCAAGGTGGCGCTGGTGGCATCATGACAAGCATTGACAATATCTTGATAACAGCGCCGTCAGAGCGACGTAAACGTATAGAGTGTTGGTCAGAGTCCACACATACTTATGAAAAACTGTCAAGCACTATCAAGGGCAACCTGAGAGGTCCCTGAGAAACTGCTGGCAGCACTCGATAACCTATAACAATTGCATCATCAAGCATGGTAATGTATGAAGCTAAAGTATCATTAATATGGAGGTTGGTCATTCGTACCTCCAGAAATCGGCTCACCCCCAATCCCCTGATGAAGCGACAATGGCAGGATAAAGTAGTGTCAAGACTCGAACCCCCCGGAGGGGAGATCGACCTCGACATCGAACGCTAGTCTCCCCTCCTTCTCCTTCTGGTTCTCTTTATCCCACACCGATCAAGTTCGACAATTGCAACCAACACTACTGTTAAGTAGGTACAGTCGGGGTGTTGCCCCACGTTCTGTTTCAACTTTCCTGGGCCTCAGAGTCGTGCGGCGAAGGCAAGGTTAAGCGTATTCGAGGTCTGTAGTTCCATCGGTGTGGGGATTGGGTGTGGATGGAGATGTGGATGTGCAAAAGAATACTTCAGCTGATGTCCTCGGAGTCGAGTCGTTGTGAGGCCAGCGGGACGCGCTGCTTGTTGAGCCCAAGCATTGATGTAATATCCGACTCGTGGTGACACCGTCGCCCTCTCCTTCTTGTTTTCCATTCGAGCACCTTGGGTGATAAACGCCATTGTCGAGCCCGTGGGTGTAGCCGACCATCTTCCATTACTTCAACCTCAGCGTCGTGCAGCAGAGGCGACGGTTGACGTACCAGACGTCCTTGGAGGTCCATTGGTGAGTGGGCCCGGGGATGGATGGAGAATTGGATGTACATGGACGAAAGCGGTTGAATCTGAGGTCCTAAGGTCGATGAAGGTGCAGGGGAATCAAATGCACTAGATCGCTCTCCGGCCCTCCTATCGTCGAGTTCGCGTGAGGTTGAACGAAGAGGGTTGAAGCCAAGAACGAGGGATTCGCATTCGGGCTTCTACCGTTCATCTCCTTGAGCGAGCGAGACGAGGGGTAAAGAAGGGTCAGAAGGTGACGAGGGGGAGAAGGAAGGATAAAACGATAACACGGACATAAGGTGGATGAATGGAAGGGCGATTCGATGTGGGGAGGAAAGAATAAAAGTAAAACGAACCTCAAGCTCAACTACCCCGCAACGCACAGATTACCCTCTTCGTCCGAATTCTCTCAGGCACGTCCCCGTATACCTCACAATGCTTCACATCCTGCAGAAAACCGCGCAATCTCTGATCACCGCTTGGGACCTCGTAAGTTCCTTTCGTTTATCCTCGCTCATCCTACTGTTTTCTTTGGCAATAGCGGTGGCGGAGGTAGCGTTGGTCGAGGCGATTTTGAGAGTCTGCGTCCAAGACCGAGGAATTGACATCAAGTGAAGGAAAGAGTTGGTGGGCTGGGAATGGCAGCGCAGCTTTCGACGTAGCAGCAATGTCATCCGTTTGTTGCTGCGCTGGAAAGACGTCGATTCGATGCATCTCCCCGGCCAGGAGAGGTTGAGAGTGATCACCGCAAGGCTAGATGAAGTCAAAGGGGTGAGGCATCCAGCTCTGGAATGCGCAAGATGCACATTCGCCATACTTGCCCCTTTCGCAGGGTGCGGAGGACACTGGACTGTGAACTCAGATCCACCTGCCCGACGTCGTAGGCTGTGTGAGGAAGGAGGAGGGTGCAGGGAACGATGACGCAGAGGCTGGTGCAGCGGATCCCATGGATATGTTGGCGGGTTTCCGTTAGGACGTCGGCGTTGAGAATGTTCGGGGATGTGGTGGCCATTTCATCAGAGACTGGGAGGCGAGAGCTCGGCTAATAGAACCTGAGCGGGACGAGAAGATTGGTGCATGGCAATGTCCATCAAGCAAAAAACAGAAACGAGAACGACCAGACCGAGTCAGTCCGTTAATCGACATCTAGAGGGAATACGGGGTTGCAAGCATGGAAGCCTAAACATTGAAGACACCTTGAGGCAGGTGGACTGAGGTTACTGAGCACTCACAGATGGATGAATTCACCAACACCATCTATTCTTGTCAGTCGCTTCTAAAACCCTGCTGGCATCATTGTCCTGTGGTACGTGATCCAGCTGTCTATCTCGTCTTGACTCTTCAGTCTTACGGATGCCAATGTTTCAGGAAGCGGTTGAGAGAGGGAGGAGCTGTTATAAGTGTCGCATCCTAGTGAGCCGAAACTGCAGAAGACGAGCTGAAAGACGTCGATGAGCGGAAGGATAATGAGAAAATGTGTGCGGACATACCTTGGTTATGACCCGTCTGTCATCCTCTCTATATTTTGGTGGGTGCTTTTAGGAATGATACGGTCATATCATATTCTATGAGAGGCACGGTTCAAGGCGAGGCGAAAGGAAGGCCCAAACAGCGGGCGACAAACATTGTGTGCAAATCCTAAGCTCGGGTTGAGGAAGCAGTCGCCGGTGAGCTCGATTCTGATACTTGAAATAGGTTCGCAACTCCGGAATTATGCTTTGAGCAAGTTTTTTTAATTTAAAAAAAAAAAAAAAAAAAAAAAAAAAAAAAAAAAAAAAACCCGCACAACGTGGTCAAGAGGCAAGAACCCAACCGCCGGGAAAGGTTTGTTGTGGTGACTTAGGGGTGGGAACATACGCCTCCTCGAGGAATAGGCGCCCAGCTCGCCTGTCGTCTCACTTGCTCAAGTGTCGGATATGTAGGCATCTCTTAATTACATTTAAAGATAGAAAGTACCACTTTAGTATTATAAAAGCCAATTGAGCAATTCTTACGATGGCTCATGTATTGATGTCATAATATGTACTAGTCCCACGCAAGGTGCGAGGTAAAGGCGTTCCGGCGTTCTTATTTCGCCGGTGGACGGTTACGGTAGAAATTGAAAATGTGGAATTAAAGCGTTGACATAAACAAATGTATGAAAGCCATGGGTTGTATACGAAACGCGTGGAAATGTAGATTTAAAGGAGAAGAAGAATCCGACTCCGGCGTTTGAGAAAGATACAAGAGTTGCAAGAAACTCAATACTGAATTCAGTAGAAGACGTAAGGACCCGGAGGCTCATAAAGGCGCACGAACTCCTTTGCAATGTGTGGTCACTGGTCGGGAATCGCAAGGTGCCCGTGATAGAGATTGGGAAGAAGGCTAGACCACACTGGCGACGTCGAAAGACAAGGCAGAGTAGCCGTGGGAGCCGGGCTTTCCTTCCGATGCATGCATGTTGGGTGTAGCGAGATGGATACAAGGAGTCAAAAAGCTTAGGAGGTGCTGTTCGGAGTCCGTTCAAGCAACGGAGGATTTTAAGCATCGATCTTGTCCATCTTTATAGCCTATTATACAACATACAGCGCACGAGTTCAGTTCTTTATGGGCTCAGGAAGAGATACATGTATGGACAGAATATTAGGTCTAGTAAAGCGAAGGATAGGCGGAAGGAAATTCTATGAGAAATCGTTCTGAAACGGGTGCTACTTTCTCGGATTTCTAGCAGGAATATCTGCACAGTTAATTCGCCACCGGGGCATCATGCTTCCTGCGTAAGAGCTGATCAGATGCTCTAGTTCTCGTCCACCGTTCCCCCGTCTTTGCGGAATTCTACATCTGCAGCAGATGTAACAATTTGCACGACTCAGAAATGCCCGTCGAGCTTAGGTGGGCCATTGTCACGGGCTCCAACGCGAGAGAGGCTTGCTGTGCGGCAACTGCTATCGCATATTGTAACGAAGGCAGCCCTCCATTTCAGCTCTATATCCTTGAGCAGTTGGGCTGAGGATGCTGGACTACTGTTACTTCTGAAACGATGATTATCCGTCACAACATGTCGTGGACTTCGTTGGCTTACTTTCTCGCCACTCTAGGCTCTGTCGGAGGATATTCAACTGCGAGAACTGATTGTGGATGGCCGCCCATAGAAAGGAATCTATTTTTAGGCCCGCAGGCGCTTAGAAGCTGATCATAACCCGCAATGGATATTTCTCCTGTCCGGTAGGACCTTTCGGGTATCTCAAGGTAGTCATATTGACTAGCGCTGCGCCACTTGCGAGCATTTCCAGACGCGCACCCGTTCACTTTCGATTCATGTGTTCGCGCTGCGAGAGCCTTTAAGAATTCGTGTTGGCTGGAGGAGTTGGTTCAGCTGGTTCTTCCGTCCATGGTTCATGAAGCTTCAGTGGCTCAATGAACCACTCTCGGACAATCCTCGCAACTTTTGAGACCTCCCCAATGACGAGTCCTCAATCGTCGTGCGCTTATTTTGGCAAATGTCTAACGTCTTTGGTGCAAATAGTCCTATCCCCGGTACTCCCGACTATCCCGCCATTCATTCAGCACCTGATTATAACCATAGGCCAGGTGGGGCGAAATATGCCTGGCCAGAACGTCCAATTTTCCACAGGAATGGGACCCTGCTTCTGAAGACCATTACCATGTGCTCAGAAAGCGTTGTAGCCCCGTTGTATTATTTGCGGGGAGCAACCTCCAGGTATAAAATATGACCGCGAACTGGATGGATTTTCCTCAGACTCATTTCTCATTTCACTCGCTTCTCTCAGTCAGGTACTGCTTCCAGCCCTTTCACTATATCATATTCCACTGACGGAAATGCCCTCTCAGCCTACAGCCAAACGTCACCTCCCCAAGTGCACAATGCGTTTCGCAAGCTACCTCACCGCCGTCCTTGTTGCCATCTCTTCAGCTGGGTCAGTCATGGCCGACCATATGACCACCTATACTGGTTGTCCCGGGGGTGGTGCATGCGATAGCCAGGGAACATTTTTCACAGCATTCGGGCAGTATAACATAGACGCCAACGACGGATGCCGAGGATGGCCTGGTGTTCCATCGATGTACAATATTTGCATCGACTGGCATCTCAGGAGAGCCCACTTCTTCTTTGAAGGTCAAGCCAATAGGTGCATTCAAGAGTTCTCAAGCACTGCCTACAACTGTAACGGCGGGACGTGCTGGCGTGGGGAGTGGGAGGAAGTCGCTTGCACCTGGCCCACGGCACAGGAAGGTGAACAAGCCGACGTCGATGGTGCTGAAGTGCCATCCGCGTCTATTAAGCCATCCGCTTGAAAGGAATTTATTGGGCACCATTAATGTCAAGGAATACGTAAATACCGACTCTCCCGTTTCGTTGACCTTGTCATTCTGCGCTTACGAAGTATATAGAAAACCCATATCGTTACTACTGCCCTTTGTTGTATCTACACCTCCTCTCGAACCTATCGTGTTAAACCGTTAACCCCGACGTGTTCCCAGCGCTAACTATGATCCTCATCCCGGCACCAGCAGGGCGGCAAGTGTGAAAGACCAAGGCAACAAGCGGGAGGGAAGGGTAAAGAGGAGACAAGAAGTTTAAGGAATATACTAAAGGAGTAAATCGAAACGGAAGTAAAAAGTTATGCAACAAGAATGAACAGAACCTAACTACCTCTCAGCGCTCTTTCCCCCGTCCACCCGGTGCGTGTGTGGAACGTCATGGCCCATCCCAGCTGCAAAGGTCGTACTGGGTGCGATTCCTTCCTCCTTCTCCAAGATGGTTTCTGTGGCATTGGCGGTAGAGACGACGTTGGCCGAGATGATTTTGAGCCTCCGCCTGAAAGACTGCCAGAGGGATCGAAATCGTAAGAAGTAGAGCAATGGTGGGAGAGGAAAGGCGAGGGTGGTTTAGGCGTAATAGTAATGTGAAACTCGAACTAAGCAAATGTTCGCTTTCTTTTGGCCTCGTCTCTTTGCTGCACCAGAAGGACGTCGACATCTTTACCTCCGCTTGGGGGCCAGGGAGGTTAGTTGTGCTCAACCCAAGCCTGTCGACGTCAACAGAGACGAAGCATGCGAGATTCCAGAATCCACGAGATGCGTGTCATCAGAGACCAAGGGAAGATGGGAGGTGACAACTTTTGCAATAGAAACAGAGCAGACGAACTCAAATTATAGGTTGCCCCAGCGGGAAATAGTTGAGCGTTTTCGCCAAAACCAGTGTCGGTGCTCCCATCGAAGTGAACCAGACAGTTAGGGGTGGGAACTTCCTTCCCTCCTCGGCACAGAAATAGGCGCCTAAGAATAGTGCCTGTCGTGATGAGGGTGGGTGAAAACTTACAGGCCAATACATTTATACAGTATTAGACTCAATAGAGGACTCGAAATTCAACACAACAACCACCTTGATGTAATAGGGCGAAGCGCGATCCACCGGTCTACTAAAGGTGCTCAAGAACAAGAGGCCCGTCCGACTCTGGCTGTATAGACCCCTATGTCGAAACAAAAAGGTCCCTAGGACATGTAAAAGTCAGAGTGAGGGAAATTAAATGGGAAGAAAAAAAAATGGACGACACCATTGATCGTGTAACGATGACCGGAGAGGAATCGAACCTCTGATGTACTCGCTGTTCACATACATCAAGCCGCTCGTGGGGAGTGCTTGGCCAGTTGGGCAACCGGTTTCTCTAGGCTTCTAGAGCACCATTAAATCCTTATTTTGATACGTGAATCTGTGTGATTTATTAACAAACTCACGTAGAGAAAGTATCCTCACACTCGCCGGGCAAGTTCAGAGGTACGATACACAAGCGCAACGCAAAGAGACTAGCAGATCGTTATACTAGCAGCCCGCTTCGTACATACACGCGAAGTTGCAGAAACTCAATTGATCAAGTTCCCGTTGGTTTGAACAGAAAAACGTATCCAAATCTTCGTAGAAATCGTCCGGGTAAGGAAAAAATACACACTATTGTCGAATGTTACTGGGAGGAATCGAACCTCTTTGCTTCACTGCCATTCACACGCTGTGAGCATCCGATGGCAAGGCGCGTGCGAGACCGTTGCGCTATCAGTTGACTGATCATCGCGCGTTCTTACGCCTCATCAACCGGGGCTATACCCCCGATTCTCAATCGATAGGAAAGCATCGGTACTCATTGGCTTGAGTGTGGCGCAGCCCAAGCACTCGGCGTTAACGGTGCAGAAAGACACCCGCTTTATCCCCCCTATTCAACTTTGTTTTGTGGTTTATCGGGTCCATGGTGCTTCATACCAGAAAAAGACTGCCTCTTGTTCATGCTAGCCCAACTGATTATGGAAACCACCACCCTTCGCTTCAACGGGGTGAATATTCGCAGTTCTATCAGCCGGACAGTCTGCCTTCGCAGCGTCGTCAAGCTTTTCTGATCTCGAAAGACAGGGAGCGCTGATTTCAGCTCTGAGAAGGAAATACAAAAGGATGCCCCAGATGTATAGATTACAAACGCCGTGTTCTGTTAGCCAAGCGGCACAAAGGATGGAAGTTCCTTTGACGAACCCATGACTTAGTATTTGCCGCACTTCCAGCATTGTGCAAACCTCGACTCATAATTACAGCGTTCTAGATTGCCTTTTTCCTCTCACATTTAAAAGCGCAGCACCAGGGATCTTCGCTATTATGAAAGGACATCACTTAAGAAGAGGTTTAATGAATGCCAAGAACATTTAGTAGGACGAGGGGTGATCGTTGCCAGCACGAAAGACTCGCGGGTCCATGTAAAAATAGAGGTCAAGGGCAGAGTTCGCCATATTGTATCAACAAGGGCTGCGGAACGTCAAGAAGGCCTGGAAGACAATTCAATCTTGACAATGGATGGGAATCAGAATACCTGCCGTTGGAACGGCTTTGGAATAGCTGAAAGCTGCCTAACACGCTGTTGACCGCCGAAAAGGTAGTGGAGTTGTAAGCTTATACTTCCCATCGACCCATGACATTGAGGCTTCTAAGGAAAGTCATACTACCGATCGAAAGAGGCAGACACGCCCGAACAGAAGTGAGCTAAAATCCCCGCTAGAGCACGGCACGAGCGCTGATCATATGTGAACCTTTGTCACGCCTATCAGAAAGCGGCCATCTGGAATGGAACATCCGCTAAAGCCTGAAAGCCAAACAAAAGAAGTAGCGCTCACAGCCTCGGAGGTAATTCCAGTTGCGTACCCTTGCCAGTTGGTGAAGGAGGCAAGATAGCACCGGTGATAAACATCCTGCTTCCTTTGATGCAGGACTAAGCGCCAGCCACGGCTGGAACCGAAATGAATTTCCTGGCAAGGAAACAGAAGTCTCAAGAGCCGGGGATGATCTATAGCCATGTCGGGTTCGAATTCGTAGCCACTTACAGGTGAAGCATATGGTGCGCTTAGCTAGCTGAGAGAGTGTTGGGAAACAAGAGGGGAATCCAACTCAACGAGCGGCCTCCCTTGAAGCGCCTAACCGTGTTTTTGTTTACGAGATGCCTATGAACACAACGTCTGACAAAATGTGTCTGACTAGGGCTCACGCTGTTGCGGCTGGGCGGTTAGAGTTCGGTTAGCCGGTTAGGGATCGCGTTTGAGGCTCGAGCTCAAGGACTAAGTGGTTCAAATGAAGGAGGTTAGAAGGTGAGGATGGGTATAATACTGAAAGGTCAGTCCATATTGCACTTCGCTAGGGTGGCGGTGCTTTGAAAGCGCCTGCTCGAAACCCCCCTCAATTTCGACGAGCCTTGTTCTTCTTGAATTTTAGCATGTGTAGTCGAGAGACGGTCATTCACTTAGTGAGGAGGTAGGTAAGTGGACCCTATTCATCGGTTTATATTTACAACAGTGGGTAAGTGACTAAGATTCAGGGATCGCGTACGAGACCAGAGAAGTAGCTGGACTACTTTGGTATTGGACTTGTGAAACTTCAACCAAGGCTCGTTCTCTCAGACAGCGTTGGTAGTCGGGATAGGCGTGGGCGCAACGCTATCGGTGATACTGGGACCTTGACTGAGAGGACAATCAGCGATGTACTTGTTGACAATATCGGCAGCAACACTCACGTCCACGTCGTGACTTGGAGATGGGTGACGATGAAGGGAAACTCGTTCACCAATGAGTGGCGAGTAATCGTAGCCGTATGGACGTCTCCCTCGCCAGCAAGAGCAGGCTAGGTCCTAGACTCAGCAATCGGAACATCTGAGAAGATCAAGACTCACCAAGGCGGCGAAGGTACTCAAGGAGGCAAGAGTGAAGAAGGCAAGGGAGAATTGCATGGTGGGTTATGAGCTTCAACTAGGGAACCTTTGAACTATACCCACAGTATATAACAAATCCTTATTCCTTAATCATCACCGGACGGCGAACTTGGTCCTGGGTGAAGGATCGAGACCTCCGTTTCCACCGAGAGACTCGTATCAGCAACCAAGTTTGGACTGCTGTGGCGTCAATTTCGCCTTCCTACATTCCTTCTAATCGCGAGATACAAGCCGTAGTCGATTCTCGTCGAGCCGACAGCGGCAAAGTCATGCACCACCTGAGGCAATTTGACAGCCAGATCGTTGTCTCTGGGTATGGTATGTCGGAGTCTCATCCTCCGTCGTTATCTTTTTCTCGTCAACGCTCTTACTCGCTTTTTTCCGCAGATTCTCATCTAATGTCATAGGACCAACTTGAACTGCCCTAGAGAGAAGACTATAAATGCTCGGTGAATATCATCCTCAGCACCCCTCATCGAACTTCCTCCTTGAGTGCTTTCCCTCTACACAAACATGATTCGCATCGCTTCAGTTCTTCTTGCTCAAATAATCCCTCTGGCGTTTGCCGCAATTGGCCCTATTGCCAATCTTTACATTGCTAACCAAGTGATCGCACCAGATGGTTTTAATCGATCGTATGTCTGATTCATCTATGCAAAACAACTGTGTACTAACCGTGTTTCCAGAGCCGTTCTGGCTGGGTCGAACGCCAATTCTTTGGCATTCCCCGGCCCCGTTATTCAGGGAGTCAAGGGTGCAACTTTCCGAATCAACACCATTGACGCCCTTACCGATACCACGATGTTACGCACCACCAGCATTGTAGGTGCTGTTTTCCCTCTTCTTTCACTGCATTTTTGAATCGAATTTCGCATAGCACTGGCATGGTATGTTCCAGAAGGGGACCGCTTGGGCCGATGGGCCTGCTGGTGTCACCCAGTGCCCCATTGCGCCAGGAAACTCCTTCGTGTATCAATTCCAGGCTAAAAGTCAAGCCGGTACCTTCTGGTACCACTCGCACCATGGTAAGTACAGCTATTGCTCAGACTGAGTGTTACTGATCTGCTATCAGAGTCCCAGTATTGTGATGGATTGCGTGGAGCCTTGGTTGTCTATGACCCGCTCGATCCTCATAGATTGCTGTAGGTTGCATTCCATATTGCTCTCTGGAAGACTGGTTAACCTTTACTCGACAGATACGACATCGATAATGGTATGGGATACGCTCTCACCCTCGAGCTACAACTGACGTCCTCCAAGAGTACACGGTTATCACGCTCGCGGATTGGTAAGCGTGACTCACCTTATCTTCGTCTCAGGCTCACAGGGTTGATTCAGGTACCACGACCCAGCCCCTTCTGCTGGCCTCGTCCCAGATTCCGTCGCTACGCTCATCAATGGCAAGGGTCGTTACGTCGATGGCCCAGTCGTTCCCCTTACAGTGGTGGGCGTCATCAAGAACCTGCGCTACCGTCTGCGTCTTGTGTCGATCTCCTGCGATCCGTACTTCGACTTCTCCATTGATGGACACCAATTGGTAACTTTGTTGCAAAAATCTCTTCGATGTCTACTTAATGCGTCCCTTCTAGACCATTATTGAAGCTGACGGTGTCAACACTGAGCCTTTAGTCGTCGATAGCCTCCGAATCTTTGCTGGTCAACGTTACTCTGTCGTTCTCAACGCAAACCAAGCCATCGGGAACTATTGGATTCGCGCTCTTCCCAACTTTGGTCCACCTGGCTTCACCGGTGGCTTCAACTCGGCTATCCTTCGCTACGTCGGAGCTGATGCTGTTGACCCGACCACCTCTGAAACTACCGACGGTGTTGTCCTCAGCGAAGCCAACCTTCGCCCCCTCGCGAGCCCTGCCGCTCCTGGCCTCCCTGTCCAAGGCGGTGCTGATGTTAACATCAACCTGAACACTGTCTTCGACTTTGCCTCTCTGTCGTTCCAAGTGAACGGTGCCACCTTTAGCCAGCCTCCGGTTCCGGTCCTGTTGCAGATTATGAGTGGTGCTCAAACCGCGCAGGACTTGCTCCCCGCCGGATCAGTTTACACTTTGCCCTCCAACTCGGTTATCGAACTGTCTATGCCAGGTGGTTCGACTGGTAGCCCCCATCCTATCCATCTCCACGGTGTACGTCCATTTGCCTTGGCCCTAGGGAGCAAGGACTAATTCCCCTACAGCACGAGTTCGCCGTCATTCGCAGTGCTGGGAGCTCCATCTACAACTACGACAACCCCGTCCGTAGGGATGTTGTGTCTATTGGTACCACGGGTGACAATGTGACCATTCGATTCACCACTGACAATCCAGGACCTTGGATTCTCCACTGGTACGTCGCTTCAATGACACTGTCCCAACTCGACCCAGCTGATCGCCCTATTCAGCCACATTGACTGGCATTTGGTTCTCGGCCTAGCCGTCGTGTTCGCTGAAGATGTACCTTCTATCGCTTCGATGGATCCTCCCAGTAAGTCACAGTGATATCCTCGCTCGCGCTAGTGAAATCTGACTGTCTCTCCTGCAGCCGCTTGGGATGACCTGTGCCCCATCTACGATGCTCTCCCCGCGGGCACCAAGTAATTGCTATCAGGCCTTTGAACGCCACTCAATTCCTCCTCCCCATGGAGATGTGAAATGTATTTTTGCTTCTTTGCTCGCGATTGGATCGTCAGTGTTCATTTGTAAAGTAAACGTCCACTCGACTAGACCTGCCCTTATTGATAACACAAAGTTCGACCTCGACTATGAAAACGTCTTTTACGCTCGCTTCCTACTCTATTAACACTTACCATCCCATTCGCTCTTGCCTCTTCGTCATTGCTGAGGTTGGATGGGACCTAAAGAACCTTGGAAATGCGTTTTGAGGATGCCGAATTGACCGGTGACGTTCACCTTTTCATCAAAGACTAAAGCTCAGTAGGAGGTGAGAACCCTATCAAGACAAACACCGCGTATGAGGAAGAGAAACTGGCGTGTGTCAATACTCGTTGAGACAAAGGAGGAAGAGATAACAGTACGAGCGAGCTACTGGGCCAGTTAGATGACCACCATCTCTCAATCGCTTATGTATGGCCTTCACCTTGCTCTTGCAAGACGATGCACATAGAGGATGAAATGGCCACCCGGAAGATCATAGGATTTCGAACGTAGATGCATAGACATTATGGAAGCCTCGATGCATGTGATAGCTAGAACAAGAGAGTACTTACGTGCTCTTTGGATCGCCATCGCCAGCGCACTCTTCTAGTCTTATTTGCTTCTCAGCCACATTTACCAAGGTTCTGAATCAGCCGCTCAGGGGGATCTTGTCTCAACGTGGCTTCCTGTAAGAAGAAGCTTCGCGTTTGTGTAAATTGAAGCGACAACAGCGACTACAATGTTTCGCTTTGCGGCGATGGGTATGTCAGAAAAACCGGACATCTGTTGGAACGCGTTGTTCCCCGTTGCCCGGCAAGGCGAAATGCGGCCCGTTGGAATAAATGGTGGCGGCGTTGGAACACCCGGTGCAACGGCCGAGCAACGGCTACATAGGCAACAGGGGGAAATGGATCTTCACCCCATCCGTCATGTCGTTGGACCGGCGTTGGTGGCAGGCCGAGGGCACGCGGGGAATGGAATTAACACCTCAAGCGGATTGAGGCGGGCCCGCCTGAGGCGTTTCGGTAAAAGCCGAAGCTGAGCTGCTGGTGACTCGTTCGACCCCTGCCTTCTTCCGCACTTCTTCCCATTACCATATCGTTCTATCCTTATGAATATTATACCAGGAGCTCTGAATAGGGTTCTGGGAGCTCTGAAAGCGGCCAATACCGATCTCTTGATCAAAGTTTTCAAACTCGTTACTCTTGCCTCATACACGAAGAATGAGGTGCTTCTTGCCCAGGATGCTACCCATCCTGTGAATGTGGCCCCAGCCTGCCCGCCTCCTAGCGTCATACTAGCTCTTCAGGATCTCTGTGGACTCGATGCACACACTGTCCAACTTGTCTGGGACTCTACGAAAGATCTGATCTGGAATCTCGAAGGTACACTGGACGATCAGGCAATTCATGAACTCTTTCTTGAGCACGGAACAGCAAAGGGCTTTCGTATGTCATTCACTCCTTTCTCCATTCCAGCAGATTCTTACTTTACTCTGCATCCTGTAGCTCACCAGCGGTCGCTATTCCCTCCATCTCATTTCTGCCAAACAAACGACTGCCCTCGACATTTGATTGGCCAAAAGCTCCAGATAGCTCGGCAACGCCAGGGAGTACTGTATACCATGGGTTTAGGACCCGTTCCCGTATATTCAGTCCAGCTTGTATGCAAAGGTAAGTATCAAACACCGTCAGGCAGACAACAACTGAAGCTCGGCTCAAGGGTGCAATACAACATACCACTTGGATTACTGCGAGAAGAAGAACTCGGTGATGAAGAAACAGGAGCGACGATACTACGATGAGGAGCCCGACATTATTCAAATTGGAGAACACCAGTTTGCAGAAACGAGGCTCGTTCAGAAATGGAAATATGACATGAACCTCGCCCACGTCTCTGCTGGCAACTGTGCAGCTTCGTATAAGCTGTCGTTCCTCAAGGAGTCGAAGCTCTTTCCAAAGAGCTGGCAGTTTGGAGTCACACTATCTGGTGCCCAGGTTCTTGATGCCTTCACCCTTTTATCCCTCCTTCAGCACTGCCAACGAATTGGTACCACACTTGTCCTCCCGCACGATGGATACCAGGCCGACCGCTTCACCGATGCCATCCACAATCGTAATGAATACATCCGGCAGTTCGGTACACCTCTGCTTGACCACAGGTGCTCTAAATGTGTTCGGATATATCCTGCTACGGCAGAACGAGGTCAGTATTTCGCTCTATTGCTTCATGGATGCATTCTCATATTTGATAGATGCCATCGAGGTTGGCGCTGTGATCATGGACGGAATCACTCTCGGCCGGCCAAGGTGTCGGGAATATCACTGCCTTGGAAAGCTGGCCAACTCGAAGATGATGTTCTGCAACAAGCACAAGGATCGAGAGGGGGAATGTGCCGTCGAAGGGTGCAAGACCCAAGCAGACAGTGGCTGGAAGACGTGCAACATACCCCTTCATCGTGCTACTGATGAACTCAGGAAGAAGAGAGTGGAAGGATCGCACTTTCCTCGGAAAGGTCAACTGGAGAGAGCCAGAGCAGCACACCCGAAGGAGGGCATTCGTGCTGCAGTGGAAGATCAGGACGATGTGGACGAAACGTTGCCAGAGGCCACTGTAGACGACGGGAGAACCAAGGGAGAAGAGGTAGACCATGAGGGTGATGAGGTTGCCTCTGAAGAGTACATTATTGTCGATGGAGAGAGTGTTCGAGCTGCACCCGCAGGCCCAGCTCCTACCCAAGCTCAGCAGGCTGCTGACACGGTTGGCCAAGCAGCTGAGGAGCCTGTCCCTGTTGCCCCAGTTCCATCGAACCGGATTCGAGTTCAGTTTGGTAGGCAGAGAACCCATAACGAGCAGATTCTAGCCACCAGTTGTGGAATAATCTTGGGGCGGGACACCATGATAACCGCAGAGTCGATGCCTGCATGTGCGGTAAGTTCTCCTGATTGCTTGTCGAACGTGGGCTGACCTTTCCCAAGGAATTCGTAAAGCGAATCTGTGGCAAGCGAAAGTGTGGCATGCCCCAACACCTCATCTACGACAACAATTGCAGCTTCTCCAAGCACGTTGCTGATGACCCCGTCTTTGCAAAGACAGGCCTTGCAGTCGATGTCTTTCACTTTGATTGTAAGCATTCGAAGACGGATGAGTATTGTCGCCAGAACTGCAACCCTGCTCATTTCCCAGAGCTTCGAGGGGAGAATGGAAAAGGGTGGTGGTTCAACACCTCTATCTGCGAGCAAATCAATGCGTGGTTGGGTGGCTTTCATTCAATGGTGCGAGAGATGTATGAGGACAGGTATGACTTTTTCCTCGACGAAATGATTATCATGCGAAATGAGGCGACGTTGGCAAAGCTGAAGAGCAAAGGGGTCATTTTCTTCTAGACTTTTATTCACAACACCACGTTTAGGCTATATAGTCGCAAAAACATTTGAATCATCATTCGATTGGGATCTTGGAGACCCACTACAAAAAAGACTACACACGAAAGGTACTCGAATAGGTACTAAAAGAATGCTTGACCCAAGACATATACAGGTTTCGCCGCTATACAACAGAGAATAAGGTGCCCGGAACTGGTCTATAGAATGGTATTCGATTGGTCGACAAACTTGGCCCAATGTCCTTGACTTGTTCGCCCAGCATCCAACATCTCCTCCTTCAAGCGAATGCAGTCAGGGTGCGACAAGTTCCAGCGGGTGATTGCAATGTTGTATTCCCAAAGAGAAGGAACTCCCTGTGCAGGAAACGCCTTGCGAAATCGCTCCTGGAACCCACTGAGAGTCTCGCACGATTCTGGTCTTGTTTCGTCCATCTTGCGAAACCCAACTGCCATGTCAATGACATACATGGTATTTGGCCAGATCGCCGTCGAACCTGGAAGGGGAGGAGGGGGATTCAAAAGAGGAGAGGGAGGACGAGGAGAATCACGATCAAGGCGGATTTCATAGAATGGGCGAGGGCTGGCTGAAAGTTGGACACCAGTATTCGAGGTGTTTGGTTCCTTCCTTCGCTTGCTGCCATTCAACTCGGATTCGGCTGGATTGTTATGGCGAGGTCGCTTATTCGACTGCTGGTGGGAAGCATGAACTCTTGGCGGGGTTGTGATTGCAGCTTGCTCTCGCTCCTGAGCTCGCCTTGCAGCAACAGTGAGGAGTGACTCGAATGGGCGGGGGCTTGGGGCTGAGCGAGAGCGAGGGACAGTGGTTGCTGGAGTTGCAAGATGACGAGGAGCCATGGGCGGGTAGGGCTGGCGGTGGTGGCTCGCTGAAGCTGGACTCAGCAAGCGAAGGCGGGAAGGTCGAGGAGAGGAGTACTGCGAATTCTGCTCATCAAGCAGAACACCGAGCCTCTCAGCAAAGTCTCCCCAGGTCGTGTCAATGGCGACAAAGCCGGGAGGCAGTCCTTCGCCATTCGTGAAAACATGGCAGTAGCCACATTTGGCACACTGCACTGCTAATGAGACCAATCGCCCTTGCGCAGTTTCAATGAAAGGCTTACCTCTGCTCTGTACCATCCATCCTGACCTCGCTCCCCAGAAATCTTGATAGGGTGTCCACATGCTTCAGCTGAGCAACAGCCAGCACCCGTGGTATCAACCTGAGGGATTATGGGCATTTCAGGAAATGAAGTTAAACAGCAATGTGGAATGGGCAAAAGGTATGGTGGCGGATGGGTGAATGTTGGAAGCAGAGACTTGGACGTTGGTTTGGATCGGAGTCAAAGTAAAGGTTCAGTGATCGGGACAATGTGAGAGGCCATCAGAGAGGATAACAGGGTGGAATTCAAGGAATGTGCATGATATGCAAAATAACAGAACTATGTGGAAAGGAACTCACATGTAGACAGCAGTCTGTCGTCACGACCATTATCAGGTCGCAAGCTGCTGGTGGACCATGGGCCGAGTGGTCACATAGGAACTCCCATGCTGGGTTAGGAGGAGATATCCTGGCAATGGTAGCATGAGAATAGAAAGCAACAGGCACCAAGCACTTAAGCAGGGAGATCAGCCAGCTCAATTCCAAGCGCCAGCTGGCAGCAACCACCTGGTACACACGACTCGACACCTGTGCTCCTTGACGTAGCCTTTCGATTCCTGAAAGAGAGCAGCGAAGGTCCAGTCGTGTAGCATCCAGAATGAATGTGAACAGCCATTGCAGGGAGTGAGCGAAGAGAACGAGTGGAAAGAGCAAAGGAAAGCTCAACGCACACGGAGCCTTGCCCAACGTGATGGCCAATTCAAACTGCGACGGCCAGCTGGGCGCTAAGGCCTGCTTTCGGAGTTGCAGCTCATTTCGTCTGGATAGGAGAAGCCTGAGAGGAAAGAGAAGGTCAAATGAACTCAAAACTAATAATTAAGCTCGAGATATGCATTGTTTTCACCTTCCAAAGGTTTGTAGTTCATATTCCTGCCACCCATTATGCCTGACCTATGGTGGCCATTCGAGTCTGTGCTTATTTGAACAGTAGGCATGATTTGTGAAAGCCGTCGAAACGTCAGTTCTCATCCATTTGACCTGAGGTTTGGAACTTTAGCTCCCCATGCACTCTTCTTGCAGATTACGAAGGACTGTGCGTTGCGTTGCCACCGTTCACGAGCTATGGCCCTTCGAGTCTGTGATGATTTGGGAAGGATGAGAGGATCAGGTATGTAGCCTTTCAATATTTCAGTCCTCATCTGTTTGACCTGAAAACGTGAGCGTCAGCTCTTTATGTATCTCCACCTCGGCTCGCAGCGTTTCGTAGCTTACAGCACAACAGCTCATGAGCTACAACCATTCGAGTCTGCCCTCATTTCAACAGCGTGCAGGCATGATGTGTGATAGCCGTCGAAACGTCAAATTCCATTCATTTGACGCACAATTTGGAGGTAGGACTCGCTGTTTACTTATGTACTGGCTCCCAACGTTTTGGAGCTCACGGTTTCGCCGTTCACGAGCTTTCAGCCTTCGATTTTCTCCCCATTTGAATGGATTAAGGAGACATTGTGTGCAGATCATTGAAAGGTCAGTTTCAAGTTCTGCTCGGTTAACCTCCAACTGCGGAATTAAACTGCCTGTATGCCATAGCCTTATCTCCTAAATCTGAGCGAGATGTGATGGAGTCTAAAGAACTGGTCTATACATTAAGAATAAGTTAAACGCCGGTGGACTCTTAGAAATACAAAGGTTTCCTGCTAAAAATACACGGAAAGGTATCGCAATTAAGGAAAATAAAACTAAGCTAAAAGACCCATGGTTCAGTACCGTCCTCGTCGCCACTAACATCAACATTGATAATCTCACCCTCATCCTCGCTCCCGGAAAACTCGAACTTGGATTTGGCCTTCCCTCGAGCAGAGGGTTTGGCACTAGCCGTGAGCCCCGACATGGCAAGACGCCTCTGCTGCTGAGCAGCCGTCTTCTTTTCACGACGAGGAAGAGGTACGAGTGTCTGGAACGACTTCCACGGAAGATCACCCTGCTCACCTCGGAAGCGATCCAGAACACCCTCCGGCGCCTTCTTCCATCGCTGCAGGGCTTCGTTGTAGGTACTGTCCTTGTACGCGATGGAATGAACAGTCTTGAACTCCTCCTCCCGATCTGGCCGACTCAGATCCTTAGTAGCCACAAGGATTTCAACGACTTCGGAGAATGAAAAGCTCGATGGAAACTTCTTTGTAGTGGGTGGATGGCGATCCTTTGGTTTAGTGACTCGAGCAGGCTTGGGTGGCGCTTGACGCGAGGAGCGCTTGGGAGACGGTGAGAGCGAAGCCTGGATCTGCTTCCTCTTCGATGGAGGGGAAAAAAGCGGTGTCGGGGTACGAGGAACCGAAAATCGTGAAGAGGAGCGGCTGGCGAGGGACGATACAGAGCTTTTGGAAGACTGGGAGGTAGGGAGAGGCACTCGAGGGGGTGAAGGTGCTTCATCATCGAGTTCGATGGTGCGAGAATGGCCATCGGTGTCGATGTCGATGTATTCGTGGGTGACAACCTGCTTGCGACGAAATGTAGCATCAGCAACCATTCGCCGCTCCTGAGGAAGGTTGTTGCGAATCGAGAGATTAGTCGAAGCCGATTGTCGCTGCAGGACCTTCTCCATGCTGGCCTGAAGGTCGAGACAGTCTTTCGACCGTTTCTTGAGACACCGAAGCAAAAGATCTCGATCACCAGGAGGAGAGAGCTCGAGCCAGAGGTCAGGCGAGCCCTTGATCCACTCTCGGTTATCCCAGTCCCAGTAATGAAAGTCGGCTGCCCCAACGAGGCCAACGCTTTCAAGGAGGGCAGCGTCAATCTTGATGATCGGGTAGGTGGCGACCTGGAGAGCCCGTGTGACTGGCTTCGTCGCCGTGCCTTCCTAAGCGAGCTGTCAGAATAGCCAATAACATGAAACTGAAGCGATAACGAACTTTGCTCCATGCTCTAACCAAAACCTTCGAACCGACATGCTTCTCCGCTTCCTTTCGGACCTTGTCTGCTACCTGCTGCTGCTGGATCACCCTCAGGTTCTCGTCCATGGCGTAGGCAGCTTCGGGACGAAGCTGCGTAAAAAAACGTGGCGCTGGATCGAAAGGTTGTTGGCTGTCAGACTGGTGAGACGGAGGCAAAGTGCTCGATGCTTGCGTAGCTGACGGCTGAGATGCAGACGCAGATGCAGGCACGGTGGAGGGTTGGAGAGAAGGAGGAGGGGGCTGGCAGACAGGTGCTGCCCGACGACCACGGCCTTGGAGAGGATGGGCGGAACAACCACCTGTGCCTCGGCAGTGAACAGCACATGCTGGCCCTCTCTGGTTCTTGCATCGGTCACTGATACGAGTAACCTTGCAGCTTGGGTCAAGGCTGCAGAGAAGTGCATGGCCCGAACCATGGTCCCTTGCAGCTTGAGACACAGGTTGAGTAGGAGGGGGAGGAGGGGGATCACGACTGTTGCCAGAAGTTACCAGGTCTCCCTGATCCACGGGCACAATGACCTCAAGGTTGAGGTCGGCTTCCCAACGAAACCAGCTGGGATGAGGCACGTTGACAGTACCTCGGCACTATTAGGCAATTAGCGAATGTCACTATCGAGCAAGTTATGACGCACCACATAATATGCCATCCCGATGTTGTTAACATTCGGGCTCTCCTTGCATATCATCCGAGGCAGGTTCTCCTTCCTGCAACCTTCCTCCCCGCATGTCACGGACTTCAGAACTCTAGGAGGCATGGCCCGAGGCTGCGTCCTACGCCCTGAAAAAAGTGATCAGATTAGATACCTGATCCTGGAGCAAGATCTCGATATTTGCCATGCAAGATCCTGTCAGTGGGCGTGCCTAGGTTAAGATAAATGTATCAGATGTAGCCGAGAAGATTTTGACTCGAGTACTGACCGTGAGACTCAATAAATAAATAATCGCTCACCGAGAAGGGAGAGAAAATGAAGAGAGAACGAAAGCGGGCGAAAGAAAGGAATGATGGGCGAGCATTTCTCCCCCCTCAGGTTTTATCTAGGCTCAAGGAGGAGAGGGCTGGCGTGGTTGTAAACAAAGGTAAACTACGCTGCTTGGGCGTTGGAGGCCTTGGGCCTTGGGTACAAGCAAAGCCATGCAGATCAACCCCGCCTCAGCCCAAACTTGGGAAACGCCTCAGACGGTCCGGACGCCTCAGGCCCGGCTGAGGCGGTAGTCTCCGACGCCGTGCTCTCTGGGCAGGCCTCGCCCGCTGTTTGCCGTTGGACCGCTGTTGGACCGCTGTTGATCCTATTGATCTGATGGGCCCGTTGGAACGGGATGTCCGGTTTTTCTGACATATTTGCAGATGCATCAGCCAGCTGCGGCTTGGCAGGGAAGCGGTGACCCTCTCAGTACGAGAAGGCTCAATAACGTCAGCCCTGGGGAGAGGTTAGCTCAATATCTCAACCCTAGGAATTGCCTCAGAGATACAGATCCGGTACAGAAAGTTGGAATCACCTACATTCTATCAAGGAAGAAGCGCCTAGACTGGCGGTTGCATTGATAACCCAGTGATCCAGCACTTTCCGTACTTCTAGTGGTATGCGAGCGTCGGCTCATTAAGGCTTTAGAGCTTTTTTTTTCTATTGCAGAGTTGGAAGCAGCGGCCATGTCAGTCCGACACGAAGCGACTGATGTGGCGCGGTATGGCTACCGCAGCATCAGCCCGATGGATCAAAGCAAAGAGTGACGATCCCTGGGCTTGGCAAAAGAGTATCAGAATGACAAGTGTCGGGTGGAACTCATCCAAGCCAGCCCTTACACTGTATCGACGCTACCCGGGCTCTTCTTTCAAAGGACCTCGTTTTAGAGGAAGGGTCATAACGATAGCCAAGAAGATTTACACTGCGGAAAGAGACGATCTACAGGGTGTGCTGTCATCAGCGCTGATCGTGTGTGAACCTTCGTCAGAGCAATCAGGAAACAGCCTTTCACACCGTTACAACCGTTAAAACCTCAAATCATGCCCTTCGAGGTAGGTTCTCATCGACAATCACCGCCGGTTGGCGAGGAGAAACACAACATACTGGGGATACAAACCTTACTTATTTGATCTCCATGGGGCCAGTTCGCCACTACCAATCACCACCGGAACCGAATCTGATCTTCTACGAATGCCCTGGAAAATCGTGAAAGATAGAACAAGGCAAGGGTGCATATGCATGAAATATGCCTGGTCCACCCCAGTCGCATGTCATCTTTACACGACCATTTGTAGCCATATGGTGTTCTTGAGCCTTTTTTTCCTTTTCTTTTTTAAAATGCATCAGTATTCCGCCTACTTGTTTGTAAAGCGAACACAAATGAAAGAAGAAAGAGCGGAACAGCGTCTCAAGCACCCGACACAACGTGATGTGTATTAGTCTCGACGATATGCCTATGAACGCAACATCTGACGTAATCCGTCTGACGCTTCAGCTTTGACCATTGCCTTGTCCTCATCGGCTGAGAAGGTTATCACTCATGAAAGCCAGGCATTGGGTGAAATGTATTCCATTCATTAATATATTTGTGACAATAACGAATACGCGATCGAGACTCAGGGATTGCATGCGAGAAGAAAGGCAAAGAGACCGCCAGCGCACGGTTTCGGCATGGAACTTGGGAGTCTTCAGTCAAGGCTCGTTGCCTCAGACGACGTTGGTGGTCGGGATAGGGGTGGGCTCGACGCTATCAGTGATGCTGGGACCTTGACTGGGATGGTGATTAGCAGTGTATTCGTTAATTGAAAAAGCGCAGCCCTGCTCACGTCCAGGTAGTGACGAAGAGACGGCTAATCATGAAGGGGGACTCCTTCACCAATGTGTGGCCAGTAATGGTCGCTGTATGGACGTCTCCCTCACCAGCGAGAGCAGGTTAAGTCTGCCATTCAGTAATTAGCTCTTCTGAACACAACAAGAGAGCATAAATTTTCGATAATGTTTGTCGAGGTAAAGGAAGAAAAGAGAACGTCTAGAGTGAGTTTTGGGCGATTCCGATGATCCCCATCGTTTAGTAGCCTCGACATATTTAGGCTTCACCTTTCTCTTGCAAGGAGCAGCAGAGGATAAGGCTGAAACGGGAAATTTGAACGAAGGAAGACGAACGAAAATGGATGCAGAGATATTTTGGTCACCCCAAAGCGTCTTTGATATCTCGAGCAAATGGGTACGTACTTACGGATTCTTTCAGTCGCTATTGCTATCGTCACCCTTTATTCTTGTTTTCTTCACACCCAACCCTTCTGCTGTGATAGATCCAGCAACCTCACCTATTCAGGCTTGCAAATATGGGGGAAGGGATAATGGAAGTGCCGATGAACGGTTAGACCTATCGTCGACGTTAAATCTCAGCATGCTGATCGGGCAGAGGACCAACTGGAATTCGACAAGAATGATGAGCGAACGAGAATAATGAAATATTGTTGACAGACGGGGCTTGCTTCCGAACGGCCTGTGACTCAATATAGCAGTCAAAGGTCGCGGCCGAGGTGATATAAACTATCCAGTGCAATTTAAAGGAACAAACGAGGCGCATAACAAGAAGGAAGGCATCAGAAACCAAGCTCAGGTCTAAGGAAACAGTCGCTAGCAGTGAACAGCCGCAGACTAGTCCAACCCAATTATTTTGCCGTCAGAATACCTCAGGGCACTGCGCTTTGCCGTCATCATCGTCCTCGTCGTGTATGAATAATATGTGCGCTATCGATTTGCAAACCGCAAGAGAAGGGTGGGATAGGCTTTCCCTTCTGGTTTCAAATAAATGAGCGCCCAATCCGAGGGCAACATGGAATCGTCGGTGCTCATGGAGCCTCTCAATTGGTTCGAGTGTGACGCACTCCTGGCGCACGCTGTTTCCGGCGCTCGAAAATGCACCCACTTCATTCCCCCTTATTGACAGGAGTTCCACGCTCTACCAAGGCTACATGGCTTCTTCCATCAAGGCGGCCTCCTGGACAAAGAGGTTTGTACGTTGGCATGAGTTCAACTGGCAATGGAAACCACAAGGCTTCGCTTCACCGTGATGGCTATTTGCGTCTGGCGGCTGCGGCTTGGCAGGGAGCCCGCGGGCTTCTTTCTCTGTAAGAGAAGGCACGAAGACTTCAAACCTGGGAAGAGTAAAGCTTAAGCCCAGAAGCGATTACCTTGAACGTACAGATTAAAATATTATCCATCTATCAACTAAGAAGCGCCAAGTCTGGCGACTCCATTGACAACCCACCGGAAGTGATCCAGCGTTTACTGTACTTCCAGATATGTGCGAGTGCCGGCTCGTGAGGGCGTGTGGAGTTTTTGCTTTCCCTTGCAAGATTAGAAGCAGCGGCCTTATCAGTCCGACACGAAGCAGTGATGTGGCGCGTTATGGCCACCGCAGCAAAGAGTGATGACCCCTAAGATCAGCCAAGAAATTTCAGAAAAATGAGTACCTGAGGGAACCTAGCTATTCCAGCATTAGACCTTATCGACGCTACCTGGGCTCTCGTGAAAATACATCACTCTAGAGGAAGGATCACAACGAATGCCAAGAAGATTTATACTGCACGAAGGGATGATCTTCTGCCAAGAACGATACCGTCAGCGCTGATCATATGTAAATCATGGTCAGATCTATCAGAAAACAGCGTTGCTGAGCGTTACATCCGATAAAGCCTCAAAGGCAAAAGAAAAGAAGTTGGGTTGCTGCCCTTGGAGATTTCCTCTCATCGGCAATCACCGCCGGTTGGCGAGGAGAACCAGAGCACGCCGGGGATGCAAACCTTACTTCCTTTGACATACAGAGAGGCAAGTTCTCACTGCCACTCACCGCCGGAATCAACTTAAATGCCGAGAACGGAGGTACCCATGATACGAATGCCCTGAAAGGTTGTGAAATACTGAAGCATGAACCACCCGTGGGCAACCTTCACTTCCCCGAGAACAGCCCTTGAGTTGCTGTTCACGACATGTCAATTTTTCTGTTTAGCCACCGGCTGGTGAAGCAAATACGAATAAAACGAGCAAGTGCGGCAAAACGGCTAGAATTCATATGCGATGTGTGTGATTGTTTACGAGATGTCTGCGACCTCAACCTCTGATGTAACCCGTCTGATCCTTGATCTTTCACCAACATCATCTTCATCGACTTTCAGCAAGTTGGGCGACGGTGGTTGACTTAGAAGGTAAAGGGTTATTTGAAGTGTATTCTATTTATTGGCATATACTAGGATATAGCTAAAACAACGAATACGTGACTCAGATTCAGGGATCAACAGCGAGGCAGCTGGTTCACCACGTTGGCATGGGTGCCTTCAGTCAAAGCTCGTTGTCTCAAACGACATTGGTAGTGGGAATAGGGGTGGGTTCGACACTATCAGTGATGCTTGGCCCTTGACTGGAAGGACGGTCAGCGGTGTATTCATTGATAAGACCTCCGGCAGTACTCACGTCCACGTAGTAACCTGGAATTGGTTGACGATGAAGGGAGATTCCTTCACCAATGCGTGGCGAGTAATCGTCGCTGTATGGACATCTCCTTCACCAGCAAGAGCAGGCTAATCTGGAGAGTCAGCACTCAGACCAAATGAGAAGATCGAGACCCACCAAGGCAGCGAAGGCCACGGCGGAGGCGAGAGCGAAGAAGGTAGAGTGGAATTGCATGGTGGGTAATGATGTGATAGAGGTTGGAACTGGGGAACGTTCAATTCTTAACCCCAGTATATAACAGATCCTTGCGATTGCATAATCATCACAACACGGCGGACATGGTTTTGCGGCTGGGAACGACAGTGCTTGAACGAGGATCCTTTTCATCTAACCTTCGAGGGACAGAGAAATCGAGATCCCTGGGCAAACAGAAGTTGTAGCAGAGGCCTTGGGAACATGTTCAAGTGTCGGTTTTCGCCCTGGAATATGCCGACCAAATGCGAGGCGCAAAACCGCAGTCGTTCGTCTTTGAGCCGCCGACCGCAGCAATGTTACGTACCGGCTGAGGCAATTCTGGCGCCCGATTGCTGTTTCTGCGAACGGTATGTCGGGGTATTTTCCCCTGTCGTTCTCTTTCCTCGTAAAGGGTCTTACTACCTCTTTTCGGCGGGCCTAGATTTATGCCTTGTCCAGATTTGCACTCCAATCGCAAAAGGTATAAAGGGTTTTCAAATATCGTCGTCAGCATCTATCATCTACCCCCACCCATCCAGCCTTCTCTCGACACAAGCATGATTTCCGTCGCTTCAGTTCTTCTCGCTCAACTCTTCCCTCTGGCGCTTGCCGCCATTGGGCCTGTTGCCGATCTTTACATTGCCAACCAAGCCATTGAACCAGATGGTTTCAGTCGATCGTACGTCGACTTTGCCTATTCCAGCTGACTTGACTATAACCGTCTTTCTAGCGCTGTTTTGGCTGGTTCTGACGCCAACACCTTGGGCTTCCCCGGTCCTGTGGTTCAGGGAATCAAGGGTGACACGTTCCAAATGAACACCATCGACGCCTTGACCGACACTACCATGTTGCGCACCACCAGTATTGTAAGCGCTGTTTTCTCTGTCATTCCACTCTATATCTGAACCGCGTTTCTTGTAGCATTGGCACGGCATGTTCCAAAAAGGGTCTGCTTGGGCCGATGGACCTGCGGGTGTTACCCAGTGCCCCATCGCACCAGGAAATTCTTTCCTCTATCAGTTCCAGGCCACAGGTCAAGCCGGTACCTTCTGGTACCACTCCCATCACGGTATGATCTCTTTGTCTCTTCTGATCAACCTAAACTCAGTCGACTCTAGAATCGCAATACTGCGACGGCTTGCGTGGAGCGATGGTCGTCTACGACCCCGAAGATCCTCACTTGGACAAGTACGACGTCGATAACGGTACGGGTGCAAAATCCGCTTGTTCACACCTTATATCTGACCCCATTCGCAGAGGAGACCGTCATCACTCTTGCAGATTGGTACCACGACCCAGCTCCTTCAGCGGGTCTCGTCCCAACTCCAGTCTCTACGCTCATCAATGGCAAGGGTCGCTACGGTCGATGGCCCTGTTGTCCCCCTTGCCGTCGTGGGTGTTACACAGGGCCTACGCTACCGTTTGCGTCTTGTTTCCATCTCCTGTGATCCCTATTTTGACTTCGCTATCGATGGGCATCAACTGGTAAGTCTGGTGCCAAATTATCTGCGACTTCCGTTGAATCAATTTCTTTAGACCATCATTGAGGTTGATGGTGTCAACGCCGAGCCCCTTGTCGTTGACAGTCTGCGAATCTTTGCTGGTCAACGTTACTCTGTCGTTCTCAACGCCAACCAAGCCATTGACAACTACTGGATTCGCGCTCTTCCCAACGTCGGTCCGCCTGGCTTCACTGGAGGGCTCAACTCGGCTATCCTTCGCTACGTCGGAGCTGATGCTGTTGACCCGACCACCAGTGAAACTACCGACGGCGTGGCTCTCGAAGAGGCCAACCTTCACCCCCTCACCAACCCTGCCGCTCCTGGTCTAGCTGTCCAAGGTGGCGCTGATGTCAACATCAACCTCGGCATCGTCTTCGATTTCGCCTCTCTTTCGTTCCAGGTCAACGGTGCTACCTTCAGCCAGCCTCCTGTTCCTGTCATGCTGCAGATCATGAGCGGTGCACAGACTGCTCAGGACTTGCTCCCAGCTGGATCGGTCTACACTTTGCCCTCCAACTCGGTTATTGAACTGTCTATGCCAGGTGGTTCGACTGGTAGCCCCCATCCTATCCATCTCCACGGTGTAGGTTCATTCACTTTGGACCACTGAACCATGTACTGACTCCTCTACAGCACGAGTTTGCTGTCGTTCGTAGCGCTGGAAGCTCCGTCTACAACTACGACAACCCCATCCGTAGGGATGTCGTCTCCGCCGGTACCACTGGTGACAATGTTACCATTCGTTTCACCACCGACAACGCAGGACCCTGGATTATGCATTGGTACGTCGTGTTAATCGCCCAATTATTGCTAGCCCCAACTAATACTTGTTTCTAGCCACATCGACTGGCACTTGGTCCTTGGCTTGTCTGTCGTCTTTGCTGAAGATGCCCCTTCTGTGGCTTCTATGGATCCTCCCCGTCAGTCCCTGTGTCTTCTTCGCTTGTGCTGATGAATTCTAATGCCCCGTCCTGCAGCCGCTTGGGATGACCTCTGCCCCACCTATGATGCTCTTCCCGCCGACACCAAGTAAATCTCTAGTGGCTCCTGGATGCCATTTGGTTCCTCCTCTCCATGGTAGATACGAACAGTATTTATTGGGTTTCTATTCGTTTGTCAGTGGCTGTTTGTGACGTATTTAAGGTGCTGTAGCTTGCATTATTAGAACTGCCCTTTTGTCGGGGATGTTTCGCACTATGCAAGGTCCCGTACGAGTATTGAAAGCAAAGGGAGTACCGGACTGTCATTCTCCATTCGTCCGTGAATGGTACAATGCGTTAATTCGTAATCAACGGCGCTCGAGTGGAGAAAAGAAATCCAGGTCGAAGCTGTAATGAGTTTTAGATCCCAGTATACCGAGAACGCATACGACGTTCTGGAGGTCGGCGATGGTGATAGGCGAACGAAAGGATAATGAAAGAATGGTACTGATGGACACACCTTGCTTCGATTCGTCTCTCTACCCTGAGCCGGTTTCTTGCCGCCGGTGGTCAGCTTGAGGGTACTTTAAGCGAGTTGCAGTCAAGGACAAGATTCATAGTGCAAGAAGCTATCCAGTGCCAGCTGAGAGGAAGAGTCTAAACGCCCAGCGTGAAATGTGTACAAAAGACAGGCTCGTTTGAACATAGAAGTTAGGGGAACGAAGAAAGATCAGCTCAGGCAGTCAGCCAAGATGCTAACGTTGAACAATGAGTGCTTCAATGTCCTCTCTTGTTGCGGCAGCCAGGGCTATCGTTGCCGGTCGTCGTCGACGTGAAACGATAAACTCGGAAATCCAAACAAGGCTAATCTTGAGGGTGCGAACTCCTTTTTCTTTTGAGACACTGGCAATAGGCGCTCGTGGATGGTGGGAGGGCCCGCCGGAGCTGCTCATACTGATTCCATTGATAGGCCTCTTGCACAGGGATGAACAACTTGACAAATAGAATAAACTAAAAATCAACGCCTCCGGGTTATGGGGATCGAGAGGAACCGAACCTCTTCACCCATGGCATCCAGCATATGTAATAAAGATCCTTTGGTCCAGACAGCGGGAAGGCGCCAAGGCGCTTGACCAATAGATAACCGAGTCGTTGACGACTGGGGGTCTGAGGCACTGGAAATCTGAGACTGTCAGCAGCGGCTAGAGAGAGAAAAAATTGATCCGACAGGTATGGGGCTATGGTACGGAAGAGGATTCGAACCTTTACATTTCTCTCCTGATCATTTCTTCTGTAGCCGAAAGCAAGAGGAGAGAAAGTCTGCTACACTATCAATCCGTTGAAAACAACGCGCCATCTCGGACCTCATATCATCAACCGCAGTGAAGGCAGATACCACAAATTTAGCCCACTCATTACCTTTCCTCGAATCGCCATTTCCATTTCTCCAGCGCCGATTCCAGAATCCAAATCTTTGGTCTACACTTCGATAAATAGATAATTATTTTGGTACCTTTACATAATCCCAATCCAGCAGGATCTACTCAACGGACAAAGTACGTCCCGAATTTTGAACCCGACCATAGTCCAAAAGCTCGACTTGGCGTGACCTCCGTCTGGGAACGCGGTGTCTGAGCTCCACTCTTCTTGGTCGTCTCAAATCGACCCGGGCTCAGATTTAGGAGAGAAAATGATAAAGCAAATATAGGGAATGCCCTTGGGGAGAACTCGAACCTCTACACTTTCCTCGGCGCCGCTCGCGTACGCAATGGTTTATTGATTGGCTAAAAGCAAGGGGGTTGTGCTAGCCTGCTACACCATCCGTCAGCAGGAAAAAGGGGTCCATTTTTAACCTACTACTCACATAGATCATGCCTACTCCTCAATCGAAATGTCACGCACTTCTGCCTGCTATGTGGGGCTGCATTGTTGTCACTCGTGTACTAAGGCTAAATGGTCAAACAAGCGTCGAAGCAGGCGGATCGTCTTAGGTGATACAGACGAAGTAATTAAAAAAAAAAAATAAGGACCAGGTACACGGCATCATACTTGACAGGGAGTCGAACCCTTTCCTTGGTATTCATGTCATCCACAAAGCCAGCGAAAGCCCAACTTGACCACGAGCTCTTACTTCAAGAACGTTACATATGCTCTCATGATCTACTCATGCTTCTACTGCTAGATTGCCTTAAGCGTGTGCACACTGCTCGTGGAAGCCAATGTTAATTTGGGTTCAAGTCTATTAACCTGTAGTGCTTGTCCTAAGTGTAATCTAGGACGGTCCGGTCGTTTTCTACGAAAGTTTGACAAAACCAAAGGGCCGCAGCCGAAACCAGAAAGAAAGAAAAAAAAAGAAAAAGAAAAAAGAGACTCCACCAATCCACGCGTTCATAAATCTGATGGGAATCGAGCGCTTACCCCAGTGCTTTGAATGAAGCAAATCGACTGCGTTCGAGCACTTGTAGCTCCTCGAAAATACAGAGGCTTGTCACTGCGAGTGGAGATGGCAGGTCTGCTCGAGGCCACGTCAAAGGCTAGCCAAACTCTCCTGATTCTGCAAGGTTAGATTCCAGAAGGAGGGGATGTCCTTTCGGAGTCACAATTGTCGTCCCTGAAACGTGCTCTTGTCAAATTTCTAACTGTAGTATCCCTTTTTGTCTCAGGAAAAGCAACGCATAGTAGCACGAACGAAGTGAAGAAAAAGCAAGAGTATCAATTCACTCTGGTCTCTGGATATTTCGTGCGCCTCCTTGCTCGAGGAAATGCTATGGAGGTAGTTCTAAAGTACAAGATCGAGCCCATTCTGCTTCAGAACCAAGTATTTATACTGCCATCTGGGCGCGCAAAAGGTGTGCACTTTGACCGTCACATTTACTTTGGAGGCCAGTGAGGGGAGTAAATGCGATGGAATTGACTGAGATTCCCCCGGTATCGCCTCTAGCCTTTCGGAATGTAATCTCAGCTCCACATTTCTAAGACTCGGAAGGCTGCTCAATGCCTTGTCTAAATCTCCCCAGCTCCTCCGCTCCCAGACGCCTCTCCAGTGGCACTCAGTCTCGATGCGTATAGTGGAGAGCCTCTTGGACTTGAGTTGCGAGTGATAGCCTCGAATGGCCTCAGGCAGACCCCAATAAAGAGTGTAGAAGCCGCAACCGCTGATCGCTAAATGTGTGAGTTTTGGTGCGTTGGCGATGAGGTCTGAAGGCAAACAGTACCCGCTGAAGGACAGGGACTGCACGGAGGGGCGTGAACAGAGCCGGGAGATGGCTTCCATGGATGCAGGTGGGAAGTGGAGAAAGGAGAGAGCCTCGTAGGTCATCGAAAGGGAGGTGAAAGCGACCGAAGAGACCTTTGGTAGTGTCTCAATCCAAGAAGGGAACTCGGGAAAGTCGACGAGACTCCGTTTCAGTTTCACATAGGCATCCAGGGCGATGATGACCTTTTTGACCAGCTTTTGGTACTCTGGATGGGCAAGCATTGTTCTATTATGGCGACAAAGCCTCTTGTGCACGACCCACTGCTGCTCGATCGTTTGAGAATCGACGATGTAGAGGGTGTGGTAGAGATATGGTCGGAATTCGTGAGCAAAGGAATGAGAGACCAGCATGCAGTTTTTGAGTGTGAGATTTCGGAATCGCCGTGTGCATTCGTCGTCTGCGTGAAGGGAAGCCACCAAGGCGGCGACGATGGGTGCAGAGAGGCCGCGACGCAGAGATGTAGTCGGCTTGCGAGATTGGGTCTGGGAATCCATCGCGTTGGAGCTGGGATATTACAATGAGTACGCGGGAAGGGAATAGCCAGGAGAATCCAAGTTCTGCGTACATGGTGCAAGGCATTGGGTGCGGTTGAGATTGGGTTGAGAGTCAAGTGAGAGAACCCGATTTCTTTCAAATTTCTCGTCGCATGAATGATCGACGCTCCCATCACCTGCTCTGAGTCAGAGGTAAGACAAATTCGCGAAAAATACACTCCGGTTCCGTCTTCAAGGGTGAGAATAGTCATTCATGATTCATTTCTTTTTCCAATCCTACGCTGATTCAGCCGGCCTAATAGTAACGTTGCGAACGGTTGGAGCGAGCGATGGAAGCAAACGAGACACACTTGACCGCATCTCTTCATCTGACATGCTCTGCCCCAGGCGCAGAAAGAGCTTCAACTCCAAGTGCTCTACATTTGGCACATACCCCGCCTCCTTTGATAGAACACTGTCCAGGCGATCCCACATTTCTTCATCACCAAAACCAAGGTTCCATTGTAACGCATTGTGGCCCATCACAATGTCAACAATGTATTTCGGGTTCCGAAATGCATTGTGGCTCGTTACAATATGACCGCCTCTGCTACAATATGGCCCCGACCATTACAATATGGGCCTCACATTATGATAGTGCTACCTACATTGTGAGGGGCCATAATGTACCACAATACGACCTATGTTTGAGACCATAGACATGTCATCCGTGGATCGTTTCGGGGGTTCAAACATCGACTAGATGATCATACAAAACCCTTCGCTATGCCTCATATTAAAGGAATGGACAAAAAATCATAAATTTGTACTATCAACGTTACAACGAACTAATCTACGGCCACTGCAACCTCAACCCTAGCTCACCCGCCATGTACAAAATCGCAATATTTGTTGGGTGAATGACCGAGAAAGTGTTATAAGCGACCTCAAGGCGTTTCAAAAATAACCGGACCCTTGCTTCCTGCGGTTACTCGACGAGCGCGAAACCTGCCGAACGTGATGGGGGGGAATTGAGAATCGATTAGCTGACTATACAAGGGCGAGATGCGTTGAAGACGCGGACGACAACGAGCTGCTTATCCTGAGTGTATGGGTAAGAAGCCGAAAAGAACACGTACGTACATCCTGGGGTTAGATTTTAAGTGTTGCGTAAGGGCGGGATGACTCTCGTCGCTGAAGGAGGGGGGAAGACATGATCAGCTGGATAAGGCCAATTCGCGCAAGAGGTGAGGAAACGGGCGAAGCTATCGAGATCGTCATTCAAACCGCGTTCAACATCATCGTCGCCATCGAGAGAAGCGGCGAGAAGGTTGCCTGGTGGCGATGGGGAGAGGGATGAATGTGGTGGGAGGGAAGAACGATTCCAAGGCGACAGGACGCGCCGAGTGATTGAATGTGAGCGTCAGCCGTTCTAGATTCTTGGCTGGCAAGATGATGACTGGGGGGATGTCCAACTCTGCGTTGTCGTTATGGTAATTGTCCTCTGTGTAGACCGAAGTAGGGGAGAGTGATTGAGTGAAACTTCGTTAGCGTGCAGTCAAGATAGAGGGCTGAGGTGGAGCACAGCTTACCAAGAAGAGCGAGATCTAGTTCTTGAAGTGTTTTGCGTCCACCAATCATGGACATACTAAAGAGTGCGACCTCGTCCATCGTGTCGTATCGCCCTGAAAGTTTCCAGATGCGAGGGAGAATGGGGACCAGAGCCTGGATGGTTCTCTCGACGTCTCCGTTTACATTATAGCGGGGAAAATGCAGACGGATGCGGGGGCTGGTGGAAGTGATCAACTTCAGGTCATCCTCGGTCAGGTGATGTTTTTGAAACGACCCATCCATAATAATACTGCCCAGGCTTAAGTACTTGAGCTTGGGAGCATCGCAGAAGAGCCATGGTGGTAGGTCGTAGAGGGTGTCGAACATTAGGCATCGAATTGAAGGCAGAGAGCAGAGCTGGATAATAGCATCCCGAGGCCGTGGTCTGAGTCGACTGAACTCCAGTGGAGTGCCATAAGTTCCGAGGGAGAGCGAAGTGACCGACGTCAGTCCTTTCAACCATGAATGAAATCGGTAGTCATTTACAACAGAACGTCCAGGGTCCATTTTACTTTTCAACACAATGGTCACTGTCTTGACCAGATTTCGGTACTCTGGATGGTCCTCGAGTGCCTGAGCGTGGGTGCAAAGTTGCCTACACCATTGGGGCCCTCTGTGAAAGAGTCGCGAATGCTGAAGGTTTCGAAAAGATGGCGACGGAATTCGTGAGCGAAGGACCTACAGACGAGCATGCAGCCAGTCAGAGCGAGAGTCTGTGTCCTCCGGTCGCCGTTGCTGGAGGCAACTTCAGCCGCGATGATGCCTATCAGGTCCTGCGGAAGTTGAACCGGGCGACGATAAGCCATGTTGAGCCCTTGCGACCTGTCTCAATGCTTTTAGTATTTGTATCTGAGATTCTTTGACACCCGAACGTACGTATGTCTCTCAGTGATGATGGTTGAAGTCACACCGGTGGGATCTGAATCCGACATTCACAAGAAGCTGATCAGTGATCCCACGATGACGCCGTCACAGTGCTTCGAAAGAAGATCCACCAGCTGTGTGCAATCTTGTTAAAACTTGGAGAAAGATGCATGTATATGGTATCTGTGATGTAGTCTTTGCAAAGGTTCAATTACAAAGAACGCTGATGGATAAGAACCGTCTTGACATTGTTGGAAGCGAGGGGGGGTAGTAGGGAAGCAAGGAATCGCCTCTCCTCCTCTGTCTTTCTACTGGCAGGAAAGTACAAATTCAAGATCATCCGCGCTAGGCATGCGAAAAACCCGCGATCAGCAAAAATTTCGTCTAGCATCTTCCACATTTCTTCATTCTGAACCGCCCCCTCGCTCAGGAGGCTGTCTTTGATGTCACAGATATCAAGGGTAAGGTGGGAACAGCTTTGCGAAAATGGTGCTCCTGTTTCGCTGCATCGACTTGAAAAATTCCCAGATGGAACGCAGCAATGTGCTGATGTTTTCCAGCCATCCGAAGCTTGGTCCAAAGCTGAGCTTTAGTCGCTCGAGATGCAACACATGAAAGATGCTGGCGGCCATGGCGATAGAAAGCTGGGGACCAGCGACAGAGGCTGCTTGTTCATCTAAACATACAGCCAGAAGCGAAATGATAACACCAATAAGCCATCATGCGGACGATAGTGACGTTGAGGTGCTTACAGCGAATCCGAAAGTCGAGCTCTCTGACGGTTTCCCCTACCCTGGTGGTGCACCAGTCCAGGGCCAATGCCTCGATTGCGTGTCCATATTTACCAGAAAGTTTCCAAACGCGATTCAGGATGGGACCGAGATCAAAGACGCTGGGTTCTATAGCCCGCCTTCTTGAAAAATGAAAGGGGAGGTCGAGATGTATCAGAGGAAGGTCAGGACTCGGGTTCCCATCTTCTTGGCGTGAGCTGTGGGCCTGAGATTTAAGTGTCGAGTGTTTGTCTATAAGCACACTATGGAGGCTCAAATGTTTGAGCTTGGGCGTATCGATGAAGAGGCCAAGCGGAACGCTCACAATTCTACGAAGGGCAAGAGATTTGACTGAGGCGAGGGAGCAGAGTTGAGCGATCGCATCTTGAGATTCTGACCGTATCAGCGAAAGGTCGAATTGTGTGTTAAAGGCAGAGGTGATGGAGATAGCGGTCACCGACTTGAATCCTTCGAGCCAGGCAGGGAACCCGGGAGAGTTTGCAATACCCGAAACGTAGGCCACTTGCTGTTCCCCAGAAGATAAGCAGGTATGCAAGTTCTGTATCAACCTCCAGTATTCTGGGTGCTTATTCAGCATCTCAACGCATGCGTCGAGTCGTTTGATGACAATGGCATTTTCTTCGTCCGTCCAGCCGTCACAGATGGTGAATGTTTCGTAAAGAAACGGTCTGAATTCGCGCGCGAAGGAGTGAGAGACCGGCATGCAAGACTTGAGAGCATCTGGGCGATCCTGGTCGTCGAAATCATGGCTCAAAGGAGCCATAACTGCGATCGCGATTGCACCGATAAGATCCTGAGGAAGTTGGATCGGATGGCCCTCTCCGGCACCTTGAAGAGTGGACCTATAGCAGGGGCAGATGGAGCAAGTTGAAGCATGCAGATTACAAGTGCTAAAAGCTTACATTGCCTTTCCTCGCCGCTGTGGCCGATGGATGAGTGCACAAGTACCGGCTCGATTGTTCATCACGAAATCAGTGGTAGTGAGGTAAGCCCAGATACTGTTGATCACGCGTTCGGGGAGTTGCAAGCTCCGATAAGATATGACAAGCGGACAATCACTCTTACAATGCTGGTGAAACCTATGCTAAGATTATAAGCAATTATCTAGGGCTACGAGATTGACAGTCCTGGCGATCCAGGTATTTGAGACTCACCTGGTGGTCTGCAAATAAACAGCTACTTGCTTCTCATGGCAGCCACCTGATGATTGGAAATCCAATTCAAGGTTTCACGGCCACTCAACTTGGCCTTTGGTTCTGTTCACTGGTGAGTTACACCCAAAAACCTCTACTGCTCGCGATCGCACATGGAAACTTCATCAGTTGCTTCGATCCCACCATTGTAGAATTTGCTCTGAAACCCTCACTGCTGAGCATGCACCGCAATAAATATTACACGAGTATCATCCTCGTTGACGCTTGTCAACCGCCTCTTGCTCCCCCTTCGTTTCCCTGAAACACCCTTCAGTTCGTTTTTGTATCTTGCTTGCCTTGTACCAAATTGCTAATCACCCTCCTAGCTGTTGAACCTTCTGTTTCTCTATCCCTGGCTTCCATTCACCGGGAATCGTGGCCACCGCTGGCCCCACTACTGGTTGTTCCGAGTACGATCGCCTGGTGGATGGTGAAAGGGAGAGGTTGGTCTCCCGGTAACACACTGCATCAGGTTTGGCTTATGAAACCTGCTCTGCTCAGAGCCGTTTAATTCTCCAGTTTCATCAGTTGACTATCCCAGCCATTTCTACCCAGCTCTCCTCTTTCCCAACTACCCCCTTCCCCTGTGTGCCTTGCCTTACCCTTCCTCCGCCTACTTTACCTGCAAGCAGTACGGTCGTGTAGGGAAGCGCTTGATGCACCTTGTTTATTTTCGTGTTTGCTCGTCACATGGCCGTACTGTACTTCGACCAATACATCAACTCAAAACATCCCTAACTGCACCTCCTTGCCAATCAATCCAGAACCATACTGGGTGTCTATACCTGGCGCAATGTTCCTCCACCCTGGTCGTGACACGCACTAAGATGATTGCAGTGCGAAGGATGCTTCAACTTGGATGACAAGCACGGTTTGATTTTCTTTTGGAGTACAAGACACTGAAGTTATTGTTTTTTCCAGGAGAAGCCCCTACAGGCCCATCTGAAAGCTTGAGGAGTTCGACGGGATAGAGCCTAGAGGTGCAGCACCATGCCTGGCAGATGAAGGATGATCATGATTCAAAGAGAGGTGTACTTGAGGCTTTGATAGCCTTCAGTATTCAGAGTCATTCTATCAGAACTAGTCATAGTAAAGGTGGCCCTCTTGTGCATATGAATGCCTGAATCAGCGAATGCAACAGGATATAGATTTGCTGGGACATTGGTGGTGACAACAAAACATAGTGTTAAAGTAGTGCGTGACTCGAAACGAATTGGTTCACTGTGTCTGGCCATCTCCTCCATTAAGTGCAAGCTCGTTAAGCCTCTTCCTACGCTCCTTAATCTTGGATAAGACAGAGTCCCTGTGAACAGCTCGAGAGCTTATTTGACAGGGGAAGACCTGCCTAAATCACAAGCTTTCAAAATCTGAATGGTTGCGGGAGATCGCTGCACTTACCTATCCCACCATGTAAGCAATTGGCAAACCTCATCTTGCTCCTCGGGATCTTCTAACAGAGTGATTACAAACACATAGAAGGATTCCGAATCCGTGATGAGATCCGTTCTTGAGAACACTGGTGATGACAACAGCTCGAACCGAACCTATGAAGGGGACAAATCAACCTCTAGGTATAGCACACAGTTGAACATAAGCACGTACCAGAGAAGCAATATATGCAATTGAGGTGATTGTAACGGATTGCATTCCATGGATCCGTGCATTACAGGACCTTGTCGCCTGTGGCTCTCTGCTGTTCACAGAGCTTGGCGATGTAAAGACATGCTTAAAGGCCTGGATTGGTTTGTTAGACGGAAGTTACTACGAAGTGATAAGTAGACTTGCTGACACAAGTAATCCTCCTCGAAAGAGTCCCTCCCAAGGTTCCTCCTCATTGAATTTATGGCTTTGATACAGGAAGGTAGGCCATTGGTCCCCTGTTGGAACAATCTCGCCTGACCAGAGTTGTTCTCGAACCCTTGTAAAGAGTTAGGAACTTCCCACCCAATTCTGAGTGCACCTACATACTGTGAATCACTCCAATCCAAGTTCATGGGACCGAGAAGCTCGCCTGTGCAGTTGTGGTAGAAACCTCGATCAGTTTTGACATTCCTTTGCAAGGGCGGCAAAAGAACACCATGTGGGGGGGTAATCCAGTCAATAATGACGCTTTTTAGAGATTTTGTGTTGTCTGAGCAGGCACTGGATGCTCCCTTGGTAATCTAGTAAAGCATGAATATGAGAACACCATTAAGCGTGTTACTTCACACGACAGAAGTGATAGACTTACCAGATCTGCAATATGAAAAAGCTCCTGCTCAGATCCGGTGCAGAGGCACTCCTCAAGAGTTGGTGAGAGCGCTAAAAGGCAAGTATAGATCCTATGTTCTTGCGCCTCGCTAGACGTTGAATGGTATTAGAGTCAATATTTTGGATTCCTTTGAAGACGAATGACACACATTTCACCAAGGTCGTCCTTGGTGATGCAACCTAGCTCAAGCTGAATCGTTCGCGCTAATCCTTGTTTAAGGAGCAATTGGACCTGACAAAATGCCTGAATGGCACGTCCAAAATGCCGCCAATGGTGAACTAAAGGGTCTGTGCAACATCTGATAAGTTATGAAGGTCAGACGGACACTGGCAGGGACTCAAGCTTGCAGCTTCAAGAGATGGGTACTGACAGCTGCTTTTGGGGTCCAGATGTGAAAACATCGATTGATTCTCCCTGTGGCCTCTTAAGTTGGGAGGCAGGAGACTGGAGCAATTCTTCTTCGTTCAGGTTGATATTCCTTTCTGTGACTGGAAAGGCAGTGGGTGGTTGATGTGATGGTAAAGATATGGATTTCTTTGTCCTTACGGTTTTTTATAATCGTGGTTGCAACGGTAATGGTGTTCCTCAGCCTAATGTTATAAATAGGCCTACAACCATTGCACGGTAGCAGGCCTCATCCACTGTCGTCGGTTCGATGGGAGGTTGGTCGCACTCCAAGTGAACGCAACCAACGGTGTGTTGCGACCATGACAGACTGGCATGACTCCCAAGCACTAGTGCCGTTCAATGATGCCATTGACACATGATCTGGGTGTTGTACATTATTAATTGAACAGATTCAAATCTGCTATGCTATGCACAGTAAATCAGGGATCTACACTCAGGGGCTGTTCAACAGAAAAGCTTTCAAAACACATCTCACGTTTGACTTTTCTCAATGATAGGTATGCAGGCAAATGAAAATGTCATGGATTGCACAAGGGATCGGGAGGGACAACGCGATCAACGTTGGTACAGCAGGTCTATTCTACCAAAGGTCCATTTCCTCAACTGCATCCGTTCTTGAAATAGGTACCTCGGCAAGGCACACATTATCAAAGCTATGGCATGATCTGTGGTGGTCATCCATGAGGGACTGAGAGAACCGTACTTCGTTGATCCACCAGGCATGGTACTGATCCCTCTCTTGCTGCAGGACTTGTGCACGCTTGCTTGCTTCCTCAAATTTGTCAAGCACATCTTGGAGCTCCTGTCGAGTTTCTCGATTCTCTGAGGCAAGATCTACAAGCCTGCCTGAATTTACTGCTCCTTGGCGCTCGGTCCTGCGTAGCTTTGACTCCACCTGGCGAAGCTTCTCTTGAAGTTTATGAATCTTTCGCTCGGTTGGTGTGAGCAGCGCCCGTGTACTTGATGTAAATGGTAGTTTGGCTTTAAAAACAAACCGGGGTAGGGGATTGAATAATCAAGAGATGTTCTCGGATGGTCCTACAGCACATACCTGGCAGTACCCCTTCATTTGGGCCAACATTTTCTTTACTTCCTCTCCTAAGAGGACCTGAACGATGCAGAGGTGTTTGGATGAAAGACATGGAGGATTTTTTTTTCCCGGGCTCAGATGTGGTTCTCTGGCGTGAGCTGCTCAAGCGAGGGGTTGAGAAGCTCAGTTGTAAAGGTTGGAAGTTCCCACCGAATTCCTCCTTTTATGCTAGCAGGCAGTAGGGACCCGGGAGCAACAAGCCGTGTGAGGTAATGCAACCTCATCCTAGTTTCCCAGGCGGTACTGCTACTGTTAACTACAGTCTTGCAACTGATTCTGTCAACTTAGTAACATCAGGAAGATTGTTAAACCAACGACGTTGGGGCAATAATTGATCCTGTCATTGATAATGATATTCACAGGAAAGTGGCCGTTGAGACATTTCGGGGTTAAAGCACATAATGATTTTCGAAGCCTGGTAGCATAGTTGACAACTAGTGGAGTAACATGGCAACTATGTTAGCATCCATTCTACTATGGTCGAGTTCACCACACAACGCACTCAAATGTCATGATGGGAAAGCCTGAGTGTGCAATCAAGGCTATATAACTTCATGAGCAGTAGTGAAGAGGCTAAAACCATTGCAAGTAGCTCCATGGAACCTACTGTGATCTATCTGTCACGGGCTGCCTCATGAAGGGAGTTCGAGGCTACTATTTCTCTTGCACACAAGCGGTTGAGGATTCCCTGTCCCAAATGTGGGCTCCGCAGCCATGTCAAAGAGCATTGTGAGTTTGCTGGTAAGCCAAAAGTTTAACTATGCTAGTGACAGCCCCAACCTAATCTGTGCGATGTGATAGCAATGGACCCCGATAGCAAGCCCTCCATTCCCAAACCCAGAGACGTTCTTGGGTTTTCAGGTGTTGAGTGAGGGCCGGGATGGACAAAATATTTCCCCGTTTATGAACCCAAGGACGTGAGTCACTCTTTCAGCTGTCATTCAATTGGGCAACATTGCCTGACGAATGGTTATGCAGAGTGTTTCCGAATCTCTCACCAATGATCACTCCCCCAACCCATCCCATTCCATTGCTCCTCCCTCAGGTGAGCGTGATCCTGGTATGGATGAGCATGATCCCTTGAATGAGCCCAGGAGCAACATACTTATGTTTCTCAAAGCGATGGACAGGGCGGGTTCCCAAGAGTCGATGAAGAAGACCCAGAGGCTCTGCCGTCAACAAAAACTTGGCAGAGCGCCGACATGCTCGTAGAGACATTACAGTACTTATTATGGGTCTCACAGGCGGCGCCTTCTTAGTACTAGCTTCGTTGATGCTTTTTTATTAGAAGCATCACCTTTGTATGACTAAATTCCTGAAAGGAGCCAATCTGAGTGCAACTGGGCTGCTGAAGAATGTGCCTGAGATGTTTGAATGAACTTGGGGGTCAGAAAGATCTTGGAATGGGGGGGCAGATGCACCTGGTATAAGATCATGTAGGAATTGAACTTGTCTTTCGTCGGTCGACTTGTGTGATTGAATGGTAGTACTAACGAGCAGAGTCAAAAGCCCCATTGTCTATCCCTTACCAAGGGTTTGAAGAAATGCAGGAGTTGCCAGCTCTTGCTCCTAGCAGCCCTGCTTGACCTTCAGGATCTCCCAGTCTGTCACATCCTGCGACTTCGGCGCCCCTCGGTGGACTCAATACGCCGACCGTAACGTTCATCCACCTCGGCCGAGGTCCCTGGACTTCGCCTGCTCGGTTCGGCTATCGTTCATCTCGCAAACCTCGGCACATTCCCATTTGCACTCGCTTTGGCTCGGTCTCTGTTTCACATGCTTTCCTATGGACTCCCGTCTCCGTACTTCTACGTTCCCGTCGCTTCCTGCGGACACCCGGCGGGTGGCCTTCGGCTATCCCTCGGCGCTCCGGCGGCTCGCCGCATTCTATAATTATGATCTCGGACTCTAGTATATAAACTTGGTTATACTCTCCTGTATTCAGCATTCGGATAATCGAACAGATTTCCTACCATCCAACTCTTACTCTGACAACCTCGCTTTATCTCTATTGTATTCAGTCACAACTACAAGGGACTCGTTGTGTCGCGTCGGACCAGCGCACGCACGCTGAGCCCGCGTCCCCCTTGCACACCGGTCTACCGAATAGCTCGGCCACCGAACCTCGGCGAGTTTCGGTCTCAGTATCTTACAGTATTATCCGAATTCCCCTGACGCGCACAACCTATGGCTGAGGAGCATCAACGGAAGCTCCGCAGCAAACGTCAAGATCAAGCCTTCTTGGAGGCCCATCAGACTATCCGACCTTCGACTTATAATCACCCACCGGCTCGCATCGATCCGGCGAACAATCCGTTTGCAAGTGCTTACCCACTTCCTCCGGCTGCATCGGCTTTCCAGCCGTACAGCACAATCCGACCTTATCCCGGCTCATTCATTCCTACACCAACCGTACAACCTATTCCGGGCGCCTTTGACCCACTTCCATACTATCCCCATATGTCGGACTCCGCCGACGAAGTTACTGCAATACTCGACCCGAATGCCCAATCTATCTCCGCACATCTCAAGGAAAAACGAAAGGTTCAACAACAGATCAAGATCGACGCCAAGAAGAAAGGCAAAGAAGTAGCCGATCCCCACACCGATTCCCAACTTCCCAACAATCCCCCCGCAAGGCCGACGGCCACTCCTAGAACTCCCCGAAAGGAAGGAGAAGAAGGAGAAGGCAGCCAGAAGGACCACGACAGGGAGCAAGAAGGAGAAGAGGGCGAGGAAGGGGATCCTAACGATCCAAATAATGGCGGCGAAGGTGGCAGCGGCGGAGGAGACGTCGACCTTGATGACCCGGATGGTGGAGGAGGTGGAGGGGGTGGCGGTCCACCCCCGCCTCCAAGCCCCTCATCCCCCCGGGACCCTCGCGCACCTCGTGGCCCATCGCTGGACATGCCGATCCAAGACATGGACGGCCCGCAGCTCGCACGCTACCTAGCGACCTTCATGCGCCAAACCCAGAACGATCATTCCCGCCTGCTCAACATCCTTGCCAACAAATCTTCGGAACCGAAGGACCGGCCGAAGGTTCGCACCCCGGACCCCTTCGACGGCACAGACCCCACCAAACTCGACATGTTTATCAGCCAATGCTCGGCCTACATCGGCTCGTGTTTCCAGAGCTTCAACGGCGAAACTGACAAAGTTATCTGGATGAAATCGTACCTGAAGGGGGCCCCTCAGCAGCATTTCGAGGATCAGCTCTCTATGGCTACTATGGCGGGCCTTCCTCCTCCCGCCTGGTATTCAAACGTCCAGCGGTTCATCGACGACCTCACTTCGGTTTTCGGTTCTCCCGACCCGGTCGGCGACACTATTGCGGCGCTAGAGACCCTCAGGCAGACGGAGAAGGTTCACAAGTACAACTTGGACTTCAATCGTTACGCCGCTCGGACCGGTTGGGACGAGAACGCGCTCCGCTACTGCTATTACGCCGGACTCCTAGATCGGGTCAAGAACGAGCTTTCGCGTCGCGATCGTATCTTCGATCTTCGCCTTCTCCAGACCACCGCCTGGCAGATCGACTGCCGCTACTGGGAGCGAGAAGCGGAGAAGAAACGCGACAAAGAGCGCCGCCCGGCGCAACCTCAATCCTCCAGCAAATCGGAGTCGCATCCCGCCTCTTCCAGCACCTCTTCTCAACACGGGGACCAGAAAGGCAAGTCCTCCTCAACCGGCTCTTCCTCCTCCAAGCCCACTACCGTTACCGTCACCGCTACGGCCCAAACTTCGGCGTCCACACCGGCGAAGAAACCTTGGTCCAAGAACCTCGGCCCGGATGGCAAGCTGCTTCCCTCCATTCGGGAAGAACACTTCAAGAAAGGGCTTTGTCTCGTATGTGGCCTCGCCGGCCATAATGCGAAGGATTGCCCCAGGGCCAAGGCCGCTCCCAAAGGTCGCTCCGGCACATCCAATACTCCTCCAACACCTGCTTCTATCGCCCCTTCGACCGCTCCCGCCGCTCCCGGGTCCGGTTCGAAAAAAGACTAAGCAGCTCCCTGGCCTCGCGACCTCTGGAGGGCTGCACCATTCCCAATGGTTCGCCACAGGTCCGACTCAACGCCGCAGCCCTCACCGATCCCAATGCTCTCGCCTTTCCTCTAGACATTCTGAAGTTTCCGAACCTCTCGGCGAAAACCCTGGTTGATTCAGGGTCTACGGACTGTTTCCTCGATGAACCATTTGTATCTACGCACTCTATCCCGTCCTATGAAATCGAACCTCTTCCTCTCCAACTCCTCGATGGCTCCGTGAGTCAATGGATCACCTCCGCTTCCGATATCGACATCCGGTTTCCCTCCGGGGAGACGTTCACCATCACTGCTTACATTACCCGACTGGATGCTCCGTATCCACTGGTTCTAGGACACAATTGGCTTCGCCGATACAATCCGTTGATTGACTGGCAGAAAGGTTCAATAACTTCGTTCGGATCAGTTGGAAAATCCCCCGCATTGATGTCACTCGGTGAGGGCTCTACGCCCCGAGCCGAGACACCCGACTCATCCAGTTCCGAAATACATCCGACATCGAAACCCATTTCCATCTCTTTCATTAACGCAGCCGCCTATCAGCGTGCCTGCCGACTTCCCGGCTCAGAACAATTTCAAATCTCGCTCACCGCTCCGGACTCGCCTCATGCTCGCTCGGCTCGTGCGGAAACTTCGGCACCAGACCTCTCACAGGTCCCGGAGGAGTACCATGAGTTCGCCGACGTCTTCTCGAAAGAGAAAGCGTATTCCCTACCACCTCATCGCCCATAACCTCAAAATCGACCTTGAACCCGGATCAACCATGCCTCCTAGCCGCATCTACTCGCTGTCTCACGCCGAGATGCAAGCGCTCAAGGAGTTTATTGACGAAAATATCCGGGTCGGCTTCATCCGTTCATCCTCCTCCCCTCACGGCGCTCCCATCCTCTTCGTCAAGAAGAAGGACGGCTCTCTCAGACTATGTGTCGACTTCCGTGCCCTCAACCGTATCTCCAAAAAGGACCGCTATCCGCTTCCCCTCATCTCCGATCTTCTCGACGCCCCGGGCCGAGCCCGTGTCTATTCCAAAATCGATCTCCGGCATGCCTACCACCTTGTCCGCATTGCCGAGGGCGACGAATGGAAGACCACCTTCCGCACTCGCTACGGCTCCTTCGAGTGGCGCGTCATGCCATTCGGTCTATCGAACGCACCAGCCGCTTTTCAACGCTTCATGAACGACATCTTCAGCGACATGCTCGACGTCTATGTCATTGTCTATCTGGACGATATCCTCATCTATTCCTCGGACATGGAGCAACACCGGCGGCATGTCAAGGAGGTCTTACGACGCCTCCGGAAGCATGGTCTATATGCGAAACCAGAGAAATGCGAATTCCACGTCGATCGCGTTGAATATCTCGGGTATATCCTCTCGCCCGAAGGCCTCAGCATGTCGGCCGACAAGGTCAAGATCATCCAGGACTGGCCGGAGCCTCGGACCGTCAAGGAAATCCAATCCTTCCTTGGCTTCGCGAACTTCTACCGGCGGTTCATCTTCGGTTACTCGGACATCACGGTAGCCCTTACCCGGTTGACCCGGAAGGGTACCCCTTTGCATTCACCCAACCCGCACGTCTAGCCTTCGAGCGCCTCAAGGAGGCCTTCATTTCCGCTCCTATCCTTACCCACTGGCTCCCGGATCGACCGCTGATTGTGGAAACGGATGTGTCGGACTACGCCCTAGCCGCCATTCTATCCATTCAGCTGGACTCCGGGGAAATCCATCCCGTTGCCTTCCACTCCCGCACCTTCTCGGCCCCAGAGCTCAACTATGATGTCCACGATAAGGAGCTTCTCGCGATCTTCGAGGTGTTCCGCATCTGGCGTCACTATCTGGAGGGCTCCGGAGACCCCATCGACGTCGTCACCGATCACAAGAACTTGGAATACTTCTCCACCACGAAGGTTCTCACCCGCCGACAGGCCAGATGGTCGGAATACCTGTGTCAATTCAACATGGCTATCCGCTTTCGACTGGGCAAGCTCGGCGGGAAGCCCGATGCATTAACTAGACGATGGGACGTCTACCCTAAACAGGGAGGTAGCGACTACGCCACGGTCAATCCGCATAATTTCAGACCCATTTTCACATCCGAACACCTCTCGACTTCGCTCCGCGCAATATCGCTCCTTACTCCGGCTCTACGCGCTTCACTCGTTATGGACTCCGAATCACTATTCTCTGACATCCGCAACGCCTATGCCACAGACGCTCTCGCTTCCGAACACCTTCCGGAGCCTACCAACCCTCGATGGTCCCTTTCTCCCGACCGCATGCTACGGCTCGACGGCCGCATCTACGTTCCAGACGTGGACGGTCTCCGGCTTCGGGTACTTCAACTCAAGCACGATCATCCCCTCGCCAGTCATTTCGGCCAGAACAAGACACTCGAGCTGGTCCGAAGGGACTTCGTATGGCCGGAACTTCGGTCATTCGTTAAGGATTACTGCAACTCGTGCACCGTCTGCAAGCCATCCAAGACGCCTCGGCATAAGCCCTACAGCTTCCTCAAGCAGCTCCCGATTCCCCTACGCCCTTGGGAATCGATATCCATGGACCTCATCGAACAACTCCCTTCATCGGCGGGTCACACCGACATCCTGGTTATCATCGACCGTCTCTCCAAACAAGCGATCTTCATTCCGACAACGAACACACTCAACGCCCCGGAACTCGCTCAACTCTTCGACATCCATGTCTTCTCCAAGCACGGCGTACCGGGCCATGTAACCTCGGATCGCGGCTCGGAATTCGTCTCTCGCTTCTTCCGGTCTCTCAGCGAGATCCTCGGGATGAAGCTTCACTTCACCTCCGGCTATCACCCGGAGGGCGACGGACAGACGGAGCGCACCAACCAGACGCTTGAGCAATACCTCCGCGCATACTGCAACTACCAACAGGATAATTGGTTCCATCTACTTCCCCTCGCCGAGTTCGCCTACAACAACGCTCCATCCGCTGCTACCGGCGTCTCTCCATTCTTCGCTAACAAAGGCTACCATCCCAATCTCGACATCCATCCGGACGCGACGTCGCCAGCCTCGCTGCCCACGACTTTGCCGTTGACCTTGACGATCTTCACCGGGAACTTCGCACCTCAATAGCCGAAGCCCAGGAACGATACCAAGGCCCGGCCGACCGTCGCCGTTCCCCCCCTCCCAATTTCCAAGTCGGTCACAAGGTTTATGTCAAGGCCAAATACTTCAGCACCACTCGGCCATCCAAGAAGCTGGCGGAAAAGTTCCTCGGCCCCTTCGAAATCATCGCACAACCCGGCACCCATTCCTTCACGCTTCGCCTTCCTAACAACTTCCGCGCCGTTCACCCCGTCTTCCACGTCTCAATGTTAGAGCCTCACTACGAGTCCAATATTCCGGATCGCGTTGCTTCTCCTCCTCCTCTGGTGGAGATCGACGGCGAACTGGAGTTCGAGGTTGCTGAGATTCTCGACTCGAAGCTCGACAGACGCCGAAGATGTAAGCTGCTTTACTTCGTGAAGTGGCTTGGCTACGAAGGTACGGATCAGGAAACGGAATGGCTTCCCGCCGACGAACTCGACCATGCCCCGGAAGTCGTCGCCGACTTTCACGCAAAGAACCCTGGCAAGCCCGGACCACTCGGCACTCTGTAAAACCTTTCCCCGTATCCGCCTCACACATTTTCGAACAACGTCTTTCGCATTCTACATATAACAAATCTTTTTTTTAACAAAAAACCGCCGGGCCGAGCGGATAGGAGGCGCAAGAAGCAGGCCCGTTTTCGACTCCCCTCCTCACTCCTTCGCTCCCTCGGCCTCGGCCTCGTCCATCTCCTCGTCCTCATCCACACCCTTTCCACTTTCGATCTTCTTCATCTCGGCCTTTTCCTGCCTCATCTTCACGATCACCTCCCTTTCCTCCTCGCTCAACCCGGTCAATCCGGCCGAAGACCCTTCCAACCTATCCACCACTCGCTCGAAGACATCTACCAGGCGGACGGCCCATTCGGGTCCATCCGCGTCGATCCGCTCCATCACGTCGGCCCTGCGGTCGTACGCCTCGGTGAAGGCCTGGAGGCCCCGATCCGAAAGCCCCGAGACGATGCTGCTCGAGGGGCTCATTCCCCGACGCCTGGCGCTCTCTCGAACCACCTGATACTCCTGTAAGTCGGTCAGGCGGGGAAGGAACACCCCCAGAAAGCCGGATGTCCTCACCGATGGACCGGCCGCTTTCGCCTCCGTCTTCCTTTTCTTCCTCGGCGGTTCCGCGACTTCAAACCCCTTGCTCGAGGCACACCTCACCTTGCGGCTCCTGCATGGGCTGAATACGTGGGTATCCGGGACCACCTCGCAAACCTCCTGCCTCTTCGTGCACTCGAGGCACGCCGGACGATAGACGTGGAACGTCTCGGTGCCCCCGCCGGGACCCTCCCCGGTGACCTTGTCTTCGGCGACCTCCTCCCTCTGCTTGGCTTTCCCCTTCTTCGTTTTCGGTTTGGTTTCGGCTTCCTCCTCTTGTCCGTCCCCAACTCTTGGATCTCATCAGACTCGTCGCCCGAGCCCTGCGCCTCTGCGATCTGCTTCGCCAACCCTTCGGCAGCCTTAGCTGCCGCCGCCGCCTCTGCCTCGGCCCTCGCCTTCTCCTCGGCTTCGGCCCTCTCCAGCGCTTCCATCTCTTCCCAGGCCTTCCGAATTTCCTTCTCCAACGCCTCCTTCTGCTCGGCAAGCGTCAATTTGCGTTGGGAGCCGCTGGCCTGTTTGTTGGGGGTGGAGGAAGTGCTCATGGTGGTAAGAGGTTAAGGGTGAAGGGCAAGAAAATTTTTCATCAAGCTTCAATCGATGAATGATCAGCGCGGGAACCACCTTCCCGTTTTGGAACGGACCACGACTCCTGCAAGGTCTCGGGGGCTCGACCTTAACAGGGAGGTACTGTCACATCCTGCGACTTCGGCGCCCCTCGGTGGACGCAATACGCCGACCGTAACGTTCATCCACCTCGGCCGAGGTCCCTGGACTTCGCCTGCTCGGTTCGGCTATCGTTCATCTCGCAAACCTCGGCACATTCCCATTTGCACTCGCTTCGGCTCGGTCTCTGTTTCACATGCTTTCCTATGGACTCCCGTCTCCGTACTTCTACGTTCCCGTCGCTTCCCGCGGACACCTGGCGGGTGGCCTTCGGCTATCCCTCGGCGCTCTGGCGGCTCGCCGCATTCTATAATTATGATCTCGGACTCTAGTATATAAACTTGGTTATACTCTCCTGTATTCAGCATTTGGATAATCGAACAGATTTCCTACCATCCAACTCTTACTCTGACAACCTTGCTTTATCTCTATTGTATTCGGTCACAACTACAAGGGACTCGTTGTGTCGCGTCGGACCAGCGCACGCACGCTGAGCCCGCGTCCCCCTTGCACACCGGTCTACCGAATAGCTCGGCCGCCGAACCTCGGCGAGTTTCAGTCTCGGTATCTTACACAGTCGCATTCAGGATAGATGCCTTCCACTAAGATCTGAGCCAAGAATTCGATGAGAGCCGAATTCATCTCTTTTGACTTCTTCAGTCGCAATTGTAGTTGCTTGACCCCAGCTTTGTACCAATCCCGCTCTCGCTCTAGGCCGGCCAATTGTTCCTGGACGCAAACAAGCTGAGCGTCACTTTGAAGGTCTGCCCTGCATTCGCTATCCAATCTTTCTCGAAGAATTTCCAGGTTGAGCGCAGCAACTATCTCTCTTTGCTTGTCAAGGAGAACGTCTCTCTGCTGTAGCTCGTTTGCTAAACCGTCCACTTCCTGGTGTAGGTCTTTGAGCTTGCTGATCAGAATTTCAACTGTAACCTCTGGTCCAGGTTGTTCAATACCCACTGATTTGATTCAAAGGCCATTAGATCAGTTCAGAAGGCAAAGTAGTAACAGAAGCTCACCTTGACACAGTTCAAAAATGTCATAAAACAATGTAATCCTGCGTAGTCGGGCAGGAGAAGCAAGATGTCATGTCCTCGCTCCTGACAGTACCAGACAGCGACATTGTGGAGAAGGTAATTTTGTGAAAACATCAAGGGATGGAACCAAATATATAAAAATGGAACTGTTGTAGTAACAGACCAGTTTTGAGCAGCAGATGAGATGGTTAAAATGCATATGGATGGCAGCAACCATGTCATGTCGGCGAGCAACACATTTAGCTCCCCAAGCAACCGATGACTATGTGACCAGCTCGAGATGCGCTGTGATAGGTATAATGGTGCAGTCGCCCACCATTTTTATATTAGTGGCATAAGGCTTGGGATGTTGGTTGGCTACAAACATCCGCTACTAGGAGTTGATTAAACACAAACTTTGTACGTCTCAGGTTTTTTGCAAGTTCAGCGCGTCTGCTTTTGGACTTCTATTTACTATGGGTGGATTCCTTAGACAAATTTCAGAGAGAAACATTTGGGCTATTAATATTAAAATCCAAGGGGTGTTATGCCCCAATTACACTCCAATAGACTCTGTTAGACCCCTGTTAGGGGCTGTTAATGGTACTTATTACAACATTCCTCAACTGACACGGAGGAAATGCAATTCAAGAATGCAATCCTGTGTCAAGTTCTGCACAACCTGGGCCATTACGCCTGGCTGGCTGACCGACCCAAAGGAGATGTTGGAATGTAAATCACAATCAATGGATCTACGATATGATGCCAGCCAAGAAATTCATGCTTTATCAGCATATGCCAAGATTGTATGGAAAAGTCCACTCAACGGAGCTGTTGCCTATTGAGCTTTTCTTAGTGCTGCTATAAAATGCCTACCTGTACCACTATTCAACAGGATGCAGGACATGAGCACCTTGGGTAAGCTCCAATCTTCTCTCAATATACACCCAGCCTCACGATAGCCCAAGTCTATGGATGCACGCCCAGTATACCACCCCCTGCTATCACCAATTTCACAACAAATGAATTGAGCAAATGTGGGGTGCTTATAGTCTCACTGCCCTTGTACAAGATAGGCCACATGGTGAGAACCTATGTGCCACCCAGAAAGATGATACTGGAGCCTAGAGGGTCAAACAAGATTGTCATTCATTCTAAACCAACGTAGTTGCATCTAAAAAGCTGTTCTCTCAAGTTATGTACTGCTGAAGTTGATCAACGCCTTTTCAAGACTCATTAGCAATCATAGTAGCAAACAAGCACTCTGGAAAATGTGACTTACTGTGAACTCAGTAATGGCCTTATCTAACACATTTGAATCTAGGAGCGTGGGGAAGGGAAGTTGCTCTTTATCTGCTTTATTTTCACCAGAGCGCCATGGGTTGCTTATCTCTGCCTGTGCTGCTGACTGACCAATTTGGGCCAGCTGGGTCTGTGTCTGTGTCACCTTGCCGCATAGGCGATTGAAGCGAACGACCTTGCATAGTATGTGCTCGACAAATATTGTACTGAACCCTAGGATCTTCTTGTCGCTGTCAGATAGAAACGTCTCCAGGTGCTTGTGCAGGCTCATGAAAGAGCAGATACAGGCACTGTGACTGTTGAGTTGAAAGCCCAGCCCCTTTGTATGCACCTTTCTTCTCGTTCCATGCCCAGTCTGCCATTTGCTTTGAACTTGGGGGGGAGGCAAGGCCCAGAAGTACAAGATTGTTGGCGAGTTGGAAGACAGTGAGACCTGACCTGAAGCCAAGTATATTGAGGTCTGTCAGCATTGAAAGTGCGCTGGACCAAGTCCTATCCTCCTCTGTTCGATCCTTCCACTGAACCTATTTCTCCTGGACGCTCTCTGTCCAATGTGGTGCCAATTTCTCGCTCAAGGTAAGCAGTTTCTTATTGACAGTTGGGTTTAATCCTAGATGATTGCTTGCCTGGCCCCATACCTTCTGGTCAGATAGGCAGAGGACCTCTTCACCCGTCTTTTCGGCCTGAGCATTGGCATCAACAAACTTTTGGAAGACCTCCATCTGCTCAGCCAAAGAGGACGCCCAAAATACTTGGCATTTCTTTAGGAAAGCCTGTGTCCGGAAGCCTTGCCCTGTTCCCATCCATGCAAGAACATTCGACAACCAATGCTTGGAACTAAGTGCCTCAACGCTTGTCATCCCATGTTCATTCAGCAATTGAATGACCTCATTTTCATGGCGGATGGGGTTGGTGTGGTCTGGATGTCCATTGTCGTTGTTACTCTGCCCAAGAAGGGCTTTGCGGATAGAGCGATAACAGATTTCAAGTGCTCGTTTGTAATTGAGTGCATCTTGAAGAATTACAGCAAGCATTGCCAAAGATGGGGTCAAAGGAGATGGCCATCCAAGATCAGCTCTGGTGACAACGTGCAGCACAAGCTGAGCTCAAGTCTGGCTTTTTGGCTGTGGTGATTTGGGACCTAAGAGTGTATGAATGGAATTCTTTTTGACATTTCCTGGCATTACGGGTCCGCCTGGTGCAACTTCTGCTGGTGTCCTTTGATAAGACCCCATTGCAAAACTGTGGAGAAGATGGCTAAGGCGTGTAGCCTCTTGTTGACCTTCGTCTGTTATTTGAGCACTGAGCCAGCTTCGAAGAGGAGCCATTCCCCCAGCAGGATCCTCAGTGATGATTTTGACAAGCCCAGCATCATTACGGCAGTTGAAGAGGCCACTTCAGGCTGAATACACCCAATGAGGGTTCACTACCAACGACTTGAGCTTGATGCTTGTATAAATGCAGTCGCTTCCAAATGTTGTGGCCAAAATGTGGAAAAGTGCCCCTCAAACGATGCTTCTATTCCACACATCTTCTATTGTCTTCTGCTCAGTGTCAAAAGCAGCATTGAGAAGAGTAAGATTTGGAAGAAGAACCAATTCCTGTAGAACCGCGATAAGCAACTCTCCTGCTTGAGTCCAGAGGCCTGCTATTCCTTAGCTGATGTTGACTGAGGTGTATTGCTTTAGGTTCTTGCCTTGGGGGAGATTGTGCCTTTCCTACCAGGGAGAAGTCTGTAGAGATTTCCAGGTAGCTTGGAGGCATCTTCTGGCACAGCATCAAGAGTTGGTGGTATTTTGGTCACAACTAAAGATGTAGGGTCATTCTGGATCCGTGGTACTCTGTTGCTTGGCCTCTGATTTCTTCTCTCTGCCTGTCTCTTTGACTTTTGTGTCCGTTTGGCAATATAGGCTCCAAAGAGATAATGTAGGATGTGGGACATCAGAGGGGCTAGCTCTTGAAGGTCAGGAGAGAGGTCCAAGAATTTGGACCCTTTTTTGAATGCGTTGAGGACAACATTGGAGAGCTCGGAAGCGTCAATTGTGTGCCATTGGTAGAGCTTCGCCAGTGCTCGTCCTGTCTCCTGGAGGGTGAGCCGATCCTCAATCTCTCCCTTTGCAATGTGGTGAATCATGGAAGGAAGCCGTTGCGTTGACTGAATGGTTTGGCTAAGGCAAAGATACTTCCGTTGAATAGATTCCCCATGTGACGAAAGGCGGTGAAAGAGAATAGCAGCTCCATGCTGCCCATAGTATTTCCAGTATGCTGCCAATGGCTCACTGCTCTCCTGCTGGTCTGGCACTACAGCTCTTGAAACAATTGCTATGGCGGCGGTGACTAAATGACACTCCTCGGCCAGGCTTTGAGGGGAAATGAGTTCTTCGAGAGTCTTCATTACCGAGAAACAGCTGATGGGGCCCAGACACGGCCCAAAGCCAGCCTTGTGCTTGGCCCATCCATAGAAGGAAGAGAGCTTCCAAGAACATGCTCCATGGCTACATCTTGATCATGGACATGGCCCTCTCTATGATAGGCATCCAGCAGTTCCTCGCATCCACTAGACATTGGATATTAAGACTTTCAGTTTTTAATAAATAAATAAAAAGGACATACACAAGATGGCTTAGTGGCTCCCATGTTTCGTCCTGTGTACCCCATCGAAGGGAGTACTCCCCTTCACCAGTGGTGCGGTTGAACCTGTCCCCAATGATGGCTTCAACCTCAAACACATCTTCATCCATCCCATCCTCATCAACTTCTTTCATCAACCGATGGCTTTGTCTCTGTCGTTTGAAGCACCTTTTAGACTCTCCCAGGGATTCGTCTTGAGAGACACTTTCATCTTCAGATGGGCTATTCAAGTCCCCTATAGCATAGTGACGTTTGGGACTGGTAGGTGCTGGTATAATGATCCTGAGTGCTGGTGCAACAGTAGCAGGTGCTATAAGTTCCTCGTCTTCTGAGGTGTTGTAATCAACAGAAGATGAAAGTGGTGTGAGTGCTCCTTCAAAAGCATCTGCAATGTTTTGATCCTGGAGGAGGGCTGGATGTTGCACCTGTGCCATTTCCTTGGGATGGTCATCCAAATTGGCCATTGTCAAAGCCAAGGTATAGGGAAGGCTTGCTTCCAACAGTGTGTGTACTGGTACTGACTGTTTCAGACTACCCCCAGTATAAGAGTTGGAAAAGAAGTAAAAAGCTGGCAGAAAGCTCACATTCTCTTGTAAACCTTGATATGCCGACCTGTCACACTAGGGCTTGTTTCCTTTAGCCTGACTGTCATCAATACCTATATGTTAAATCAGAATGGCCCTTTTTACATATCGTAAACAATACATACATTTCCATCTGTGTCACATTCTTCATCTGCCCAGATCTTGTCGATATCAAGCTTGTTCATTTCCTCCAAAGTTGTAACCACATCCAAACAGGCTGCTGTGCTGGTCGAAGGCACTCCAGCTACTGAATCATATCGCTTCTCCAGGCTAACAATAGAATGGGTTGTGTTTTGGTTGGCAATTGTCTTGCATTGAAGCTCCTTGTACTGGGGTCTCAGAATTGCGATGTGCATGAGCATGCACTCTGCCTTATAGTGTGCCCAGTATCTGGACTACTCAGCGATTTTCTCAGCATCACGATCAGGGTCCCATGCTGGGGTGCTGCAGTAGATTTGCTGTCCATCTTCAATTCGGTATATCTTTGAAACTTGCTCCAAATACCAGTTTTTTGACTCTGTCTGAAGCCCTGCTGCCCGAAGATCGTTGTAGGCTTGGCCTAGTATTTCCTGAGCCATCCGCTGGGCATGGGCCTTGGGTCCTCCCAGGACCGACATGCCATGCTCTGCATAGTTGCGGTTCTGCCTTAAATGGGGTGCACTAGAATGGGTTCCCATCTTCTGCACAGGAGTAGCATTGATTCCTGATGTGCACTCAATAATTCCCAAGCTTGGATAGCACACAAAACCTTCCCTATCCTCTATCCCTGTCCGCTCCCAGATGCCAATGATCTCCAGCAACCACTTCATCCGTGTCTCCTTTGTTTCACTGCAGGCAAAGCCAGAGTGGATATCACTTCCTTTGAAAATGAAATTCACAATCCAGCACCCATCTGGCTTTGAGTATATTCCCATTCGCCCAAGGCAAAACGCACCAGGATCAGCCTCTGTTTGATTCACTATAAGCAAAACATATTAAGTATGTGTAATTATCACCTTACCAGGGCTGATGTTCAGCAGGAGAGTGAACATGGTATATTGTCTTGGGTCATCCTTGTTGTTGGGATGCCAGAATCCTTGCCTCCCAATCATTGATTGAAGGTCTTCATTGCAGAACGAAGAGACATTCATCTGGAGGCTGGTGGCGTAGCTTCCAGTGCCTCCCATCATCATAACATTGTTGACCTCATCATGGAAACACATCATCTCTGACTCCATTACTGAGGTGCACTTAGGCACTATTAGCTGATAGAGCTGGTTAAAGGCCTTGGTGATAGCCTCCGTGTGCGACTGGACCTCAGCCGTGTATGGTTGTGCAGCTGGAACTGCGATGCCAGAGCCAGCCCCTTCCATCAATGTACTTGCAAGGCTGTATGAGCCATCTTTGCGATTGCTAGGAAGCTTCTTCATCCCAGATAAGCAGTCATTGCGCTTCAACCCCTCCAAGTGGCAAAGATGTGGTATTGCATCCTTCCCAGGCCTTTTTTTTGTTCCCCAGGCAAGCTTTGCAACCTGGATGCAGAGCTCTACTGCTTGGGCCAATTGTTGTAGCGTTTCAGAGATTCAAGGGTCTGGCAACACCCAAACGTATATGGACGGGACTCGTCTCCATTAATAAACAGCACATATGGTATCCCTGGTATCATCTCAGCCATGCCCAGTACTGTGGTAGGAGATACATAGCACCCATCCACTAACGTAGGTACGATACCAGGTGGAGTGTCCATTGTATACATGCGGGGACCATCAATGTCCTTTCTTTCCTCTGGATAGTATTCGGCTTTGTAGATCCATCCAGACTGGTACCGGTTATCCTTAACCAGTGTCCACACTGGTGATTGAGGATAAGACGATCCTGGAGGTGGACATGCTGGAGGAGGGGGGACAAGCGTAGGTGGAAGCAAGGCTGAAAGGTCCACAGTAGGATCAAAATGGAGGCGGGTATAGTCTTCCAAAGAAAGTCTGAACAAGTTCTCAGGTGGCTTTTTGGGCTGGATGTCACTATGGACACCAACCAGAGGACGGCGGTCAACTTCTTGCCCTATACAGACCTTGTCAGCTGTTGACACAGATCTTTGGGTTAAATGTGCTCACGGAAATTTTGAAGGTCTCTGTAGGAGCCAAGTTTGGCCTCCATACCAGGAGTTTCACCCAGCTCTTGGATTGTTTCCAAGAGCCTTGTGGCAGGCGCTAATATCTGAGATTACTTGATGTCTGGAGGAAAACGGTAAGAGGCTTACCAGAGAACATTTTGGACCAATACTCTGTGTAGGGATAGTCAAGAGTAGGAGGGGTTGGAGCAGGAGTTAGAGCCGCCAATAGAACATAAGCCAAGAGGTTGAACATACCAGAATCCTCAGGCATTCTGGTCAGATGTTCTTATGGACCACGGATTCCCAATTGGGCAAACAGATAGACTGCGCAGTCGAAAAAAAAAGTGTTAACCAGGGGGAAACAAGTTGGATAATCCAATCTTGTCTCAAGGATGATGGTGGTTGCAGAAGCAGGCCCTCTGCCAACTCATACATTGATGGCACATTCCGATAGGGGCGAATTTGAACACAAGAGGTTATGGGCCCAAGGATTGCAGGAACGTATATGATTTATGGGGAGGTGCATGCAGACGAGTATTTACATAGTACAAGCTACAGGACCCACTGTTCACCCATCTGCATTGGGGAAGAACCCACCCAATCCGCTTCCCCTCCTCCTCCCTGAAAAACTCGCCCAGCGCGATGGGCAATGTGTTGGGAACGGTTTGAGCGCTGGCTCTGAGACTTGAGAACCTGTTATTGGTGGGTATGAAGGGTGAGATTCCAGAGTCTGAGCCCGAAAGACAGAGAACTGACTGATGTAAGGGTGGTCTGCTTCCCCTCCTCCTCCCTGCAAAAACTCGCCCAGTGCGATGGGCCATATCTTGGGAATGGCGTGAGTGCTGGGTCTGAGCCCTAGGCACCTGTTATCGGTGGGCATGAAGGGTGAGATCCTGGAGTACCAGACCGAAAGACAGGGAACTGACAAAACTGTGAGCAGCCTGTCTCCCTCTCAAAACAGGCCGAGCGAGATAGGCCATATCTTAGGAACGGATGGGGCTCTTGGTTTGAGACTTGCGCATCTGGTGTTTGTTGGTTTGAAGAGTCTGACACTCAAATTTCAGCCCAAATGACAAACAAGTCACCAACATACCGATGCTCAGCTTCCCCCCCATCCTCCCTGCACCCTCGGGGACCCTCAAAAATATTCAAGAGCAATGGGAATGCTTTGAGGACTTCAGAGCACCAGGAGCAGAGTTAATAGAGTACGTTAGGCTCATTTTAAAGCCAAGAGAGCAAGAGGTGATCCCATAAATATACGATGAGGTAGGTGAGGCCCAAGAATCTGCAGTAAAGTGGGTTTACTGCAGATTCTTGGGCCTCAGCTTATATAATTGTAAGGTCATCTCAACGCGAGATTAGATTCCATGACTGATTGACTATCTTTCAAGTTGTATTGAATCTAACACATCTGGTGACCTTTCATTGCAACCATGATCACTGCTGCTCAACTACTTGATCATGCTGTATGCCTCTAAAGCTACATTCGGAAGAGTGTTCCTCTCTAACTCTTGTTTGTAGCCGCATCTACCATCTCGATCGCAGTATTTACTTCTCCCCCAACTCAGAGAGAGAGATTGGCCTGCCTTGCTCTATTCACGATGGACCCTTGAACACACTCATCAACCCATTCCACAAGGCTACTAAGGCTACGCTAGTTGCTCAGCCTTGGAAATGGTCTAATGAATATGGCTGGACGTCCTTCATTCCATTGGAGGGAGTTCGTGGTGGTCACATATGGGATATTCTTTGGTCTCTCCCTGACATCTGTCAAGTTGAAGACAGTAGCTTTGGAGCCAACCCCAAGCACATTGCGAAGCTACATGACTTAGAGGTGGTCATAGAAGATACCACTCGCATCCTGATGCAGCACTATTCCATTCCTGCAGTGGCGCCTTTCAAGCCTTCTGGCTTCTTCCTCCACAGGGACAAGTTGACAGCAGGAGCATGCTGCACCGCAGCCACTCTGACCTATGACTGGTTTGATGTTTGGCAAGGTCTGCTATCCTATACCATTGCCTCCAGCTCCTGCAGCTGGTCTCATTCACCCACCCCTCTCTAGCGACGCACCGCTTCCCTCTTGGGTACAATATTTGCAGAGTCGTTCCACACCTTTGGAGTGGATAAATGCCATATGGATCTCACCAATCTCTGCGCGCACTGGGACTTGGCTCGGGTGCTTCATCAATCTTGATGAACGGCCAGAGCTTCAACCATCGCCTGCATGGTTTCTTGGACATGGTGTTGCTGTTTGGTACCAATGGGATGCTGCTGCTGCCACTCTCCCATTGGCTTCACAGCTGGTGCCCTGCCCTCAGGAGCTGCAGAATATCACCATGATTCTCTACTCCACTGTTGAGCAGGGCCTTGCCAGCCCTCATGATGTTTCCGACATCGACCTTGATACACAGCCAAGTGGCAACAGGGATGCATTGGCTGCTGCAGCCCGGGAAGTTGTGCTGGTAAGAGTCGCCAAGACAGCACCACCCCTTTTGTCGTGGACACTGGTTAGCCCCTATCGTTTCGCCCCTATCTTTTCCTTTTTATCTTATCTTGATCCGCTTTCCATCTTATCTCCGTTACCCCTATTCTTTCATCTCCGTTCACTTGTCCCAATGGTCCCTTTCCACATTTCTACTGTTGATTACTATTTCACCTTCGGCTACGCGCATTGCCTCTGCGCAGCCCGACCCTTCTTTGTCATTCCTTTACTCAGCCCGACTCATTTCTATTGTTATGCCCGATATGATTACTTATCCTCCGCGCTGCCTCGCGCAGCTCCTTACTTACCCTTCGCGCTGCCTCGCGCAGCTTCCTTGTTTATCTCTGTCAGCACGACTCACATGGCCTTTGAGTTAGTACGACTCAGCATCTACTGTAGGGTATATAAGACTGCTCGTTCTCATTGTATTTCCTCAGCTTGACCTCTTCGTCAATACAACGCCTTAACTCGTCATCTCTCCGCTCTAAGCCTCTCTCTCCGCCTTTGCTCTCGACTTGTAGTTCCACTACTTGTTGGTCGAGCCTTCTCGCACCGCTCAGCCTCTCCGCTCCGTCATCGCCGCCTCCGCCTTCATCGTCGCCGATCGACGATTCCGCCGATTAGATTGCATCTAGCGCCGCTCTCCGCGACATTAGGTCAAGCTACCTCTTCGCACCGGCAGTACCGACTACTGCCCTTGCACCTGTGTAACTGCCGCAACCATTCCAACATTCAGACCCCCAGAAAGCGACTCTGAATCGAGTCAATCACAAGACCCCGGCACCAGCCTTTCATCAGCATACCAATCCGCTCACAGCAACTCCGACAGCGACTCAAGCTCTGAAGCAAGCTTTGACTGTTCCGAACTCCAACACGGAATCGACATCAACACCGCAACCTCCATCAACTACGAATACTTTCCAGACACCGACGCCTGGCATTTTGCCGACTGTGACCACCAACCGTGTCCCTACTGCTACACAAGCCCCAGCATCGAAGAAATCTATATCAGCAGATCCCTAGTCGTTTTCCCAACCCAAGCACAGTACCTCCCAGCTCTATCACCCTTCTGGTTCCCAGCCGACTTTCGTTTCCCAACTCCTACTGTTTCACCACCAGTATCCGCCCTCGCCACTCTCGTTCAGACCACTCCCAATAAACCCGACCCAAAGCCACTCCCCGACATCCCCGCTCAAGAACCACTTTTTGTATTCATGGCCGACCACCAAGGCGGACCCTCCAACTCCGGAACCATGGACGTCGATACCCAACTCACCCCCATCCAGCTTCAGCAACGCCAAGTCGAAATGGCCAAGCAAATCCAGGAATTACTTGAACTACTCGCCAACAAACCCGCCGCACCTGCCCGTAGCAGTGTCGAGAAGCCCGAATCTTTCAAAGGAAAAACCGACGACTCCCGCCGCTTCCTCCGCTATTTCACCAATTGGGCAATCCACCAACGCGACCTTCTGAGCACCAAAGGAGGATGTGACGATCGAAGATGGATCTCGTCTGCCCTTTCCTTCTTTACTGGTGTTGCCTATGGATGGGCGTCCCGCTTTCTCCAACAGATTGTAGATGCGGAAATCGCGTCCAGTTCTGGAGACACAGCAAAGATTACGCAGCACCCCTTCCCCTTCGCCGGCAACTGGGAGAAATTTGTAGAAGAGTTTGAAAAGCGCTTCCAACCCAATGACGACAAGAAATCCGCCCTTCTCGAGCTGGATGCCCTCCGACAAGGAAACGACAGGCAGTCCGCCCACAAACTGGTCACCAAGTTTCAGGAGATCTTCCCTCGCACGGGACTAGGAGAGCAGGATGGCATTGTACGCCTCACCGACAAGTTACACCGTGAGGACCAAATGTGGCTCCTCATGAACCAGCTAGGCGCCGTTGAAGAGCCCAAGACCCTGGACGAACTCTGCGCCCGCATCATCAACAACGAATTCACCATGCGCACCCGCCCTGGACAGATGAACAAGGGCTCATCTGGCTACAGCTCCGCCCCAACCATCACTGCTGCCCCCGCCGATCCCATGGCTATGCAGGTTGACGCCTCCCGCACTCCTGGACGCACTCGCGACGAATTTACGCGAGTTATGCAAGGACGATGCTATGGCTGCGGCCTCAAGACTCATCTCAAGAGGGACTGCCAGTACAAGGAAACGCAGTGCAGCTACTGCAAACGCAAGGGCCACATCCAAGGAGTCTGTCAGGATCGCTTCATGGGACTTGAACGCGACCGAGGACTCAGGAGAACCCAACGTGTCCGTGCCACCAACGCTGAAGAAGTCACCTTTGACGCCTGCGCCTCTTTCAACACCCCAGCTCCTTCCACTTTCTCTGCATCCATCTCTGCTGCCACTGCCAGGCCTGCTGCCACTCCCGCTCCTGCTCCCACCACTATCTCCACCGAGCTCCAGACCTACCAACAGAACCAACTCCGCATTCTCGACCAGATCTCCCAGCTCCGCAAGGATTTTTAAAGAGGGTGTCTGTCAATGCTGCAATGCATTCACCCTTTGCTCCGTACGCTTCCTCTGCCTATGATTCGATAACCACCTGTAAACTTAGCACCGTTCGAGAATTGAGCCCCCTCTCATCCCACTTCCGTGTGCCTGCCCGAATCCGAGGTCGCGACCGCAGCAGCACCCAAGCCAATCCCATGGTTGATTGTGGTGCAACCGGACTTTTCCTAGACGTCCCATTTGTACAACGAAACCGCACCCCCACCTTCCCACTCCGCCGTCCCATCGAACTCCAGAACATCGATGGATCCCCTAATACCGCTGGATACATCACCCACTTCGCCCGCCTCGAGCTCACCGTTGACAATCACACCGCCTGGACAGACTTCCTCGTCACCAACTTAGGTGGCGAAGATATCATTTTAGGTCTCCCTTGGCTCCGTCACCTCAATCCTACCATCGACTGGCAACGTGGTACCCTTCGCATTCCACCCCATGCTCCAACAAGCCCCATTCCATCTGTATCTATCGAGGAAATCCCAGACGAGGACGCCGCCCCAACTTATCGTGGCACCCCCTCAGGAGACGCCCTCACCGAGGAAATAGATGTTGAGTATGAATCCGTTGCCACTGGTACTACCATTCCACCCAATTCCACCCCTGCCTCTACTCCCGATCCTACTCCTGCCACTCCTGCTAATCCACCTACTCCTGAACCGACACCTACTACTCCGCCTCTTGAAGAATTGGACGCTACACCACCCTTCTGCCGTATTAACGCCAACCGCCGACTACGACGATCTTTCAAACGCAAAGGACTCCTCGAGGACATCAGTGATCAACTGTGGTGCGCCGCTGGATTCACCTACTCCCAGCAAATCGCCGAACAGATCGAAAAGGAGAAACCGGTCAAGACTTTCGAAGAGATGATTCCCCCTCAATACCGACAGCACGCCCACGTCTTTTCTGAATCCGAGTCCCAACGTCTACCAGAACACAAACCCTGGGACCACGCTATCGAGTTCACACCAGACGCCCCAGCCGACATGCGCACCAAGGTCTACCCCATGTCATCCAATGAACAAGAAGAACTGGATCGCTTCATCAAGGAAAACGTTCAGAAAGGTTACATCCGCCCGTCGAAATCGCCCCTGGCCTCTCCGGTCTTCTTTGTCAAGAAAAAGGACGGAAAACTTCGCTTCGTACAGGACTACCGTCGCCTCAACGAGTTTACCATCAAGAATCGCTACCCACTCCCTCTTGTTTCCGACATCGTCAACCGCCTCAAAGGTGCCAAGTATTTCTCCAAATTCGATGTTCGCTGGGGATACAACAACGTACGCATCAAGGAAGGAGATGAGTGGAAGGCAGCATTCGCAACCAACCAAGGCCTCTTCGAACCCCGTGTCATGTTCTTCGGACTCACCAACTCACCCGCCACCTTCCAAGCACTGATGAATTCCATTTTCTCCGACCTCATTACCGCTGGCAAAGTCACTGTCTACCTCGACGATATTCTCATCTTCACCATGACCCTGGAAGAACACCGCCAAATCACTAACGAAGTACTCCGACGTCTCAAGGCTCACGACCTTTTCCTCCGACCTGAGAAGTGTGTCTTTGAGCAGATGGAGATCGAGTACCTAGGTTTGGTCATCAGGGAAGGAGAGATCTCCATGGACCCCGCCAAAGTTGAAGCTGTCCGCAACTGGCCCACTCCCCGCAATCTACGCGCCGTTCGAGGTTTCCTGGGATTCGCTAATTTCTATCGCCGTTTCATCAAGGACTTTTCCACCATCGCCCGCCCTCTCAACGACCTCACCAAGAAGAATGTTCCCTGGCAGTGGGGTACGCCACATCAAGACACATTTGATACGCTCCGCCATCAATTCATTTCCGCCCCGGTATTGTCACTTTGGGACCCAAATCGACCCAGACGCATTGAAGTTGACGCCTCTGGCTTCGCCACGGGAGGTGCATTGCTTCAGAAGCTCGACGACGGTCTTTGGCACCCCATCGCTTTCCGCTCCTCCTCCATGCAACCCGCCGAACGCAACTACGAAATCTACGATCGAGAAATGCTCGCCATCATCGAAGCCCTCAAAGACTGGCGACATTTCCTCGAAGGCCTCCCAGAACCCTTTGAAATCATCACCGACCACGCCAACCTTGAATACTGGCGCACCGCCCAAGATCTCAGTCGCCGCCACGCCCGATGGGCACTTTACCTTTCACGATTCCAATTCCGTCTCACCCACCGTCCTGGAAAAGCCAACACCCAAGCCGACCCTCTCTCTCGACTCGACATCCACCAAGTAACCGATGCAGAAGATAACCGACAACAAGTAGTCCTCAAGCCCGAACTATTCGCCAAACTCGCCGCCAACCATGAATTCGCCAACCCCCTTGAAGAACGCATCCGCCTCGCCAGTGAAAAAGAAGCCAACGTCCTCACCGCCCTCAACGCCCTCAAGAACGGACCTGCCAAACTCGTCAATGGACTACCCGAATGGAAGGAAGAAGACGGCCTCATCTATCACAAGGGCCGAGTCTACGTGCCTAACGACATTCAACTCCGCCAGGACATCCTCCGCCAATGCCACGACGACCCCACCTCAGGACACCCTGGCATTCACTCCACCCTCGAACGAGTCGAACGTCAGTACTGGTGGCCCTCTATGAGGGCTTTCGTCAAGAAGTACGTCGAAGGCTGCGACACCTGCGCCCGCAAGAAGAACGTTCAGCATCCCCACTCCCTTCTTCAACCCCTAGATGTCCCCAACGGCCCTTGGGAATCTGTGGGAGTTGACTTCATTGGCCCTCTACCCACCACTCTAGATGGCCATGACGCCGCTATCGTTTTTACAGACCACTACAGCAAGTTCATCCACGTTTTCCCCTGCACCACCAAGATCGGCTCTGAAGGAGTGGCCGACATCTACTATCGAGAAATCTTCCGCCTTTACGGTCTTCCACTTCAGTTCACCAGCGACAGAGGTTCCCAATTCGCCTCCCAGCTCATGCGCGACCTCCTCAAACAACTCAACATCAAGTCCAGCCTCACTACCACATACCATCCACAAGCTAATGGCCAAACGGAACGTGCCAACCAAGAAGTCAAGAACTACATTCGCCTCTACGTTAACCGCCGCCAAACCGACTGGGATAAGCACCTTCCCATGGCGGAATTCGTCATCAACTCCCGTATTCACTCCGCCCACGATCACTCACCTTTCGAAGTTCTCTATGGCTACCTCCCATCCTTCAACATTCCCATCGGCTCCAACTCCACTCTCCGACCAGTCAATACACGACTCGACACTCTTCGAGAAGTCCGTAAAGACGTTGAAGCCGCCTTACGTATGGACAAAGCACACCAGAAAGACTCATTCGAAGCCGGCAAACGCGCCTCTGACACCTTCAAAGTAGGTATGTCTGGCTAGACGGCAGCGACATCAAGGTCCGAATTCCATCTCGGAGCTTAGGCGACAAACAGCTTGGACCCTTCAAAATCCTCGAATGGATCGGCGATCTTGACTACAAGCTGGAACTCCCTCTCAACATGCGACGCATCCATCCTGTTTTTCACCTCGACAAACTCTCCCGCTTCAAAGGCAACGACGTCAACGGCATCTTACCACCACCACCAGAGGCCGTAGAAATCGAAGGAGAGACGGAGTACGAGCTCGAAAGCATTCTCAACAGCGAATGGAGGAAGAAAGGCAGGAAGAATGAACTCTACTATGAAGTCAGCTGGCTTGGTTACGACGCCTCACACAACAGCTGGGAACCCGAATCCAACCTCATCCCTCGCTCACAAGAATACAACGCCCCTCGCCGCATCTCCGCCACCGACTACGTCCGCTTAGGTCTTCAAATCATCGAGGACGATGAAGCGTAGGAGGGGGGTAATGTCGTGGACACCGGTTAGCCCCTATCGTTTCGCCCCTATCTTTTCCTTTTTATCTTATCTTGATCCGCTTTCCATCTTATCTCCGTTACCCCTATTCTTTCATCTCCGTTCACTTGTCCCAATGGTCCCTTTCCACATTTCTACTGTTGATTACTATTTCACCTTCGGCTATGCGCATTGCCTCTGCGCAGCCCGACCCTTCTTTGTCATTCCTTTACTCAGCCCGACTCATTTCTATTGTTATGCCTGATATGATTACTTATCCTTCGCGCTGCCTCGCGCAGCTTCCTTGTTTATCTCTGTCAGCACGACTCACATGGCCTTTGAGTTAGTACGACTCAGCATCTACTGTAGGGTATATAAGACTGCTCGTTCTCATTGTATTTCCTCAGCTTGACCTCTTCGTCAATACAACGCCTTAACTCGTCATCTCTCCGCTCTAAGCCTCTCTCTCCGCCTTTGCTCTCGACTTGTAGTTCCACTACTTGTTGGTCGAGCCTTCTCGCACCGCTCAGCCTCTCCGCTCCGTCATCGCCGCCTCCGCCTTCATCGTCGCCGATCGACGATTCCGCCGATTAGATTGCATCTAGCGCCGCTCTCCGCGACACCTTTACACTGTCGAACCTTACCAAATGCCTCTCAACCCAAGGATTCACTTACAAGACCACTATGGCGTAACTGTGCCATCTTCCCACCCCCCCTCAACATCGTCAGCATGCTCCTTGGCCACTTTGCTCAGCTTCATCAACATGCCACGCCGCGCAGAGACATCATTCAGTGTTGCGAAAGTTTGCCTTCTTTCAAGTCTTTTGGAAGGCTGCGAAGCTTTGGGACATCTTGCTCAACACTTCGACACCTCATCCACTGCCACCCATCCTCTGAAGCCAAACAAATGGCTGCAGTACTGCTATGTTTGCAAAGTGTCATATGCCACAACACCCCCCTGACCCCTAACCGCTGAACTCCGGACCATTTCCAGACCGACCAATGCAGGTTGCACCTCGCCCGAACCCCATCCGTCCCACCGTTGCTTGATACCATTCCCCTGCCTCCACCGCCGAGCAACCGAGCTCCGGCTCGCTTCGGCGCGTTTCCTACCCATATCCCGAGTACCCGAACATTCCCGCACCTCGGGCCCGGACCCGAAACCTTCGGCCATCCAGGAAACCTTCGGTATTGACTTCGGTCCCGACATTCGTCCGTTCCGCTTCCTGATCCGCAGCGATCCCCTCGTTCCTTCCGTTCCTGATCCGTTCCTGTCGATCGCTCCGGACTCCGAGACTCTTAGACCTCTGTATTAGCTGTAGGATTATCCGGACTCGTTCCAGTATATAAGGCTTTGTATCCTATGCTTGTACAGTAGTCGAAAAGTCAACTAGAACACATCTAGCTTGTCTCCGACGTTTTCCTGTCTGTCCGCTTCGCCGGTTTCCGGTTTCCCGCGGTGTAGCGCGCTCCGGCCGGAGCTGTGCTCATCCCTTCGGGATTCCCTTCGCTCCTCTCCTCCGCCTAAGACCTGGTCGCTGCCCGACACAAGTAGGACCCCTGGGGACTAGGAAGGGCACAGCATGTTGGGAAGCATTGCTGAGGCCAAGGTCCTGTTCATTCCTTTTTCCATTTGAGATCCTGATACATCCCGGGCACTCCGCTTCGCTCCGCTTTCCCGCGCCCGGGTGTCCCTGGTTCTAACACAAAGGGCCAATCGTTTGTCCTGCCTATGTTACCCATGAACCATCGTCCTCCCACCCATCCACTTATCCAGATTGGTTCGCATTTATTGAACCTGAAGCCTCTTCCTTTATTGCTGTTCCCACTGCAAAAATTGCATTGATGGTCATCCACCACAACCCTATGACACAAGAAGGTGCATGGCTTTTCCTTGTGGAAAGAGGCTGTCCCTTTCAAAAGCTCGTACATGCTGTTCACCCAGAACGTCCCATCGTCCTCTCCTCTCCTCTCTCTGCCCTTCCCATTTGCCCACCTAGTCATGTTTTTACCCCCAATGATTATCACCACTACCTTCACCATGCTCATGCCATCCTTCACCGCGTTGGTATCCACAAGGCTTTTCTCTATGGAGGTTGGATATGGAGAATTGCCCTAATCCACAGGCATATTCCAGAGGATGTTTGGCCTTACGTGCATCCAGGAATGCCTCAATATGCTTGGGGTACAGACTGGTTCTTGGGAGACGAAATATCTGATTCTGATATCCTCCATCTTGCTGGGGCATACATTTGCTACACCAGCCAGGGTCAGCAGCGCAGCATCCGTTCCTGGTGGCCTCTCTACCAGACTTATACTCATTCGCTTGCTGGCCAGTACCGAGGCCTCTGGACACCATATCTTGAAGACAAATTTCTTATCCGCCACACCAGCATTGAGCAATGAATAGGTCAGCCAAAAGGAATGAAGGAGTGAAGGAATGAAGGAGTGGAGGAATGAAGGAGTGGAGGAATGAGCTCAAGGGAATCCCAAGGACATTCTCTTCAAAAAAGCAGTTGAAATGAATTCACGTAGAGTACTCATGAACAAGAATATCGGCTAGGTAGACCTCGTATTGAATACAGGGGCAAATTTTGAAGTCCTTGGTAAATAGCTCAAAACACAAGAGTGCTGAACAGTGAGCACTGTACATTTTGTATACATTTTGTATACCTTGCAAAAACATTGGCATATGGGAAACACTCTTGACTTTCTTCGCTCCACATACATCTCTCTTCAAGAACGGGTGGATAGGGCTCTCTTGACACAAGTTGGTGATGCCATCTGCCTAGGTATAGTTGTGGACCAGGTGAAGTCATTTCTAGAGCACTGTCTCCAGGTACATCTTTTTCAACTAATTCACAACTCAGCTAAATTGAGTCTTCACTAGTGTCAAGATATTTTTCCAGCACAAGAGCTGGAAATCCTCCGCAACAATATCAATACATTTGTTGGCCTCCTTGATGATGCTAAAGAGCAGTCGTCGGACCCATATTGCAGAGATCCTGCACCAGTGCTTGTTGAAGTCTGGACAGGAAGGTGTGAATGGCCAAGAAAAGAGATCAAAAAGGAGTTTCTTGCTCAGGCGCTAGTCCATCGAGGTCCTTGCAAAGTTGCTGCTGCAATTAGCTCATTGAAGATTGGATGCTCTTCACACACAGTACAGCAAGAAGCGTTGAGGCATGGGCTTGTCGAGCCATGCCAACCAGTGTTGCAGACTATCCACCACCTTGATGGAAGCCTTGAGGACTGCTGGATAGCTACTTGGCCTCCAATGTCACCACTGAATGATGATCCCCAAGCCCTCAACAAGGAAATCCAGGCCCTCCTACAAACATTTCCTCAAATTGGCTGCCAAATGATTGCTGGAGCCCTTGCATCTACTGGTCATCGAGTTTCAAGAAAGATGATTGAGGCATCTTATCTGCGCATTCGAGGAGTTCCAGGGTCTTTTGGCCACCCACGCATTGAGCGAAGGCGATATTGGGTTCCAGGTGTCAATTCTCTATGGCACCACGATGGCCATCATGGTACACTTTCCTCATTCATACTCTTCGGGTGCTAACATTCCTATCCAAACAGCTCTCATCACTTGGAAACTTATCTCGCATGGCTTCATTGATGGCAAGAGCCATATGGTGACTGGGATCGAGGTAAGCAGTAACAACCGGGCAGATACTGTACTCCAAGTCTTCCAAGGTATGTCTGCTTGTATCAGAAAATTCAGTTCTCATTACCTTCCAGAGGCAGCTCATCACCATGGACTTCCAAGTTGTATCAGAGGGGACCATGGGACAGAAAACACCCTAGTTGCTGCCTATATGTTCGACACCTGAGGCTTTGGCAGGGGTTCCTACATCTATGGCCGCTCGGTGCATAACGTTCACATTGAACGACTCTGGAAGGATTACAATTCAGGCATTATCCACATGTGGTACCTGTTTTTTCATGATCTCAAGGACCATTTTGTGCTTCTTTTTACCCCAAATATACACATTTTGTTCGAACACTACAGCATCTCTGGAGAGGATGTGACGGAGTGTGATTGCTAGTGTATTTCCTATCCTCATATCTGAGCTGACGGTGCGTATCCACCATACCTGAGCAGGTAGTGCATGCCTTGAGTCATACCTGTCAGACAGAGATGTGCCTGACCAGTTGTCACACATAAGCAAAATGAATTTGGGACGAATGGGATTTCACATATAGGCCTAGGTAGTACATGTCTGGGTGGGTATGCACATACAGCCCAGAGCACTTTTTACTAATGCCTTATCCCTGAACAACATTGGTAGTATAGGATGATATCACCTAAGATCTGATAATTTGATGAGTAGAAAATACGCAGGCTCTAACTCGGTGGTTATTTTAGTTATGTAGGTGGAGAAAAGTGGTTGAAAGTTCTGTACATCATGTTCGTGCGACTAATTGCGAGTTCGAATCAAGGCCTAGCCCCGAGCCATGCCCTTTCCTTTCCCATCAAAACTGATCTCATCTGGACCGTCCTCACCGCAGTCTTGGATATTCTTCGACGTGTATGCCATTGGGATATAGCATCCAAAGTGGTAAAGAGACTGGCAGGTTGTGCATGCTGGAAGTGCACAAAGTCCTCTAAACATCACTAAACAATCTCGGGGGTTATGAGGCCATTTTCATGATTGGTGATCCATCCAAGCTCTGGATCCTCTTCAGGGCGGAAAGGAACCAACATTACAAAGTTTCTCTTGGGAGCTGGGTCATCAGGGTTGATTATGGCTTCCTGAGAAAGGGGTGGGGTTAGAGTGATTGTCCTCCTATAGCTTACTTCCCTTCCTGCCATGAATCACGGATCGTGTTGCAGAATCCAACGCCGCAGGTGAAACATATTTGGGCAGGCAGTGTTAACGCAAGCGCCTCTAGCAAAGGAGACATTGTCAGCGATAGGAAACTGGTTTAGGAATACAATAACATACTGGAAGCTGACCGAGCAGGTGGGCAGGTGTGTCGCCTGGTACACAGCATGTGAGAGGACAGGGCCCGTTGCCCCAAAGGTCAGTAGTTCAAATTCCATCAGCAACAGATATTTGAAATTCCTGATCCGACTAATAGCAGATGGGCTTCGGAGATAGTGGAAAGCTGACCCTGCAACACCGAAGGTGAAACACTTGGGCTTGCCTTGCCAATACAAAGTTTGCTTGTGAAACGAAACCTTGAGCTCTCAGCACTCCCACTGGCACTGCTGACAGGGCTTCCTGTTGGGTGCGGGCTCAGGGATGATCCAAGCAGCACACCAGAGTTGGTACCACCTGCAGAGGTCTTGCCTACACTCTGACCAGTAAGTGCAGAAGAACTGAATGAGCCCCCCAGACTGGTGTCGATGAAATTGGTGACAACCTGATGGAATGCTAGGGTAGGAATTCGATGGCAGTCTGAGCTTGGGATCTATCACTGCGCAAGTTCGTTACAATCGCTATACTGACTCAGAGGTCCAAAGGCTTACTTAACGGCAGTATCCATCTCAGGAGTGCTAACAGAAGTTGAAGCAGGATCGCGCCCATAGGGAGAGCCTCTCAGGGGTCCAAGTTTCCATTGCTGATGCTAGTAAAATACAAGCGTCAAAAACTGTTGACAATTTGCAGAAGTTAGCAAGAGCTACTCACACTGGTGCTTCAAGAGGAGCGATTTTTACTTGCTCAAATGTATGGGGAACATCAGGCATTGGCATTTCACCTGGCTGATCGTTGCCATTTGGTGGTAGGTGCTGGACCTATCAGTCATCTGTCTCAGGCCTAAGCCTGAAAATGGACGCAGGTCATGCAAGAAGAGGTATTTCCAGCCTTCGGAGAACTGATGCCCAGGCCAGAACAGTAAAACTGCTTTTGAGGGATAACCTTGCTGCCCATGTGGTTTTCAGGCAACTCTTGCTAGAGAGTGTTGTCTCTTAGTTTGTTCTGCCAGGGCTAACTATTCAAGGAGTGCAGAATGAAGGCAAAAACTTTCAGAACAAAAGCTTGGCTTAACTTGGGTCTCACCCCTTCTTGCTTCACCGTGGGTAACACCAAAGTGGCATCAACTTTGCATCTTTCCTCTCGCTGTTGCGCACTTCGTTCAACTTCCACTTTCCTTCATGTCGCTCCTCTTCGAGAAAGCTGGAGAGTCTCTACCCAAGTCGTTTCTGTTCAACAGTGCGACTTACACTCTGCATGCTCGAGTCTTCATTTTGCTCACCAACATTTCTTAGTTTGCCACCGCTGCAGTGGAGCCACTGTGGACGAAAGCTCAATCGTGAGCTGGTCAAGTTGCTCTCTACATCAAGGAACTGGCATCTCTGAGTGAATTGCTTACTGACTATCAGAACCCAGAGCAAAGCAACTCTTGTCAATCAGCGTGCCCAGTGTCAGTGCGAGCCCCATCAAGGGAGACCCGATGAGACTGATGTTCACCAGACCCCCGTCTCGCCATTAGACGGTCTCAACCTTCCTGTTGTAGGGGAGCCCCCCATTTTCTGGTCATCTCAGGGGTCTTCCTCTTCTAGCAACTCTCAGGATGCAGAGGGTGTTCTCTCTCTGCTCTCAAAGGCTCAGGCATCGAAGTCCATGATTTGTCAAATACATGGAATGCCCCCAGCAGAGGTTGAGGTATTGATGCAGTGCTACGGCACATCTCTAATGGTTTACCATCTCGCTCTGGAGATGAATGAAATCTCATACCACCTACTCTCTCATCTTGACCACGAGAAGGACGCGGTGTTTGGGGAAGGTGTCTGGGTTCTCCGAAACCTTCATAAACTGGAGGATGGTCAATGCGAATCTGCAGAGAGGGCAATGCAGGACTTTGATAATGGTAGGCACTTCCGACACCATCCGCATGGCCGTTTCTAATACTCCCGTTCAGTTTACTTTCAGGAATGGAGGTCCATGATCAACAAATTGTTTTTGTCTCGTTTTCGCCCTCGCTCTCAGAATGTTATGACCGCTTTTTACCCCTATTCTTCCTTCCTTGCACCTTCCCCTTGACTCCCCCTTGACTTCCCTCACCACGCGATATCTATGCATCTGCTGTGCACATGCACCCTTGGGACATCCATCTATCATATGTTCCCCCAGATCCCATCCATTGTTCAGTTGCTATTCACTGTTCCCAACTGACGATTACTTATTCCATTCTGATTGTGCATATGTTATGCATAGTTGGTATCTATCTTCTACTACTTCTATCATTCTTATCTTTGTTGTACATCTATTAGATATGCTGCAGAGTATGACTAGATATGACTGGATATGACTCCTAGATATGCTGCGGAGTATTCCCTACTTTGATACAATGCTTAGATAGCTCGTCCCTCTAGTAGTATATAAGGCTGTAGATGTACTTGCTTATACCTTAGCTTGTTATTCTATCGGATTATCCCTGTCTATCCTCTGAAGGCAACCCTTCCTCTATTACTAGGCTTGCTTCAGTCGTCAAGAGCACTCTTCTCAGAGGTACTCTTGACGACTGCCTTATGTTTCCACCTGATTTAGAAGAGGTCTGACTCGGATATTACAGTCCTTGCGTCTACCCTTAGGGGCTCGCGACCTGAGCTGTAACACAGAAAGAGCCCCTTCTCCCCTACTGTCGCCTTCAACCATGGCCCACATGTGTCTTACTTCACTTCCATGTAGACATTATCCTCCCTTCAATAACCATATACTGCCATTTGTATCATCGCTCGCATTCCTATGTAACCACTTCTCTATATTTTAGTAATAGTCTCGCAATACAGATGATCTATCAAAGTCTGGCTATCGTTCGGCCTGAGTAAGCTAATAATGGCCAAGATAATGAGCCTGGGAAGTGTGGATGAGTTCAATGTCCCTCTTTGGTTCAGGGACCTTGTTGAGCAGCAACTTCATGAACTGGATCTTGTTCAGCCACCAATTTCGATATTGTTCTACTTCCCTGTTTGCTTTCTCGAGCAATTCATCCTTTTTGTTGGACTCTTCCTCCATTAATTCGACGCCACTCTTCATGTGCTAGATCTCAGCCTTTAACTCAAGCATCTTCTGTGATTTTGCGTCAAGGCCATTCTTCGTATGCCCCAACACCAACTTCAGGGCTGCGACCTGCTTCTGCACTTCATCCACCTTTGACGATGAACCATTAGCGGGGCCTGCTGACACAGTGCCGCGTAACATCTCTGCAATGGCTTGTTAAATCATAAATTGGCTAAAAGTTACATGTTGCTCACCTGTTGGCCGCACACAGCTGCTGCCTAGTTGGACAGATTCGCTCTTTGTCAAAATATTTTCAAGGCCATGCCGAGTGCCAGGGGTTTCAGCACCAGGAAGATTTTCGGTTGAGTGACCTCGAGGAGATCGACGAGTGGGAAGGGGTGCCAGAAGCGTAGGCGGAGTCGACATGTCTTTGGGCATTGCTTGACTAGTGGAGCTTGGGATTTAGGTATGTTTATTGAATGATTTATTGAGTGAGGACTGATCCGTACTTATAAGCTTGCATCCTTCAAAAAATTTGAGTACTTTTCGCGAATTTGTTTTTAACGTTGTCAAGTAAACTGTCACACTCAACCACCAGATTTCTATGTTACAGGTGTCATCATTCGCCAATGTTGGTTGTTCACCTTTGTTGCCATAGATTGAGTAGCAACGGCCTCCAGCCATCGGAGGTGCTACCGGGCGAGGCCCAATCATGCGTCGTACCTTAGGTGCGGGTGCTCAAGGATTCTGCAACCAATACTACTCGCAACAACATTTGAGTTGAGCAACGAACGGTTCTGGTGGTTACTCATCGACAGTTGAATGCAATCTTTCTCTGTTGCAAGTTAGCAACTCAATCTTTTCGTCTGGTGTGGTCCTTGGGGACTTCAGCCTTGCGATTGACATGCCTTGGTCTTCCGACGGCCTGCGGTGAGTATATATTCGTACTATGGGTCAGTCCCTTTTTAGCATCAAAACCTTTTCCCAACTGGTGGCATGCCAGAATCTGAAGCACTTACTTGTGCTGCCTGTGGGAAGATCTATACCTTGCCTCAGTTCCTTAATGAACACGAGCACACGGGTTGCAAGGTCAGTAAACAGAACCTCCACGCTATCCTTGAAACTAGCAAATCGCTGTGGGAGGCGAGAAAAAGACGCCGGCTGGATAATTCGCCAGTGGTGGGCCCATCAAGCACATTTCAGGATACAGATGAAGTGAGTTTTCATATCTTCGACATGGATTTTGCTCAATTTTCGATTCATAGGAATCCAATGATGTTGCTCCAGCCATAATGCATCAACCACAGGGCAATTTAGATCAAAAAGACGTCGTAGACGATCGACCGATCACGATTCAATGTACCAGGTGTACAATCAAGAAGCCTGGCACTCGCTTCTTTGACACAATACCTGCACCTTTTGCACCAATTTTGGATTTGCAAGGGGTGCCTGAAAACGGTGCAAATTTGAGGGTTGTTGGGGTTGTCAAGACAGTATCCTGACAAAATAATCCTCTAGAATCATTGGCGAACCTCTCTCAGAATCCTTCTGGCCTCGCAGCCGAGAATCGCATTGAAATGGTTGGGGCTCAATGTAAGTTATCATCCTTTTGCAAAGACCTTCCTTGACACCATCCCTCAGCTATTGTACGGGATTCTGAATCCAGGCAAATGTGGTGATGGGTTCCTTCCCAGAGCAACTCTTTTGGATTCGTGCAACTATACTATGTTGGGAACGCTCTTCCAGACTATGATGCAGATGTTATTGGCACACAGATGGATATCACCGTCGAACTCCCATTATCCTTCCCCTCGATGGGACCATTTGGAAACTTGAGCTCTTTTGAGCTCACGGAGTGGTATTGGACAACAGGCGGAAATCTATCATTGAACAACTTCTCCCATCTTCTAATGATCCTCAAGAAGAAAGACTTTTCCATTGAGGACATTGGCTCAACAAACTGGCGTCATGCCTTCAAATCTCTTGCAGCAAACAAAGAGACACTGTCTCTGGAAGCCGGAAAGTGGATTGACAATGATGGCTGGCACATGATGGATATAATGCTGCAGATCCCTTTCCATACATGCACAAAGGACCCTGGTACTGATGACTATCTTGCTGGGGTACTCCATCATCGAAGCATAACTGCCATTATTCACGGAATTCTCTCGAACCCACAGTGACTCGCCATTTCCACTTCCAACCATACAGTCTAGTGTGGAAGAGGCATCCATCAGCTGCCGATATTAGTGTTCAAGGCAAACTCTACACCTCTGCCACGTTTCTTCAAGCACACCAGGATCTACAACATTCTGATCCTGAGCCAGGCTGCACTTTAGAACGTGTCGTGGTGGGGCTTATGTTCTGGTCAGACAGGACTCTGTTGGCGTCGTTTGGTGGGGCCAAACTCTGGCCTTGTTACATGTATATTGGAAATGAATTGAAACACCGGCGGACGAAGGGTTCGGAGAACCTTTGTGAGCACATCGCTTACTTTGAAGAAGTACGTCGTTCTTCCTCCTGCAAATACTCCTTTGACGCAGCCTTACATTTCTTTCGTTCAGCTTCAAGGTGATTTCAAGGACTATTTACAGGATCATAACGGTGGAAAACCCCCACCCAGCACCTTCACTGCCTTTTGTAACCACCTTATGTTCCACACTCAGTGGGATATTCTGCTTGATGATGAGCTGAAGCATGCAGTGCGGCACGGCATCGTCATAACATGCCACAATGGAGTTAAAAGGAGGTTCTACCCAAGAATCTTTACTTACTCTGCTGACTACCCTGAGAAGTTGGTCGTCCTATCTCTTTTTGGTTGCGAAAATGTCTGATTCAGGCACCTCAGGATTCTTATTGCCACAGTTCGGAATGGAGGTAATTGTGCTTGTCCTTGTTGCACCATCCCAACGTGTGACTTTGCTAACACTGGGATGGACGACGACCAACATAAGTGGGAAGAGCTGAGGCGTGACCCCCAGGCACAAGAGGAGTTAGTTCGTGAAGCCCACAAATTAGTTTTCGACAAATGAAGAGCTATTGCCAACAAAGGTGTCAAGGTTCTACTCAAACCGCATTCCTGGACCCCTGTAGTTGTGAGTGTTCCCGCTTGTGTCAAGGTTCACATCAAGTAGACGCTTACGCTGCACCGCACCAGAACTTGGGTACTGATAAGTTCAACATCTTCTCGACGTTGGTGGTGGACTTGCTCCATGATTTTGAGATCGGTGTCTGGAAATCTCTGTTCACCCACTTGACTTCTTGAGAGCAAATCCACACGACGCACTGGCAACTTGCACACCATACTCAACTATAGGTATGCCCTGCCTTTCGAGTTTTGTATACCACCTTTTAGTGTTGTTCTGACTGGACCTTGGTCGACAGGTACTGACATATGCCTACATTTGGAAGGGATGCCATCCGGAAGTTCAGTAGCAGTGTTTCAGAAGGAAAGTGTCAAGCTGCCTGTGACTACAAAGATCTCCTTCAGGTGAGCATGGACACTGTGCATTGATAAGTTCTAGTTCTCATTAAGGATCAGTGTGCGATTCCAGCATTCGAGGACCTACTACCTGAACCACACAACACAATCATAAAAAAAAACTTCTCTACCTCTGTGCGGAGTGGCATGCGCTGGCCAAATTACGCATGCACAACGACCTTACCCTCCGAAAACTGGACAACGCAACCACGCTGATGACTGACCAGTTCTGGACTTTCATAGAGGATACATGTTCCCAGATCGCAACATTTGAACTGAAGGGTGAGAAGGCTGCCCGAAATCAATGGGCAAATAGATCGGGAGCCACTCCTAGAGGAAGTACAACTCAAGGGAAGGAAGTGGATGGCGAAGAAGAACCTTCTCAAGAGCGATGTTGCAAACATTTCAATGTCAACACATATAAATACCATGCACTAGGGGACTATGTGGGCTCCATCAAGTCGTTTGGAACCACTGACTCCTTCAGCACTGAAGTTGTGAGTAACTAGCCCTTTAACCAACTTCTTGCCTGTTTGGCTAACATCTGGCTGTTATGGCTTAGGGGGAGAAGGCACATTGTGAACCAAAAGGCTGGTTCAAGCAAACAAATAAGAAGGACTACTCAATCCAGATAGCCCGTATCGAAAGGCGACGGGCTCGACTTCGATCTATCAGGCAAAAGCTGGATACCTACAATCGTGCTCACACCGCTTCCCAGGATTCAGTTGAGGATGCAAGCACATCCCATCCCACTGATCCTGTTCTGATGAGCGCCCACCACAGCATCGGGGTCAACCAGAATGTCCCGCTCAATCTTCAAGGAACTTTTGGCTATAGAGAGTCAGTTCCAGACCCAGCACTGCTTGTAAGTGCCACACATTTGTCAGATGGCGGCCCAGATCTGACAGACGTCCATCCAACTTTTCTCAACAGCAGTTTATACCTAAGTTGAAGGTCCATTTATATGGTATTCTATGCAAAAGACTTGACATACTGCCCGAATCTGGGACCGTTGACTGGACTTCACTTGCCATTGACAAGAACAGGTTATATAGCCACAAGATCATGCGGGTCAGATACACCACGTATGATGTGCGACGGGCAGAAGATGTCATCCACATTGGCTCAGAGCAGTTGAACGTCATGGTCATCAACCCCGACTTCGATCCTCACTTTCCTTCTGCCCACCATCCTTTCCACTATGCACAAGTCCTCAGTATCTACCACACAAAACCGTACATCGCTGGGCATACCTCAGGAACCTCGCAACCTATTCGCGTTGATTTCTTGTGGGTGCGGTGGTACAAGGTCGTCAACCATGGGCATCGCTTTCAACTTGATTGCCTGCAATTTCTCCCTCCCAGCTCAGCCAATGCCTTTGGCTTTCTTGGTCCTTCTGAAATCATCTGAGCTGTTCATCTCCCCCCGCAGTTTTCAAAGGGTAGGACTTCTGTCCCCTCTTCCTCTGTGTGGTTTGAAGGATATTCCTGGAACTACTTCCATGTCAATCGGTGTGTTGATTCAATTTCATTTGCAAACCGTATCAACTGACGGCCCTTGGGACATATAGATTTGCTGATTGGGATCTCTTCATGCGCTTCCTATGGGGGTTTGCAGTCGGCCACACGTATACCTGGCAAGACCAAAAAGAAGAATCGCTATACTTTGCAAAGCTAGAAGACATTGTATCCTCCGTATTTCCAAGGCAGATACCACCCAACCCATTAGCTGAGGTTACGTTGCAGCTGGACCACACAATCCCAAGAGCTCCTGAGACAGCAGCACCTCTGGGATCAGGGATTGCAGAGGGTGCATCCATCGACGTGGATCTGACTCATGCAGCAGGATCCCAAGGCCTCCATTTACCAGATGAGGACGAGGGCAATGGCGATGATGAGGATGGTGATGACGACGAGGGCAATGGCGATGATGGGGACGATGATGAGGACAGTTATGAGAGTGATAGCGAGGTGGACCAGGATGGAGAAGAAGATCCTTGGGATCTTCTCGATGATGAAGAGGTCATTCTTTACAACGATATGTACCATGAATGGTATCATGATGATGATGATAATTAACATGTATTTTGGATATCAAACCCCACACTAGTAAGAAATCAATCGGCGATTCAGCAAGCAAGTCGATAACTTTGGCCCTGACCCCTCGGTGATCAACATATCTTGACTGCATTTGGTATTCAACATGTCTGACTCCTTGTTGAGAGGTGCAAATTGAAGTCATGTTCCCTCTCCAAGCTGTGAAAGGGTGGCATAGCCGCCACCCATCGCTTGTAGTCGCCTCGTACAGTCGCGGCCGTTTGAAGTCAGAAAGCTTAATTAACTCGGATCATACACCCCGAATAAGGGTATCCATCCTTCGCAAGATAATCTGGAAACGATACGACGGGGCTTCATTGTCTAGCAACCTAAGATAAGTCGAGTTGTTACTTGTAACAGTCTTCTGTAGCTAGTCAACCTGCTTGAAGTAACTGAACCCCCTACATTTCCAAAGGATAGGACCGTGGAACTGGATGGCAGAAGCTGCATAAAAGGGAGCCGCAACCAGAGAAGCTTACTATCTTACTATCATCCCCCACCCACCAGACTATTCAGAAAGCACTGTACCATGTCATTTAAAGTCTCTTCGGTTCGGGAAAATGTCTTCAACTCAGGGTCACCCCTCTCCTCCTCGTTAAAGAAAGCCACCCAGCCGTGCTTGGAGTACTTTCGTCAACAGGTTCAAGCTGCGCATTTCCAGACTTTGTGCACGTCGCCAATGATCCTTCACTGGGACACCGATGTGGGAGATCTAATGCCCTGGAAGTGGCAAGTGTCTTCTTACACCAATATTTCTTGCTTGCTGACATTGTTGCACCCTTTTCAAGGCCCATCGATGCAGTGTCCAGCAGCAGAATTGCTCCAAGCGAGCTTGAAAGCCACAGGGGAACCCATGAATTCTGTGCCCCATCTTGTTTATGTGCTCGACTAGGCAACAAGCAATGCACTGAAAGCAGGATTGGCATAGTTCACGTTCCTGTCAAGCTCATGTGGGCATCATCGCTTAATGGGGAGTATACTGCAGAATGCACTGCTGGGTGGTGTGGCTATTTTGGTGGGCCATCAGTCAATTTTTAGGGAGAGACCTATACTGACACAGGTGTGGTAGTGTGCCTGGAGCGATTCTATGTCCTCCCAGTTCTCCATGTAAAAGGGTACCCAAAGAGAGGTCTAATTCCTTCCTCCCATGCTTTTCAGTTGAAGTCTCAACAGCACCTTTAGACACCCCGTTTCCTGCAAGTGTGCTGAACTACAACTCCACCTGCAGCTTATATCTTGGAGTTCAGCGAGTTATGCCAACTGAATCAGTGCAAACTTGAGGCATCAAATGTTAGTTTCGACTGAACATCCTATTCCTTCGATTCTGACCTTCATCTCAGGCTTCCATACAGAAGGTCCTTATGAAAATGGACCTGGTGTTTGTTGCACGCTTGCTTTGATCCAAGACAGCCTATCCGATGGCGCCTTACAGGGCTTGTTCATATAGTGCTGCTTGTGCCAGGCTGTTGTTCTCAAATGCTACAACCATCACTGCCCTTGCAAGCTGAAGTTTCAGCACACTGAGCTGGATGTTACCCACCCAACCCATTGCATAGGCATGGTACATCCCAGCTTCTGACTGCTGCCCTGTGAAGGTGATATCTCAACCGATGTGACACTGACGATGATAGCAATATCAGTGAGGATGACTTCGGTGCCGAGGATGAGACAGTTTTGTAATATGTAGGCCTAAAGTACCTGAATGCCCTGCCATAGCCTCTTGCACATAATTGACAGTATGAGCTTTGAGTCAATCTATTACGGTTTCACTGTTCGCTAGATTTGTCCCCAGGCAATATCAGAGAATGCAGAGGCTGTCAAATCCGCCCTGAGACTTTTGCAAATGGTATCTCGAAATGAACATCCATGGCCTAGTGAATATAGCCCTGGCTATGAATAGCACAATGGGTGTGCCTATAAGCGCAGGGGAACGGAGGTGGAAGTATGCTAAACCCAAAGCGACCCTCATTCGTGGATCCAGGGTGATTTACCGACTGTTGCAGGCCTTTTTTGCCTTTAGTGTCTCACAGATTTTCAGAATCACAGGGGTCCTCTTCTCAAGTTCAGGACTGGTGCCCAGCAGAGCGAGGAAGGCAACAAGATGGACTCGCTTTGCATGAAAACCTGATCTGTGCTAGGATCCGTCGACAACCCAATACCAATGTTTGGCAATACCATTGCGACTGCCATCTTGCCTCGACATCGTCGCCCAGCTCTCCTCGCCGGTTTGACGGCCATTTTCTCCTCTTTTCAGCCCTAGGGGGGTCTCTGAGTACCAGAGATTTCATGTCGAAGTTCGCACATTGGATCTGCAAGTGATTCAACTCCAATGATCCCCTCAAAGCATTGAGTAATATTTGGCTATCTGGTGTGGCCTAGTATTAGGGGTCTAATCAATTTCTTCCATATGAATGCAGCACTACACTCAGATTGTAGTCTGCTAGAATTTACTCCCTGCCTCCCAAGGTTTCAAGAATGAGACGTGGTCTGCCATGGGATACCAGCTCTAGCAGAGCTACAACAGTTGTAGCCTTTGCAGATTGTGTGACGATCATCAGCATGTCTCTCATCAACAACTTTCAATGCTAGTGATGCTTAATAGTTGTAACCACACGCCTACTAGTAGCCTCTGGGTTGCCGGCAAAAACAGTGGCTAAATTTTTCATCAAATCTGTTCAGTCCTTCTTATAATCTCGGAAGTAGAGTCATGTCGTCCTGAAGTGTTAGATAGATAGTCACGCTGCATTCAAAGAGCCGAGCTTGGAGCCACTTCAATGAGAATATTTGGCACTCAGGTGGAGACAGCCAACATGATCCACCATTGCAACTCTCCTGGAGACGTAGCACCAAGCTTGGCACTGGTAACTACAAGGTGCTTTAATAGGGAGATTTGGGGCAGTGGAAGCCCCAAATGTGGGTAAGTAATGTTTGTCTACGGAGATCCTTGTCGCACTTCTAGTCTGCTACCAAACAGCTTGAGGTTGTCCAGAACAGCAGAACTATTTACAGTGTATCAGATGTCCAAAGTAATAATATTGAATGGGAGGTTAAATAGCTGATCAAGTCGTCATGCTCTGAAGTCTGACAAGGATCAAGAATACAACAGTCATCACATCGTTTGATCGTAATAGCAGGAGACCGGTGGATACGCAACGTACTCTTAGCAATCACGCAATGTTGGACAACCGTTGAGCGTAGGTTCGAGCAACCGCTAGCTGTTGTTCTCAACAACAACAGTATTAGAGTTAGCAGGCGCAAAATGGTTCTAATAGAGTGATAGAATTGAATTGGGTCTACTTCTATCAGGTCTATTTTCAGTTTATGCTATCCTTTTGGCAGCTTCAACTGGTGCTTGCACCACAAATTCGTGTCACTGCTGAATCAAGATAGAAGGCATGAGTAGCGCCATGGGCCGACTCGTCTTGCTCCGCTATCATTTCCAATTTCTCGGCGTCTTCAAGACAGCATCACACCTGGGCCAGCTGTGCCATCGACAATGCTGACTGAGAGTACGAAGACAGCACATGAGAGCCTTCATCGAAGAAACTGCCATCTTGGGGTTTCATGGTCCTCTCCATAAATGATATTCCCTTGTAAAAATTGGTTCCGGGATAGATAGGCACAGCAGCCAAGCAGAGCTTTTGTAATGAAATGTTTAGGAAAGGTCTCATATCTAGAACGCTCCCTGAATCCCATTCACATGGGAATCGGAGACGGGGTGATGGGCGCCTTCAGACTCCGGCACGAAGCCTTTCAAGCCTCCAAAAACTTATGCAGGAAATTCTTGGAGAGCAAGCACACTACTGAAGTATTGAGCGACCTTGGGACAGCACCCACACCCACAACCAACAACACGCCCAGTCGCCATCAATAGCTGCAATTATAAGGCCTTACCACAGGATATGCAACTCTTGCTGATATTGGGACTATTTTAGGGCTTATTAAGGTAGATAATTGCTTGTCAGATCTTCATTGGTTTTGTGATGTTTGTCCAGCACCCACCGTCAAGACAAGGGCGTGTGAATTCACATGGTCAATGATGATGGCCACTTGGCAGAGGCGACCTTGAATTATACATCGCCTGTGAATCTTGAGAGTGAGGGAGGCGCTTGACCAATAAGCTACCAGGTTGCCTTGCAGACGAGCTTCAGTGTGCAAATTCATATGATTCGCTGTACTTCAATCTGGCGGTTTTGCTGGCCATCGTCCACGACACTTTTCGTCATTCCTCCTCAAGTCATCCAGATCTTGTGGAAAATGACAGCATTCAGACGCAAATCGAACTGCAGAGGAATCGAACCTCTGGCCCTCCGCGGGGCTCCCTTACATCAGTTGCCTCGTGAGGGCGAATGAGTAGAAGTACTAGACCATTGGACGACCAGTTTGTTTACAGTTTGGTGCGGATAAGCAGCGATGAAGCCAACCCGCGGATATCCGTTGAAGCACCAGCCGTGCCAAACATGTGCGACAGGGCATAACAACTACGTCTGCCCTGTCATACATTCACAATAATTCACGTGATGTTGCCCTGTGGATGTTATTCATCACTTCAAAGGCCCGTACCTCTCACTTAGAGCTACAGTGACCATATTAATCATGATTTAATCAATTTACTATATATTAATGTGTATCCCTACGATATAAGAGGGAACTCGAGGTACTTCCTCACCTCCCCATGCTCAAATGAAATGTACTTGAAATGATTTTGCACTTCCCCGTGCTGGGGTGAAGTGGCTTGGAAGTGATCTTGCACTTCTGATGGACATCAGGCTCGATTGTCGAAGTGCATTGTCACTTCCCTCTACCACAGGCCAAGGGCGCGAAGTGACTTTGCACTTCCTACATGTTCCATGGGACACTTGCTGGAAGCGAATTTACACTTCCGAACTGCTAAAGGCAGAGGCCGCGAAGTGAATAATCACTTCAAATATCCTCCCTCCAGAATCGCTTCGAAGTGCATTCCCACTTCGACCATTTCTCCAAGGAACTAGGAAGTGCTCTTGCACCTCAAAGCTTGCTTACGTTCAGTCGGTAGTAGGAAGTGCAAATCAACTTCTGGAAGGCCCCGGAACGTCAGCAGGAAGTGGATTTGCGCTTCTAGAACCACGACCGTGCCTTGGGTGTGGCTTGCGGTCAGGCACAAATTCCCTTTCCGGCTGAGCGCTAATGACGTCTAATGCGCGCTAATGACTACGTGAACCATATGGGGTAACTTACCATCCGTTGTAAAGGCCTCAGAATCTCAGATCGCCAAAAGCACCCGAAAGACGGCACGGTGTTCGCCTAATAGTATTCAGCATACAAATATGCTTGCCTCTCCAGTTATAAGTCTCAAGAAATTAAGCAAAAATCACCAAAATTGAGAGGGAAAAAATCTAGTTCGATAGATATATGAATCTCCCCAAACCGTTCAGCAGAGAGTAAAAGTCAGACAACGACCTAGAAAGAAGGCAATGTAAGCAGAGTTTTACCATCGTTGGAGGGCGAGATACACTAAATTACCTGCACATACCACAAGCACTTGCTTCAAGTGTTGCTCTTATCCCAGAAATCCAATACCGTAGATATATTTTGGCGTCCTTCTGACAGCAACTTGCAACCATACCCATGGAAGGAGACCCTGTTTGATATTCCCTTGCCTTTGAACCCAGTGCATCAATCATAGTTTAGAGTGCATTGCAATTAAGCCGTCCTTGAGGATCTTGTGGTGGCTGCCAAGCAATTCTCGAGCTCAAATTATGTTTTCAAAAGGAACGGAATCTACAGATGACACCGGCATTACCTACAATCCAAGGCAGCCTTGAGGGAGATGTACGTGTCAGAAGTGCCAAGTCACTTCTGAATGACTCCCGAGGACATACAGGGAAGTGCAATTTCAGTTCCCAGCGTTTCGCGGTAGGGATGTGAAGTGCTTTCTCACTTCGAACAGACATCATGATGCACTTGCTAGAAGTGCAAAATCACTTGTTGCCGTCTCAAGGCAGGCTCGGGAAGTGAATTTGAACTTCTAATAGCCATGTGGGGCTGTGAAATAGAAGCGCAGAGTCGCTTCGGCTTCATGATCGCCTCGGCTATTGGAAGTGATTTGGAACTTCCGGCAGGGAGGTCGCAACCTCTGGTGGAAGCGCGAAATCACTTCGCGGTCACACTTGGTGGTCAAAGGAAGCGATATTGCACTTCCAGTTGACATTCTGATGTGGCTATTAGAGGTGCAAATTCACTTCCCGAGCCTCCCTTGAGACGGCAAGAAGTGATTTTGCACTTCTAGCAAGTGCATCATGATGTCGATTCGAGGTGAGAAAACACTTCGCATGGTTACCGCGAGGCGCTGGGAAGTGAGATCACACTTCCTGGCATGTCCTCAGGTTTCACTTGGAAGTGACCTAGCACTTCCCATTGCCCTCAGAGTATAAGAGGGGAAGTGCATTCACACTTCCACGTGCAATTTACAATTAATACAAACTACTGTAGGTCCGTATTGTACACTACCCATTATGTATATGATCCTCGAATCAAAACATACGAGAGACGTTGGTGAAGTGATAAATGACTTCGATAGGATAAGATCAGGTGAATATTCGCCAATGTATGGCAGGGCATACATACTGCTTATGCCCTGTCTCACATGTTTGGTGCGACGGGACCCTCGACGGCTGCCCCCCAACCCGGGACTGTTGGCAGTGGCCAGGGGAAAATCAATCCGCCAGATTTGGGGAAATGCGACTGGAAAGGAGTCGAACCTCGTATTATCGATTGTAGGGAAAACAGATATATACCGCATATCACCAAGACCAAATGCAGGCTTAGACGTCGTTCTATAGCTGATCTTTCGCTTGAAATGGTGTTGCGTGACCACTTGCGCAGGGCTTGCAATGGGCATAAACTAAAATTGGTACTCATTTCGATGGACTACGATGGGTCTGAGAAACCTTCCCTCTAGATTGATACCTATGTCTCAGCGAGCATCACATTTCCTTCGGTTTCTCTTGAACCAACAGGAGAGCTCATCCCGCTGAAGACAGCCAGGGTGGAAAGTCAACTCTATACGGATGAGGTACACCACTAGAGGTCAATCGAAACTGCCCACATCGGCACTCACGGATATAGACGGCCGTGAGTGGATGAAACATCTTTTTCGGCTTCGTCATGGCATACAACGCACCAAGGAGTAAAGCAAGGGATGGCAAGGTGCATCTCATGAAGAGAAACAGACAAGGCTGGCATTCTCAAGCAAGCCGCAGAGAAATATTCAGGGCCTAGAACCGGCTAGGAATCAAGACTAGGCAGCGTTCCGTTCCTGCCTTCATGAACCTGCCCGCCAGCCAAAGATGATAACAGACACTTGACTGTGACTGGTTAACCACACATCGTTCGATCACTATCAGCAACTTTAAGACCTTTGGGTCGTCATGTGTACAGTATGTCATCGCTTGTAATCCGATCTTCCCCTGTTTCTATCGGATTCTTCAGGATCGCTAACTTTCCTCGCCGCAAAATGAATACATGAGCGACGGGGAATCTTCGGAAGCGCCCATGCCCGTTTGTGTACGATATCCTTGGGAATACATCCAACGCTAGACTGTAAACACGTTTCTGATTTGAACTGAGCTCGGGGGGTTGGAACTTCTTGGATGAAAAAGCACAATGAATGCTGTATTGACCACGGGTTGGCGTCTCACACTGATTTCGATCTTTCTAAATCGCGCTGATGCCGAAAGGATCTGTAATCCTGAATGCGTGCGACCAAGGCTGAAGAGGTTTGCTGTCCCCTCTTGGGAGAAAGAACTCTGATACGTTTCATTGAGAAATCCAGCGTGGGCTCGTCTTGCTTTTCACCCTGAGGGAATCTGTTGGGCTTGGGCACCGTGTGGCTCTCGGGCCACAGTCCGAATAGGTCGAGTGTGGCGCACCTCACTCTCGGCGGTGACGGGGCGAGGGACAGCACCCGATCTGGTTGTCCAACCAGCCAGCGGTCACAGCACTTTATGCTTCAGGACGTGTCTTCGCAAAAGATTTCCTTGCTTTCCTGGTCGTGATATGAAGCACCGACGATTCAGTTTGTTATGATGGGTGTTAGAAGATACCTATCAGGTAGCCTCAACTTGGCAGGGCCGCCGTGGCTTTTCACCTCCGTGATAAGGCGCGAACTAATAACTTTGAGAAACTGAGGGATCTTGTTCTTACATTTTACATCGTAGCTGCACATGTGGAACATAACGTCGGATAACGTCTTAACGACTCAGGTGTAAGGTCTCCGAAACACGGCTCGATGTCGACGGCGAAACGATCCCGCCTTTGCCGTAAATCTCGCAGTATGGGACCGCGGACCTATAATGAATGCGAGAGGTCTTCTGTTGCAATGTTAAAAACTTGTAGCATCTTTCTTGGACATGGTTGGCCTGATGGAATTCGAAAAGATGCGGGAGCATAATGGGTTCACCCAAAGTACCAAGGTGAGGACCACAGGTCCCGGCGAGGGAATTCCAGAAGAATAGATATGCCGGTACCTAGGCAATATCGACGCTACCCGGCTTTTCCTCCCCTGTGAATGTACGCCACCGACGAGAGCGAAGTATTAAAGACTCAGTACCACTGAACGAGGTGATCTTTCACTGTGTGGTCGTCAGCGCAGCAACAATCTCTGGAAGCCCTGGAATAGGCGACAAGGGGAGAGTTCCCAATACAGCAATGATGAGGGTGTGAACCCCGAGACGGGCCCAAGACTCATTCAGAATGAATACCTTTGGCAGAATCAGAACCTCCCCAGTTGTACTAGTTGATAGCGATGAAGCCGCTTGACAGATGGTTGACTACTGATAAGATGAGAAACCCTGAGTGCCGCGGCTTTGAATCGAAAGATACCTGAATTGACAATAATGGTTCCCAACATTTGAGAGTCTGAAGAAAGTCTGGCTACCGCCTGGAAGAGGACAAATAGGTCTCGACGGGAGTAAACTGGGTCCCCGAAGGTGCCTCGGGCCAGTTGCGAATGGCGCAGATCGTATGCGATGCGTAGGTGCCTGGCTACACACGTGGTAACGAGCGAGGCATTAGATATCGACCTTTGTCAGATCAATCAGAAAGCACGATGACGGCACGAAAGATCCGCTCAAGCCTCAAAGTAAAACAAAAGGAAGGCATATCTTCCCATTTGGTACATCCGCCGGTTGGCGAGGAAGGTCAGAACCCACCGGTGATACAAATCTTGCTTCCTCTATTGTCAACAGCGGCCAACTCTCATTACCAGCCAGCGACGGAGCCGGCTATATTTCTCAGGCACTGCAATTGCCTTCCTTCATCACATAGCGATATCTGAGCTACAGCAATACAACGGACCCTCGAAGAAAGAAGGCGATGAACGAACAATATTGCAACCTAAAGCATACGGTGTTCGTAAGTTTTGCGAAGCACATGGCTTTCTCGAACTGTTATTTAGTCACGAAATGTCAAGTTGCATACCCATGAAGCAAATGCAGCGCTTAATAAAACGAGGGGCAGAGATGCGGAAAATTGTCGGAAGCGCCCATGCATTTGTTTACGAGATGCCTGTGGGCACAACATCTGACATAACCCGTCTCATCAACGCCGCAACACCGTCACGGTTCTCCTTGGACCAAGCTTGACCTCGAGCGTTGACGCCAAAGGGCACCGCTTGTCCATTATCCCCAGAGTTTCTGCTCGAAAGATTCTTGTCAGGTAAAATGTCGCACTCGGCACTTTCGGAGTTTCCGCCGTCTCGAAATCTATTCCCCAGTGGGTTTCGACGACTGTGACGGCTCTAATCTTGGGGCATGGAAATGGAAATGGGCTCAAGTCACCGCAAAACATTGAAGTTCAAACGTCGTCTGGCTACACTCAATTGGTTTCATCCTGTCTGGCAACGCCATGGGAGACGTTGTCTGATTTCATTTGTATTCACTTGAGGTAGACGTTCACTCAGGGAAGTAAGCAATTAGGTGAGTTTTATTCAATTCATCGGCATATCTCTACAATAATAGATACAGGATTCAGATTCAGGAATGGCATTCGACACCATAGAGGCAGCTGCACCACTTTGGCATGTGAGCCTGGCTCAGAGTTTGTCGCTTCAGACGACGTTCGTGTTCGGGATAGGTGTGGGCTCAACACTATCAGTGATGCTAGGACCTTGACTGGGGAGCACGGTCAGCATTGTCCTCGTTGATCAAAATGCGCAGTAAAACTCACGTCCACGTAGTAACCTGAACTCGGTTGACGATGAAGGGGGATTCCTTCACAAGTGCGTGGCGAGTAATGGTCGCTGTATGGATGTCTCCTTCGGCAGCGAGAGCAGGCTAGGTCGAATCGTCAGCACCCAAATCATTTGAGAAGGTCGAGACCCACCAAGGCAGCGAAGGCCATGAAGGAGGCAAGGGTGAAGAAGGCAGAGCGGAATTGCATGGTGGGTGATCGTCTGGCAGAGCCTTGAACTGGGGAACATACGATCCTTACCCCCAGTATATAACAGGTCCTTGCCAGTGCTGATTCATCAACATGCCGCAAACTTGGTCTTGTGTCTGGGAATCGCATTGGCTGGAAGAGGAACATTTTCGTCTGGGCTCCAAGGAACAGAGGGATCGAGATCTCCGTTTCCACGGAAAGAACCGTATCAGAACCCCTTTGGAACTTGTTTGAGAGTCGTAAATGCCTACCAGTCGCGGAATGCAAAGCCGCGTCGTCGCGTCGAGATGGCCGCAGCAACCTTACGTACGGGCTGAGGCAATTTGGGCGCCCGATTCCTATCTCTGAGTAAGTTCTGTCGGGGTTTCACCTCCTGTCGTTGTCTTTCTTCGTGAGGATTCTGACTCGCGTTTTCCGGAAGTCCCTCATCTAACACCGTTGGACTTGAACCTTGTTTAGGTTTTTACCCCTAGCGAGAAAGCTATAAAGGTTCTATACATATCATTCTCCAAATCACTCACCCACCTCCCGTCCTTGAGTGTTTCTTCTCCACGTAAACATGCTTTCCGTGGCCTCAGTTCTCCTTGCTCAACTCTTCCCTCTGGCGCTCGCCGCTATTGGGCCTGTTGCCTAATCTGCACATCGCCAACCAAGCTATCGCCCCAGATGGCTTTAGTCGATCGTATGTCAGATTTCGTCAACAAACCCGAACTTGACGTCTAAGCTGCCTTTGTAGTGCCGTCCTCGCTGGAGCTGACGCCAATTCTTTGGCCTTCCCCGGCCCAGTCATTCAGGGCGTTAAGGACGATACTTTCCAAATCAACACCATTGACGCCCTGACCGACACCACCATGTTGCGTACCACCAGTATCGTGAGTCCTGTTTCACCGTCATGTCACTCTCTTGCTGAACCACATGTCGCGTAGCATTGGCATGGTATGTTCCAGAAGGGTACTGCTTGGGCTGATGGACCTGCCGGTGTCACCCAGTGCCCAATTGCCCCTGGAGACTCCTTCCTGTACCAGTTCCAGGCCAAGAATCAAGCCGGCACCTTCTGGTATCACTCTCATCACGGTATTGTCTCTTCCTTCTCTTCCGATGGCACTTAACTCACTCGATTACAGAATCGCAATACTGCGATGGCTTGCGTGGAGCCATGGTCGTCTACGACCCTAACGATCCTCATGCGGATAAGTACGACGTGGATAACGGTACGCTTGCAATATCTACTTCTGCAAACTTTGCATCTGACCTTGTTTGCAGAGGAGACCATCATCACTCTTGCGGACTGGTACCACGACCCCGCTCCTTCAGCGGGTCTCGTCCCAACTCCAATCTCTACGCTCATCAATGGCAAGGGTCGCTATGTCAATGGCCCTGTTGTCCCCCTTGCGGTCGTGGGTGTCACGCAGAACACCCGCTACCGTCTGCGTCTCGTCTCGATCTCATGCGACCCCTTCTTCGACTTCTCCATCGATGGTCACCCACTGGTAAGTTTGATGCGAAGTTATCTGTGACTCCTGCTTAATGGTATTCTCCCAGACCATCATTGAGGCTGACGGTGTCAACACCCAACCTCTTGTCGTCGACAGTCTCCGAATCTTCGCTGGTCAGCGTTACTCTGTCGTTCTCAATGCCAACAAGGACATCGGCAACTATTGGATTCGCTCTCTTCCCAATGTCGGTCCCCCTGGCTTCACTGGAGGACTCAACTCGGCTATCCTTCGCTACGTCGGAGCTCCTGCCGTTGACCCCGACTACCACTCAAACCACCAACGGTGTTGCTCTCAGCGAGGCCAACCTTCGCCCTCTCACCAACCCCGCCGCTCCTGGCCTCCCTGTTCGCGGCGGTGCTGATGTTAACATCAACCTTGGCGTCGTCTTTGACTTTGCCTCTCTGTCGTTCAAGGTCAACGGTGCTACTTTCCACCAGCCTCCTGTCCCTGTCATGCTGCAGATTATGAGTGGTGCTCAGACTGCTCAGGACTTGCTCCCTGCCGGCTCGGTCTACACTCTGCCCTCCAACTCCGTTATCGAACTGTCTATGCCAGGTGGTTCAACTGGTAGCCCCCATCCTTTCCATCTCCACGGTGTACGTTCATTCGCTTTCGACCATTGGAGCTTCTACTGACTCATCCACAGCACGAGTTTGCTGTCGTTCGTAGCGCTGGAAGCTCAGTCTACAACTACGACAACCCCATCCGTAGGGATGTCGTCTCCGCCGGTACCACTGGTGACAATGTTACCATTCGCTTTCACCACTGACAACCCAGGACCTTGGATTCTCCATTGGTACGTCTTCTCCACCGCATGATCCTCACTTGATCTAACCGATTGTCTCGAATAGCCATATCGACTGGCACTTGGTCCTCGGCTTGGCTGTTGTCTTTGCTGAAGACGCTCCCAGTGTTGCCTCCATGGATCCTCCCCGTAAGTCATACTGATACCTCCGCGCCTGTTTATTCATGCTAACGTTTTGCTCTTCAGCTGCTTGGGATCAGCTCTGCCCCACCTACGATGCTCTCCCTCCTGGCACCAAGTAAAGCTAGGCATGGTTGGTTTCTGAATGCCATTAATTCGCCTTTGAATCCCCTAATCGTATTTGCGAACTTTTATTTGTTAAATGGTGTAATTGGGATGTCACTTGTACATAAAGTAATCGTGCTATAGCACACTCTATTAGACCCCTTTTGAGAAGCAATCGTTGTCGTCTGTCAATGTGCTCCCACCAGTCAACACTGCCCGAAACTGGTGTTGAAGTTCCATATTCACCAGTCTATGACGAGCGCGACGCTTTGTTGGCGCACACTGCAGCTTGTTGCACACAGCTAAAACAGTCTAGCGACAAAAGTACAACCCACAATGTAATCACCGTAGCACTACCAGCCTTGAAACAAAGCAGCTGTACAATCGCTAGACGATATGGGTGTGATGGAAACAAGCGCGAAAGGCTGTCCCCTTTGTATAGAGTGGATTCTAGGACGACGAGATCGGTGTTTAATTGCACACACATGCACACATCCTAGAGCCTACCTATATAAATTGTCGGGAAATGGCATTGAGTATCACACACATCAACGACTCGCCAATCCACCCAACTGGAACTCTCATTTTGCCTATGACGGACCAAGACTATCTCGTTGCGCCACGGAAGCACATTCTTTATCGACTGACGCTCAGGCTCCAAAATCACGAACAAGGCGCGCCACCTGTTGCCACACTATCACTTGCGCTGGACGAGCATTGTCACTCTACAACAGTCTGGGATCTGGGTCTGCCTTGCGATCTGTGGTCCTTCATCGAACGCTCGGACAATACTTGGTGCTTTGACGAGGTCGACGAGCATCACTTGCTCCATGCCACCAATTCCAGCTCGAATGCTCTCTTGGATATGTCTCAACTTCCTATGCTCATTATCGAATACCCGACGGACCTTGATGAGCCTATCTACAACTTGGCTTCCCTGGTACCGAAGGTTGCACTCCCTCCTCGAGTGCTCATTCGTCCCCTTCAGCAAGGACAGCTCCCGTTGAGTACACCCGATGAAATTGAAGAGGCCAAGAAGCATTTGATATCGGCGTTGCGGCAGAGAAAGCCAGACTACAAGTTGGAAGTGAATCGTTGGTGGAAGGGCATGCTAAGAACACGCTGGGCCTAGTTCCTTGTCGTTTCCAGCTCCTAGGATATATGATAACCTGTGGTTCTTGTATTATACAGCTGATCCTTGCGTATACTCTCCTTAATCTATCCCTTGTCTAATGATGACGTTCGGTTTGGTGATGGCGAGAGCCACCTGCTAAGACCGTGAAATTGTGGCAGACATTGGACTCAAAGTGGGAGAGACGAGTCAAGTATATCTGTCCGCACTTCGAAATGTGGCCAATGGGGCGTCATCGCTACCCACTTTGTGCTTTAAATTGTAGCTAGCGTGGCTTGGCAGGACGTCGTCGGGTATATAAGGCAAGCGTCGTCTCCAGCCTTTCTCAGTCATTCCCGCGGTGACCATGTCTACCGCACCGTTGTATCTCCCCGCGTCATTGGAGCCCGCCATCCTTTCTGGTACGATCCAACGAGAGCCTTATTCCTTTGTCATCAGCTCTCAGTTCTTGCAAGAAGGAACCCAAATCACTATGGCCTTTTCGAAGCATACAGAAAGTGCCGAATACCCACTTGTCGATCTTTCGCATTCTCTCGTCAACTACCTGGCTCGAAATATAGCCACATTTCGGCTCGGAGGTACTGTGATCGGAGCTCTCTTCTGCACCGATGGTCATGGTCTGCGATACGGCCCCGGCGACAAGCGCTCAATCACTCCGCCCATTGACCTCACTTTGTTTAAGAGGGTAACCGTCATCGTTCCGACGGAGTACTTCTTTCAATCTCGAAGCTATTCCACAAGCTCTGCCTTCCTCAAGAAATTGAAATCATCTACCAAGAGATAAACCGTGTTCCAACCGACCAGGACTTTATAATCTCGTCCTTGATTTATCAGGATCTGCGACAGGCATTGTGTTGCTTGACTATGACGATCAAGCTGTACGTTTCTGTCGCATACAGAAATGCACGTGGACTTTTGTCCCAACTTTCCACCGCCCCAGAGCCTCCTGGAGTATGTAGCTTCTCCGGTCTCGACCAAGACGAACAACAAGTGCTCAGTGTGGCTGGCGTTTTATGGGCTCTCGTTCATGCCATTGGAACGGGCGCCAGGTGCAACAGGCGTATATTCACTCACCTTGAAGAGTTCTCTATCAGGTGCCCCAAACTCGTCCACGTATCAGAAGAGCAAGAAGCTGTGGTGAAACGGATGATGGCAAGGGTTCTCGACGTGCTTGCGCGTCAAAAGCCCGGACCTTCTCAACCAGTGTTTGATGTGAAGCTGGGGCACGACAGAGCGCAGTCTTGTTATCTCCATTCAATCCGAGTGTAATAAACTACTTTAGAACTGCTACTTCTGATCTTCAATCTGTAATACGATGTAAAAAAGCGGACAGCGCCACACAATAGCCCCTATCGCAGTCGACGCATGATGCCGAAGCGGATCATGAAAGTTTCGGGTCCGTCGGGACCAAGTTGGTGTGCCTCGTTGACCTCAAACCACGTCGTGCGCAAGCCATGAGCCAGCTAAAGCCAGCGCCTATCCCGCCTGAACTAGTGGGTATTGTGGCACATCTCGTTGCAGAAGGCGGATATACAAAGAGAACGCAAACCATCGCCGCGTGCAGGCTCGTATGCCGAACATTTGACCAAGAGTTTCGACATCACCTGTTCAAGAGCCTTCGCATTCATAATATCGGAGGCTCAGATGGGCGACTACAACAACGATACGAAATTCTGCGACAGAAACCCTCAAATGCTGCACTTGTGAAGACGCTTAGCATTGCCCTCTCGACATCTGACGGGCGGTATCATCTTCCTGGCCTGAAGATCGCGAATGATTCTATACTCGCCAACCTTGTCAACTTGCTGACTTCAGTCACATCGCTTTCCCTGAGCTCCACTGTTCCAGGGCAATATTTTGCCTTCAGCAGCCTTTGTCATGGCTCGAAGCAGGCCATCCAGCGTATTTGTGCACTGGAGTCCCTTCAGCAGCTCAACCTCGACTCTTGTGCCTCACTACCACCAGCACTTTATCTGTCCTCTCCGAAAATACAGAAGATCACGATTCAAGATGTTCATTTTGTTGAGGCTACACCACCGGATTCTTCCATACAACACCCGCTCGATTTCTCGCTCGGGGGAGAGTTGTCTCTAATGAGCTCGTCGACATCTTTTTTGGCTAGTCTCCGCCGCGCTATGAAAGTCGCGATGGTGGTGGGCTGGGGGGCGGTACGCCTCGGAAAGGTTGATGCAATCCTCGAGGTGTGCCGCTCGGTGCACACCCTCAGCCTTCAATTCCAAGGTACGTCTTGCTCCATCACGAGGCCAACCGTTCTCAAAGGATTTCTTTCCAGCACTCAACCCCTTGGGAATAGTAGGCGACCGCCTCTTTCCGGTCAACTTATCGCGTTTGGTGAACCTGACTGAACTCCACATCTCCTTCCCTTGTGTCGAAGTCCATACGGTTCCTTTACTATCTCAATTCGTCCTCATGGCCGCATTGTCCACTAGGGTTTCTTTAACCCCCCCTCCCCTCGCAAGGATACACGTCACCTTCGAGGCTCCCCATCAGGCTGAGGCCACGAACTCTGAAACTTGGTCGCCTCCTGAATCGGCTCCTATCATCCAGCCAAGCCCACTTTCCAAGCTAGACCTACTGGTAGAATTTCGTCTTGTAGGGTTCTCCGAGGACTCTCTTGCGCCTGCCTCTCAATGGCTCGAATTTTGGTTCCCATCGCTTCCCGCTGAGAAGCGCCAGGTCTCGCTCGTGCGTCCCTCTCTTCCCTCAAGGTTTTCGTCTAACACCCTCCTTTCATAGCATCCAGCAGTATGAATAGTTGCTCAAGCGACCGTTATTCGTTTGCCGCACCTGTATAACAGCCTTGTAGATGCTCGAACATGCCAATGAATCTTATTGCTGTTCCATCTAAGCCGTTTGCACTTGGTATCCACTGGAGGTGGCCGGCGAGACTCTGTGGGTCTTCACGTTTGTAACAACTTCATGAACCCCAACGATTCGCATCCACCGAACCTCTTCTGCAGCATCTATCGGAGCTTCGTATTGTCCTCATGGCAATTGATGTGAACACAGATATTCAACCAGTCGTGCTCTTTTCATGGATCCTTAGGCTGCTGCAGGTAGAAAGGCCCCCGCAATATGGAATCATTCTCTTCAAACCTGCACAGATCTCTGTACGTGATCTAACCACGATTCACTTCTGACTGGATCCTGGGGCTAACTGTGTTCTTAAGACGGTGATTGTAGACGGAGCACGTGCCGGTGCTGTGATATGCGGTGTAAACTAGTCATCATGCAGCTTTTGACTTCCTACCACCCATGCCGAAAGGATCTAGAGCTCAACTTCCAACAGAGCTCGTCTCACTCATTGCAAGCTCTGTCGGTGAGAGTGTCCACGCAGTCCGAAATCGAGCCATCGCAGCATGCAGGCTAGCCTGCTCGACATTCGCCGTCATATTTCGCCCACTCCTCTTCGAGTTCCTCGACATTTCCAACGTAGGAGTGGAAGACTCGGCCCTTTACCGAATGATTGAGCGTCGTATCTCCCTTCTTATCGGGAATCCAGAATACGCTCGCCTGGTCAAACGGGTCACAATTACTTTCGCGACAGATCCTTGGGACGAACGTCCTCTCCCATTGAGCGATTTCACGGGAAATCACCCTGCCTTCGCACAGTTACTGAACCTCCTTCCTTGCGTATCATCCCTGTACCTCGACTCTACCCTTCCAGATAGCTCGTTCTCCTTCGAAGAGCTCTGCGATCCGTCGCGGGTGGCCATCCAGCGAATCTGCTCGCTGCCTTCCCTCAAATCGCTGGAGATTGCGTCATGGCTTGATTTCCCCCTGGAATTCTTCACCAGCCTCCACCCAACAAACCTCGAAAGTCTGCGGTTTCATTACTCGGGTTCCTATTGGCTCGAAGAATCATTAGTAGTGAGGCTAGACGTGGCCAAAGCCTCTATCGAGCTGCTGGCCCCTCTGACAGGAGGCAGCCCTATCCACCTATATGTCTCCCACAGATGGCCCGAGATGTGTGCTTTAAAGCCTCTGGGGCACAGGATAACGCAGGCATCAGTCCTGGTTTCAATATCCATGGTCCTCCTCGTTCAAGACCTTGTCAATGGGTGTGCTTCTCTGCGGCAATTGCGCCTCACTCTCTCAGGTAAGGGCGGTTTCGTTGCGCCTCTGAGTGTTCTCTCCAGCTTAACATCTTAACTTCAATAGATACGATGTCCATTTCACAGGGCCGACTTGATCTCTCTCCGTGCAAGCAGCTATCAGAACTCACGATCTGCTTCCAACGGGTGACAGGGCGTGGGCTTTCTGACATTTCACGGTTCGTATCTGAGGCCGTGTCCTCCTGCAGTCAAGGCATGAGGTCCATCGAGGTGATCTTCAAATGTGTGACGGCGGGCATGGACATGTCGGAATGGATGGAATTGCTGGAGCGACTATGGCGTACCAGACCAGGTTTTAATCATTCCCCCCCGCTTTGCGTTTTTCCCCTACACTTTCGAGATATTTGACTTCCCCCCGCACTTTTATTCTCCCCCCGCACTCGCTCATTTTCGAAGTCGCCCCCCCTCGCTTTTGCGAAGTCGCCCCCGCACTCAAGCTCATAGACTTTACCCCCCGCACTTTGCATTCAACCTCCCCCCGCACTCGCGGATTCGAGGTCGCCCCCGCTTTTGTGGGTTACGGCATGACTCTCGCCCCCACTTTTCTCTTGTGGTGTCGCCCCCCCTCTTTTCGTCAGTCAAGTCCAAGTACCATTCAATAGAAATTTGAAGTCAATTTGACTATACAATTGATTATTTTACTTTAGATTTATGTATGCGTAATCTGACGTTGTACGATAGCGCCTATTGGCCACTGAAATGAATTCAAATCCATCAGTATTTGTCTGCTTATTTACCCGTCTGTAGTATGTACAGCACAGATACCCGCATAACGGATGCTCTGGCGTCTCTTTATTATCCGCAGTGGCGAAAGGCGAGCTTTTACTTGTATCCTTGCGCTATGGCTATCATCTGGATTCACTAATAGTTCAAACTTTCACTCTCGGAAGTTGGAAGTCGGAACGCAGTAGCACCCGATAACGAACCATCTATTCGCTAAGTAGGTAGTTGTGCTACCGAGATACTACTTCTGGCTACTTAAATACTTCTTTATGATGCAAGTCAGTAAATGAATGGCTATCCTCCCCAGGTCATGGAGTTTTGATGCTCTCCTCATGGTACCCCCGAACTCGAACTCAAACCGCGCTCGAACGCGAAGCCCTTTAGTCAAACGGATTCCTTATTAATGAGAGATAGCCTTTGGTAGTATGAGTCTCTATTTACGTTGCGATTAAGGTCGAAACTAGTCTCGGTGTCGAAGCAATAAGACATGATGATCTCCTGATGGTACCTTCAACTCGAAATCAAATTGCGCTTGAACGCATCGTTCATTATCTCGATGGGGTTTTTCATTAGAGAGATCTTTCCTTTAGCTTTCTAGTAGCATGTACGCTTCTCAAGATTCTGATCCTCGGGCCTGGGCCTTCAGCATCCACTTATATTACCATGCTTTGCAGATTATGCATATACAAATCTAAAGTAAAATAATCAATTGTATAGTCAAATTGACTTCAAATTTCTATTGAATGGTACTTGGACTTGACTGACGAAAAGAGGGGGGGCGACACCACAAGAGAAAAGTGGGGGCGAGAGTCATGCCGTAACCCACAAAAGCGGGGGCGACCTCGAATCCGCGAGTGCGGGGGGAGGTTGAATGCAAAGTGCGGGGGGTAAAGTCTATGAGCTTGAGTGCGGGGGCGACTTCGCAAAAGCGAGGGGGGGCGACTTCAAAAATGAGCGAGTGCGGGGGGAGAATAAAAGTGCGGGGGGAAGTCAAATATCTCGAAAGTGTAGGGGAAAAACGCAAAGCGGGGGGGAATGATTAAAACCCGGTCTGGTACGCCATAGAGCGACCCTTCACCGTACCTGGACGCTTCCCAAAATTGGAAGTGGTCCATCTTCTTTTCCAGTTCCTGGTCGCAGGAGTCGACATTACCATACCCTCTTTATTAAGTCAAAACTTGCTTCCATCTGTTCACTTGCAGAAGCGAAAGATAACTGTCATGACGCTATAGTTCACTTATCCCTGGTCCTTTGCTGTTATTCATCTGCGGAAAGATGGCTCAGATCGCATGCTTGATTCAATTCACAGAAGTGTGCACAATGGTACCTTTGGATAAGCAACGGTAGTAGCACTGGAATAACCACAGACGAGAACGAATGCTTCGCTACTAGCCAGCTGCAAAAGCAGCGTCGGGTGACGGCTTGGGCATGGCGTCGGTCCTCTTCCGGCCAACTGGGTTCTTAAGGCGGTGATTGTTGGCGGGCCACGTGCTCTGAAGCACAGTGAACAGCTGCCATGATTTACAGCTTTTGCCCTCATACCCCATCTGCATCATCCATGGCCAGGGCATCTAGGACACCTCTTCCAATGGAGCTCGTCTCGATTATCGCAAGCTTTGTTGCCGAAAGCGGCCATGCCATCCGAAATCCAGCTGTCGTGGCATGCAGGCTGGTCTGCTCGACGTTTGCTGTTGTATTTCGCCCGCTCCTCTTCGAGTTCCTCCACATTTCCAACGAGGGATCGGAACAAATCTACCGAATGCTTGAATGTCGCCTTTTTATTCTCCTCAAGAACCCAGAATATGCTCTTCTAGTCAAACGAGTGACGATCAGCTTCACGACGAACCGGCAAGAACGTGCCCTCGCTCTTGGCCAATTCATGGGAAATCACCCTGCATTTGCAGAGTTACTGAACCATCTTTCTTGCGTATCTTCTTTGCATCTCGAATCTACCTCTCCAGGTGATTCCTTCTCCTTCAGCAACCTTTCCGCAACATCACGGGATGCCATTCAGCGGATCTGCTCGCTAACCTCCCTCACAACGCTCGGGATCGCCGAATGGTTTGACCTTCCGGTCCCATTCCTCACAAGCCTCAAACCAACAAACCTAAAAGACATACGGTTTTACTACTCTGCTTCCTACGAGTTTCCAGCATCATTGGAAGCGGGGCTGGCTGAGGCCATCCGTGCCCCTGTCGAGCAGCAAATATCTCCGACAGTGGTTGGCAGCCCTATCCACCTGTCGTTCTCCCACAGATGGCCACAGATGGTTGCCCTAAAGTCTTTGGGTCCCAGGATCACCCATATATCAGGACTGGGGACATTTCTTCTAGTGCATGGGCGCCTCCGACAGCTTTTCAATGGGTGTCCCTCCCTTCAAATATTGGATCTCACCTTCACAGGTAAGCATGACCTCCTGGTATAGCGCTTTCCACAGTTTATCATTGATAATTCCATAGATATGGCAGGTATTTCATGGGCTCGACTGGACCTCTCGATGTGCAAGCAGATGTCAGCACTTAAAATCTGCTTTCAACGAGCGGAATGGCACGAATTTCCTCACATATCACAATTCATCTCTGACATCGTGTCCTCTTGCGGCCAAGGCATGAGGTCCATCGAGGTTACCTTCAAGTTTGTGACAGATTGGATGGAGATGTCGGGATCGATGGAGACGTTAGATCAGCCTTTTACTGTCCCCGGCCGCTTCCCCAAACTGGAAGTAGTCCATCTTCTTTTCCAGTTCCTGGATTCAGGAGTCGACGGTGCCATACCCTCTGTATTGACTCAAAACTTGCTTCCTTCCGTTCCTTCGCAGAAGCGAAAGATCACTGTAATAACACCATAGTTACTTTTTATTGCAGTTAATGGCATCTTGAGCTAGATCGAAGCACAGCCAATAACAACTCGTCACCACGCCCAACGGCTTTCTCCCCACCTTCCTCCCCCGCCGGTCCATCCACCCAGCGTTGCCACCCAAGGACTTACGAACCTCGACCTCATTTCCCCACTCTTCCACCGCCTCGCTCATCTCGAACACGATCTGCATCTTTTCACTCGCAAACAGGTCTGCGTACTTGATCACAGGCTGGAGAATGCGCGAACCATTCACCGTCAACGACTTGATGTACGGCGTGGTTCGTGCGCCTGGAGCTGAGATACAGATGCGAGTGGAGGCACCTGACTGAGATTGGTTGGGAAGGTCGAGAGTGATCTCTTCAAAAAGGGCTCTGAACGGGAGGAATGTAAGTTCAGCAGATGAGAAGTGAGCATGCAGAGAAGAGAACTTACGATCCCACGACGTACTATTCACCCGAGACGGGGACAGGGTACTAGAAGCCCATAGCACTGAACATGAACCAGGCGTTCATCTGCCCGCAGTCTTCGTTCTGTCAGGCACCACCATCAGGCTCCTATTCACTCAGCGTGAAAGAAGGAAAAGAACATACGCTAGATAAGCCATTTGGCTTGCTCATATAATTTTCCTTCGCAATCTCGCGAACCCTTCCCTGAGCTTTGTAAACCGCACCTGAGAGGGATTCAAGATCCGGAATGTGGTGAAAAGGCTGTCAGGTGTTGTCAGTTCGAGCTACGAAATCCGGGCTACAATAAAATACCTCGTTCGTGTGATCATTATGCCCTTCGGAATGCTGCTCCAAACCCTTGACAAAGCCCATCTTCTCGCTTGTCTCTCGATCAACTCGAGAGTGGCATGAGCGACGTCGGGTGTGTATGCCCATTCGTCGCCTACTCAAACCCTCAGCATTTGGAACAAGGAAGGTAGCGTGGATGGTAAGAGCACTCTCCTTCAGCCTGTCCCATCCTCTCCAGCCCAGGTACCACCCGCATTCCTCGCCTCCATAAAGCCTTTATCGTCGTTATACAGGGTGAGCGGCGCCCTCGTGTCTCTCTCGTTTCTACAGGCACAGGCGGTGTACTCCGGTACCACTCTCGACGCTCATGGTGCGTAAATAGTCGCAGAGAACACCACTCGGGGGTACTCCATTCCTGAGATGCCATGTCTTATGGCGTGTTCTCTCTCTCGGTTGAGTATCTGCAGAACTTCAACGAGAAAGCGACACGCTCATCCATGTTAAACGTTCTCAGGGTCTCATAAAGACCGATGATGTCCTGCAAATGCCTCTTGTTTAAATCTAGCCAATTAGACGCGACGAAGAGAAGAGAGGGAACTGACCTACATTCCTACTTCCGATAGACAAAGTTCATTGTGCTTTACTGCAGACACGTAATGAGTCTACCTCTGTGCAATTACTGGGATTGTGTTCCTGAATCAGCGAGCAGAAGGTATCGTTCATCTACAACAAGCACACCCGTCCCGATTGATCCTGTTCGTGATGTCTGAAGGAGGCCAGGAAGAACGTGTGGGCACCAACAACAGATCCATTCTCTTTACGTTGAATTTGGCGCCGAAGAGAGAGGCTGAGAGTAGAATCAAGGAGAACGGAGGCAAACGAGATTCTGCCACGATGGGGTCATCATGAATCAATTCCCCCGCCCACTGTGTCAATGTTTCAATGCTGGAAGCTCAGAGGGTCGGGTCACGGCGGTTGAGTTGCTTTCGTCTAGGTCATGTACGAGTCTGCGTAGCCTAAGTAGAATTCAATATTTCCACGTACTTTACTAGGCGTCTACATTTGCAATTCCCCTATTCCAATGCTCATCACAAAACTCGGCCTTCACTTAGGCGCGAGGTACTCCCTGAGTTCTAGCCACTTGTCCAGCTCATGCTGTGCAACGTGATGCCCAAAAACGGCAGCTACTAAGCTGTCAACGAGAGATTGTGGCACTGCTTCACAATAATCCTGCCTATCCTGCAAAAATTCGACCTCCCGATAGTTGGTCCACAAAAGTGCGGTAAGCCTAGCGCGGGACTTCGCCATGGACCGCCTGAGAACGAACGCTGGCGCAAGGAAGAAGATGAGATCAGTGCCTTTCGGCTTGGCATCGAGCCTCTCTGGAAGGGCGTTTTCAGCGGGTTAACATCTGGGTTAGGCGCTCACTCACTTTCAACGACAAGACGGAGAAGTAAGGCCATCATGCCTTCAATTTCTGCTTCACAGTCCGAGGCAATGACTGAAATTACCCAATTCGCCACCCGACGCCGAACTGAAAAGGAAGCCTCGTTAAGCCATTGGGGAATTCCAAAGACACAACGTGTGTCCGAGATAGCTGAAGGGGGCTCGACTCAGCCACGTACCGGATTGATCTTGGGAAAGCACCGATATGAGCTCCGCCGTGCTAGAACGCAAGTCACGATTCTCTAGGAAGCTCATTAGCGTTGGCTGGGAGGCCTCGATTTTCCCTCGAAGATCATCTGGAGAGCATATAGCAGTTAGCAAGTCCATTATGAAGTTTGTCAGGAGGCATACCGTTGCTGCATAGAACAGTGAGAAGTTGAAGGGCGGTCACCCTGATACCTGTGTGGTCGTCTTCCAAGGCGACTGTCACAATCTCAGACAGATTAGAGTCAATGACGCCTGTTACCACGCCTGTGTTTGTTTAGAACCATGCATGGACGTAGCCGGAGGTAGGTGAAAACACTCTCACCCTTTCTGTATAATACCGTCAGGATCTCCAGCGCCGTAGTCCGAGTGGGAACATAAGGGTTTTTCAGTAGTCGAATAACTCCTCGAGCGAAGGGAGAGACTACATCGTCGGTGATATTCTCAGGTACTGCAACTGGTTAGAGACGACGAAAGCCATGAATCAGAGTGTGAGACGCACTGGCTTCAATCAGGGTGAGGGCTATAAACTTGTCCCTGTCAGAAAATAGAACAACGCGATCTGTGATGGCCGATAGGATAGCAGACTTAACGTCTGTGTCATCGACTGGCAGAGGGCCTTCAGCCGGCGCGTGGGTGATCAAAAAAGTCAAGAGGCTTTGCGCGGCATCCCGCACAAACTCGTTCTTATCGTTCATTGCGACTTTCATCAGGGGAGCAACGACTGGTTGGAGTACAGTGTTGAAAATCACTGTGGTGTGTAACCATGATTAGCATTCAGGGTCTGGAATACTGAGAATCAGGAAGAAAGACACACGTAGCGGCGCCATTGATGAGACATCGAGCCTCAACCGCTCAAGCAGCTGTTGGCGGAGATACCAATGGGAATCACGCAGAGCTGACTTGAAGCCGTTTACCAGAGCACTGTTGCTGCCCTCGCGTAGTTTAGCTGCAATTCAGTTAGAAATAAAATGTAAGATTGATGCTGTGGAGGACTTACAATCCTGAATTAGTGCGTGAAGGCCTTTGTAGGCTTCCGCTCGAACATTTGCGTTCTTATCTGTAAGAGCCAGATCGATTAATTTGTCACGGCCAGCATCAGAATCGGCAGCTACGATGGAATGCGTGAGGACAGCGGATTATGTTGGAATCATCGAGACATACCATGTACGGACAAGGCAGACAGAACGCAGGCCCAGGCCAGTCGCTCCGAATCTGAAGGGATCTCCAGAACGGCGTAAATCTCTTTCCCAAGCCGCGTCATAATGGACTGAATGCTCGATTGGTTCCCTAGGAAATGGTTGGATCTAAAAGCGTTCCACAATGAAGGTAATCCTTACTTGGCTGGGCCACAAACTCGGATAGAGACCTCAAGGAGGCTACGCGGACGTCTGTTTCCTTTGCGTCAACAGCCATAGTGATCAGTGGGGATATCCCCTCTACAAGGTATCCTGAGAAGTCCCATTAGGTGAATAGATATGCGCTGTAAATAAGGGCCATTTGCCTACTCACCATTTGTTGCCAGAGTGCCCAGGGCTTTAGCGCACTCCACTCCCCAAGATGGCGCCGATGAAAAGAGACGTCTGAGCGCTTTCGCATGATGGGTAATGGCTTTTTCTGTTATTCGTGTCAGATAGCAGGCTGTGCGGAGAGTTCGGTACGCACTGAACACCTCTGTAACATGTTCTGAGAGTCCTTTTGAGTCCGAAGGGGATGAATTCGGTAACAAACCGGGAAACTCACGTCTCTTCGCTGCGCTAGTCAGAAGATTGAGGTAAGAAAGGTATACTTCCGGGTTGGATTCTTCGAAAAGGCCGCTATCAAGACCGCTGAAGCTATCCCAAAGCGGCACACTATCTGTGCAGAGGTGAGTATATCACATAAAATCATAACGAGCGCAAGCAGCGACCTTGTTCCTGTATTATAAACTGCAGCGTCTGCAGCGCAGCTGTGCGAGTAGATGGTTCAAAATCTTTCCTGCTGGCAATACTGGCAAGGAGAGGCCAGGTGGTGCCAATGTCACTTTGTTCTAGGGTGCCTTGATGTGGTTCAAAACTGTGTTCAGGAATGGGTCTCCCTACACCAATGTAAGTGTGTGGAACGCTGAGCCGATGACATCGTTACCTCCCATTATCTCCGAAGAATCTTCTGGGGGACGATTGTCAAGGGCCGACTGAAGGGAAGCACGGCACACCTCACGGACAGAATCTGCACAAAAGAGACATTTTTTAGAATATAGTGGCCTCATCACTTTCAGAGACGTACCTGTCCGGACTAGATAGACTAGCAACTCCATCCAGCGCACTGATTCTTTTGATGCAGCCTCTCCCTCAAGGATAGTCGAGCGCAGAGCTGCTTTCACAGGCCCTAGCAGGCTTCTGTCGTTGCACAAGGAATCCAGGGTCTCTCGTCCTATATCACGAACATCTTTGTCATCATGGCAAATTGTAAGATTCAGCAGGTACTGGAGGCCCTGGTCGATCTGATCTTCTCCGCCGCCCCCTGATTGGAATCGTTAGAGTCTCATAGGCAGCGAATGTGTTAGATGAGCAACACCTTTTATGATCAGTTGTTCGATGAGGGAGATAAAGCGCTTTTGGATGCCTGGATCGAGTTCCAAGTATCGATCGAGGCCATCAAAGAGTGCTATTAGGATCGTCGATGCAAAATTGGCTGTTATGGTGTTTTGGGCTTTTGAGTGAACCAATGGCGCGTTGCAGAAGTTGAAAGAAAAGACGTACGATCAACCGCAATGTTCTCCAATGCGGTGATGGCAATATCTTGCACATCGTAATCGTCATCGGTCAAGATGACATGTGGGATGGATGGGATGGTGTTCTGGATCAACTTAAAGAACGTCGCTAAAAATAGAGAATAAGCAACCGAGACTCATAACATTCACACATCATAAACGATATGTTCGGCGCTACGAAAGACTTACAGTCGGAGACGTGGTTCGAAAGGAATTCAATCCCATCACGCCGAACGGCCCAATCGCTGGAGGACAAGGCATCATCCATGTCTTTCTCGAGCTGTGAGAGAAGATCGGCTTGGCCATCGACTAGAGATTATCGATTATCCCTCATCAGAGTGTTTGTTTGCGAAGGTACGGTAAACTCACTTGGCGGCTTCATTCCCAGCAAATGCTTCAAGTTGGCTTGGCCAATCCGCCGTACGTCTTCATCACAATCACTCATGGCACAGGTGACAAGGGGCCCTGCCAGGCCTCGTGTGGCGTTCCTGAACAGTTGCTCTGAACATATGTAGTACGTTGAGCGCCTAATCGTCTCAGTTCTACATGATGCCATACCAGTGAACAAGCCAGCTTGGGAGGCTGCGCAACGGGACCAAAGCTCATCGATGTCTTTGAAAGCACCCTCGCGATCACGCCATGGTTTGCCTAAATCCTCCCCTATTCGCGTCCTGAATGCGATCTCAAGCGCCTCCTTTACGATGGCTATATCAACGCAGAGTAAATTTAAATCCCATGAAGAATGAAGGCTGTAGGAAACGCACACTTCTGAGCCAATCGTTCCAAAAGCGCTGCTACCGACGGCTGACCAAACACTCCGTGTTCCCTACACGCGGCTTGAACCAGACCCATTAGGATGTGCTCAGGGACCTCTTGGAAAACAAGCCCTGGCGGACGTTTAGTCATCCCATTACAACAAGGGAAGTTGGTTGTACCATCACCAGCCAACGATGTGAACAGCTGGGCGACTCGCTGCCAATGGATGAACTGGGGGTTCCCATCGGCGAGCTCTTGTAGTCTTTGGGAAATTATGGGCCTGTATATCTCTAATATTTTCCCCGTCGGTGACTTCGACTGGAGAGAAACGGTAAAATGGCACGGCACCTTCCTTTGCCATGATTTTGAGGGCGTTTATAGCGTCTGCACGGACCTCGACATTGTCGTCGGACACAGCGCGCTGAATCAGGTTGGGGGAAGCCGCATGTGCGATCTCGACCTTTGGGGCTGCTTGAATCCACTTGTTAGTAAGCGTATAGTAAAACGGTAAGAGGGACGGACCAACGTCAGCCATTGACAGTATAATCGACACGGCCTGACGACGATATATGGTCTTGGAATTCTTGAGGGCGGCGTCCAGGCTTCGAGGGAATCCAGAGGACTGGACACCGTGTTGGGTTTCGTCAATAGTGCCGGTTGACAGATAGGCCATCCAGTACTCCAAAGCCTCTCCTTTCCATGAGTGCGCTGAACGGATGTCTCAGAAAGCTACGCGTTGATCAAGGCTAACGCATCGTACCTATCTCGTTACAGACGCGAAGAATGCACCACCGAACAAGTTTCATCGCCTCTGTCTTGTCTGGAGACTCACCTCCCCATTCACTTTTCAACCCAGATTTTATCGCTTGAAACTTGTCAGGGTGGAAGAAAACACTGAGTCTGGATGAAACGTACCCAAAGACATGCATGCGGCAAGTGAAAGCGAACTAACCTTTCTGAGATTCTCGCGGCCGGTTGCCAGTGCACGACAGCTAGAGAGAAGGAACCGGAGGCGGTACTTTGGTTTGACTGCTCGGGCCAGTTGTTCCCAAGGTTGTTCTGACACCTCCGTGATGGCGATATCTTCGTTGAACGCGAGAAGCAGGGGTACTCGGATGCTGAACGCTAATGGGAGTGTTGGCTCGGTGAAGAAGTTCCAGCGTCCCAGTGGGCTCTTTGAGCCAAGGGATCCCACCAGCTTTGACTTGAGGTCAATATGCTTGTGGTCCGTGGATATGGAATAATCGATAAAACGAGAAAGGGCAAGGAGATGGTTTGAGATAATCTCATTCCGTCGCGGATCTTCTTGATACTCTGAAGTCATGCACCTTTCCAACCCTTCAAGCACAGTCATGGGGGCGTTGGAGTCGGCAAAGGACTTGATGCGTTCATCCGACAAGGTTCTTCTCCCGATTTCAGCAATAGCTTCGTCGACAAAGTCCTGTTTGGGCGAGTCGATGAGTTCTTTATCCCAGATTTCACCTAAGACCCGATGGAAGTCTACTTTGTCGACTTCAGGGGTGGCAGCCTCTGCCCCCCCTCTCATGAGCCTTTGGAGCTGCATCAAGATTTCTGAGAGGGGTGTTTGGAACGGGCATAGTACGCCAGGTAGGAGGGGAAGAGCAGTGACAAGGAGGTACACAAGGAACCCAAGACCAACGATGGTCGAAACAGTATATCCTAGCGCCTGATGGTCGTTGTGACATTGAATGGCGAACCCGACGGCAAAGAGGAAGAAGGCGAATTGGACAAATAGTGGAACCATGGTGAATACCCACTCCATGTGCCAATTCTTAACACTGAGTTCGAGCCTCCGACGCCGATAGGCCTCTTTAGAGTCTTCGCCAGCAGCCAATGGCGCATACTTCACAAGCCAAGACTTGGCAAGAACACCTACGATCGCGCTGAAGAGCGTGATGAGCAGGCTGCTGAACCAGAGTCCGTTGATCCACAAGTCGTCCATGGAGGGCTGGTAGTCGTCTTCTTTCGGTTCCATGCCGAGTTGGGTATTGTGTATCTTTCGGATCAGTAGCTCCTGGTCATCCATCCGCAGTTTCTTCCGTGATTCTATCAGAAATGCGGAGACGACACCCGCGAATAGACCAGCCTGATCGTGGACATTAGAAAAAAAATCCAAGCATTAGTAATTGTCAATCATATTCAAGATTAGTGATACTCACAAAAAGTAAGAGCGATTCGAGTCCCGTTTTCCACAACTCCGTTTGGGCCTTTGCTAAATCGCTTGCTTCTTTCAGATATAGAGACCATATTTTTGCACTGGGATGAAAGTCCGGGTTGTAGTTGTCAGGCTGATGCTCTGAACCTTTCCAGCCATTGCTCAAGCATAAGTCTGGGATCGTTTCGAGGCAGAGACAACGTACCGTCTCCCCCATCTCCCCCATTTCCGACCTCCACACCCAAGTAACCTTTTGCAGGCACTTCCCCTATTCTTGTGAACCTCGCCTCTTTGTTGACCCCATTCCCAAGGTCCTTTTCGTGGGTCATCGGATTGTCCTGGAAGACACCTCTTTAAGGTAATGATGGAAAGAATGAGGGTACCTACAATACTCACCTTTGCCTTAGAGCAGCAGTTGGTTGTGGGGAGACCTCGGAGTGGTTCACCTCGCCTCTTAAGGTGTTCCTATTCCATTATATATGCATCTACGAGCATTCCACCTGCCGCTTAAGCTATGAAGCTTATCATCCTTCCTTTCCATATCGGTGTTTTCTCCCCCTGCGCCTCCTACCTCATATGACCCAATGCAAGTTTGTCGTAGACAAATCATGAAACGCTTCTCCCTCATCCTAGCCCCAAGGCTGAAAACGAATATGCGCTTAGCTTACACTGGCGCCCAATTCGCAAAGTCCGTTTGAATAACCGTTCCTATTGGGGGCAGATGTCCTCCCCTTGCGTCCAAATTTGGAAGCGCGGAGCAGGTGTTATCGAACACGACATAACAAGTGCTTATCGAGAGGGTAATTTTTATGGAAGCACACTGCGGTTCCAGACCAAAGGTCTACCGCTCGTATTCAAGCTTCTATTCAAACCAGCGCCTAAGCTTACCAAAATAGCTCTTCCATGGATCTTGGCATAAGTTTTTCTGTTCCCCATTAGCACATTAGACGCCCGTTACGCCATCGAATCTGCTTCTTGATGCATATTAGCACACAAGAAGGCGGCGCCTAACTATGTGGCCATTCCGTCACCCGCCCGTCGGTATCCCATATCGCGGCGAAGATACTGGCGTTGTAATTTCACCAGCTGAATGAATATTTCGCACTAGCTCACCGACCGAGACCCAAAGCTAGGCCGTAGTTAGGAGCAAGCTCGAATTCACGCCTATGACAAAGATCCCTATATCTACACCTGTCAGTCCTATGATAGACAAATTGGGTGATGGTGGCTGAAACCATGCCACTTATGGTAATCTCGACAATGGAGGGCACTGAAGTGGAGGTGGTCCCAGTGGAGACGCGATAACTTAGGCTTTGATTTGCGGTGAAAGAATGGCTGGAATTCGATTCCTGTTGAGAGAAGGTACAAGCGCTGCTACGATTTGCCTAACCGAACTTGTGAACGAGACGAGCGGGACCGGAATCACAGCTCATCACCCCGCCCTACCGCTTTCTCTTCATCTCCCACCCGCACATCCATCCATGCGGCTTTGACACCTAGCGCCTGCAGAACCTCCACCTCATTCCCCCACTCTTCCACCGTCTCGCTCATCTCAAAGACGATCTGCACTGCCTCGCTTGCGAAAAGATCTGCATGATTGATCACAGGTTGGCTGATGGGCGATCCGTTGATAGACAAAGACCTGATATAGGGTTTGGTTCTTGCGCCTGGGGCTGAGATTTGGACACGAGTGGAAGTGCCAGTTTGGGATGGGTTGGGGAGGTTGAGGGTAATTTGCTCAAAGAAAGGCCTAAAGGGAAATGTACATTGGGTCAGCAGATGACCTGGAAGGATAGTGAAAGGAGAATGTACGATCCAACAACATATTCACCCGAGACAGGGTTCACAGGGTAAAAGCCCATAGCGCTGAACATAAACCAGGCGCTCATCTGCCCGCAATCTTCGTTCTGTCAAGCATGACCATCAGGCTCATATTCACTCAACGTTACAGAAGGAAAAGAACATACACCAGATAAGCCATTCGGCTTATTGTTATAGTTCTCCTTGGCGATCTCACGAACCCTCTCCTGAGCTTTGTACGCCGCACCCGAGAGGGAGTAGAGGTACGGAATGTGGTGAGAAGGCTGCCAACCATGGTCAGCTCGAGATACGAAACCTAACACACGGAAACATACCTCGTTCGCGTGATCGTTATGCCCCTCGTCGAAATGCTGTTCCAAACTCTTGACGAAGCCGATCTTTCCGCCTCGTCGTTCGATCAACTCGGGTATGGCATGAACGACGTCGAATGTATATGCCCATTTGTCGCCTACGAAGACCGGCATTTCATCAGCGCGGGCCGTGGGGACGGGGAAGAGACATACATACCTTCGGTCCAACCTCTGTCCTCCCCAGCCCAGGACCCATCCGCGTTCCTTGCCTCCATAAAGCCTGTTTCGTCGTTGTACAGGGTGAACGGCGTCCTCATGGCTCGCTTGTACAGCCAGTCCAGCGTAGCTTTAGGTTTGCCGAGGGCTTTAGCGAGCGCATAGGCAGAGAAGTCGTCGTCTAGGTGGGGTCCAAGTCAGTATGCGGTTAGAGAGAAGGGGAGGGAGGCTACCTACAAGCATACGCCGAAGTCCGCGAAGCACTCTCTGAATGTACATCATCGGCTACCCAACCTTTCCCTTCACCTTCCAAAGCATAAACCGACGTCAGTCCAGCTCGGACTTCGTAGTCGACATGCTACAGGTAGGCTTTGTCAGTGCCCGATCTCCGTAACTGAGACGACGGCGGACGCCCAGGAACCACATACCTCTTCACGATCAGCATACTCGACCTCCCAATCCCTCTGTGGGGGGACGGTGCAGTCCTTCCATACAGCTTCCCAAGCCAGGTCTTTATCGAAGCCGGTGATATTCTTGAGTACTGCTTCGGCGATCATCGAGTCTGCGTGTGTGCCGATCTGCGTGACGGACATACTGAGCATCGCTGGCAAAGAGATGAGAGGACTGGCGTACCATGATATTCGTCTCCACGATGTTCTTCCACATCGGCAGCCAGCCACTCTACGCAGGGAAATCATTAACCTTTCACCTCCCTCATAGCACTGTGCAGCAGAAACCGAAGCTCACCTGTCGGTAGTCCGCCAACATGCTTTGGATCATTCCTGGGATTCGCTCGGGGACAAACAAAATCTGGAATCCCCAGATGGCTCGGTAGGTGTCCTAGAAGAGGGGCCAAGGTTGCAGATGAACAAGAAGCTGTCGGTCGATGGACGAGTTTGCTCACCCAGATCGAGTAGCCAGTGTACGATCCTCCTTCGGCACCCTCGGGCTTCACGACTTGGTGGACCTTGCCGTCGTATCCAGACCAGTAGCGGCCACCTTCATCTTGTTCGCTGGGGTACTGATCAGAGTATCAGTAAATCTCGAGGAGCGACGGGTATGACGGGACAAACGAACCTGTAGAGCGTGAGCTAGAGCAGTCCACCACACTTCCTTGAGGACGACTGCCTCTTCATCATCTTCGTCGCCTCCTACTTTGATACTGGCACGTGCGAAGAGGGCCTCCCATTTTGACTTGACATGAGTGCTTGTTGCTTCCAGCGAAGTGCCTGTACGCGTTGGAGACATCAGTGAGCTGGCTCTGGTGCACAGTAAACGCGAGAAACGGACCTTCCTTGACTTCCTCGTCCAGGTTGCTTCGAGCCTGCTCAACAGAGATGAACGACGTCCCCACTCGCACATCCACGCTATCCACACCATCCGGCAGAAACACGAAGGCACTCAACAGTGGTCCTTCCATCTCGATCTTTCCTATGTGGACGGTGCCATTCTGGATGGCACCGTACCCAACGACGTCCCTATTACCACGAATGCCTCCAAGCTGTCTTCCAGAGGAGGCGGCCGAAAACCGGGCGCAAAAGTAGCCCTTGAAGCCCTCAGCAGCCTTTTGTCCCGAGATGGGTGTAATGATAGTGTCCTGCCTCTCAGTCGAGTATCCACAGATTTCGAAAGGCCCGTTCAGCTCGTTCGCACCATGCGGGAGGATTGTGACTGATCCTGGAGGGTATGTGACGTTGGAAGGTGTGGAGGTAATGATAGAAGGACGAGCAACGTCGATGAGGATGTAAGGGTGTCGTTGGCGTCGAAGATGTCCGTTCTCTGGGTGCTGAGTTTGTTCTTCGGATTCGAGGTGGTCAGGACCTTGGAATGTGTAGCGAAGATGCCCGACTCTGGAGGCTGAAGCAGATGTTAGCCGGCGCTTTCAGACACGTTCAAACGATGCCCTTACTTGCTGACATTTCACCCAACACAGTGCCTCCTTGGAGATCATCCACCAGAACGTTGTAGTAGTTCGGTGAGATGACTTCCGTTCTCTTCCCGTCCTGCAGGACCACCGGTAGCCCTCTTCCTTCAAAGTCAGCTCGGATCCTCGTAGGCTGAGGTCCAATCTCTCTTGGCTCGGAGACGAGCACCCCAGGAGCAACTGCGATGCTTCCAGACTCGCCCATCCATATGGCAGGCTGCCTGGTTCCCATGAATCCATGGATTTTAGTATTGTCCTGTCAAGACCTTGTAAATAACCAAAACATATCCAGAGGAAGAAGGCACTCACCTGGTCTCCGCCTTCAAGCGCCCATGACGCATTGTAAGGCGTAGCAGAGACATACGAGACCTGGGTCTGCGCAACCCATCTCGTCATCCCAAAAGGTGGCGCAACAGAGGGTATCATTCCTCCAGAGCCATTAGGCGTCTTGCCTGTGGTTCCAATGAGCCTGTTTTACCTGATGTCAGAAAACGAATTTTGGTATACAATAAGACTACGAACGAACAGATTCACCCATTCCAGATTAGACTTTGCGCTTACGAGGTAGACTGAAAGCATAACCAGGGAAGATGAGACTGCCCATGGTCGCATGGTATGTGGTGGAAGGAAACCAGCGGACAGGGGTCGTTTGGTCGGTGGCGTCCGACGCATCAATTCCCACGCCCATGTTTTGACTTTGTCCGGGCCAAACAGCCAGCACTTGCACACTCATCCATCGGCCACCAGCGATCAGAAAGGGACAATGTAAGTTTGTAGTAACTGCACTGAAGAGGCCTTAGCTTTCTAATATTAAACCTCTTAGGTCCATTCTTCAAGGCTCCGAAGAGAGCCATGCGATCCAACTTCCCCAGGATCTTATCGGTGTAATCGCTACCGCAGTCATGACTCCTTTGACCGATGACTTCGACAACAGGGCTCGTTCCCGTGCCCTCAAGTCTTGCATGCTGGTCTCTCGCTCATTTGCTTGCGAGTTCCGCCCATTTCTTTACGAAACATTCACTATCGGTGATGGTGCTACAACCGGAGAGTGCGTCCTTGCCTACGACAGACTCGACACGCGTCTTGAGGTGCTAAATGAGCACCCGGAATACCGAAAGCTAGTCAAAAACGTCAAAATCATCATATCGCCCAAGAATCTGACGCCCTCCATGGCCGGTATTATAAACTCTGCCCGTTTCCCGTCCTGGATGATGGGTTTGCAGTCGGTAACCACCATCCTCATCCGCTCCGTCACGCACGAACCATTCGACTTTTCAAAAATACTCCAGCGGTCTCAAGAAGCGATTGTTGAGCTCTGCTCCCTTCCTTCCGTTAAATACCTCGCACTCTGGAACATTCTGAACCTACCACCTTACCTCCTCAACTGCGCGCCGAAAGTCAAGCGTTTGAGCCTCTGGCGTGTATTGGTAAACAAAGACACAACGGTATCCAATCTCAGCGGAGATGAAGAGGTCCAGAGTCCCAATCTTTCTCTGCTACATCTCAATCTCCGTGGCCATTTTCCGATTAGGGAGTACCCGAACGTGGAAGAGCCAAGCGTTTGGGCTCTTGAACCCATCCTGAAACGAGTTTGGAAACTTTCTGGTCAATATGGTCAAGAGATAGAGGCACAGGCTTTAGACTGGTGCACTATCCGGGTTGAAAAAACCGTCAGGGAGCTCGACTTTCGGATTCGCTGTAAGTAATTCAATGTCTCCCTCCCGTGATCGCTTATCGGTGTAACGTCTGTTAGGTGACCCAAGACCGTCTGGAATCGGCCCGCAGCGTCCTATCTTCATGCCCGCCAACATCTCGTGCACTCTGAGCCTCGAGCGACTCAAGCTCACCTTTGTACCAGAGAAAGAGTGGCTGAAAGACATTAGCGAGGTCCTTCGCTCCGTTTGGGATATGTTCAGCACCATACAACGAACCAGAAGCACAGCCTTGGCAAAGCTGTCGCACCTCACCCTCGAGATCTTGGACATCCACCTCCTGGATCGGGAGGCAATTCAAAATGAAGAGATGTGGAAACCGTTGGAGGAGGTTTTCGCTGATCGTGCCTTTCTCCCGCACCTAGCGAATATGACCATGAAGCTGCACTTCCGTGCTTGTGGTCTGACAGAGGAGGAGGGGCATTTCCTTGCTTCCCTACTTCTTCCTTCGCTCCCAGACGATGTCAAGAAGGTATTTATCTATCTAAATCCTTTGTAATGGAATTTTTCGATGAAATATACCATACTGTATCTATGCATAAGCCTTATGGAGGCTTTGCAAGTCTGGAGCTGTTAAGCGTCTTTCAAAGCACTGTGGATGCATTGTCGTGAGATCCTTGATCGGCTCCTTCTGAGCGTCGGATGCTAGGTGTACCTTCGACCACCATTACAGAAGCTGAGGACCAGACGTAAGTTTGGTAGGTGGAATCATTGGGATTGAAAGTGCAGGTCAAGCTTTTTAGTATGTGTATGGTTGGTGGACGCGAAACACTTCAAGAGCTAGATTGAGTTGTGTTCCACCTTGTGCCTCTATCTTAACCACACGCAAACGATTGGAACAACGATTTTTTACCCATCATCCTCCCTTTCTTCGTTCTTCATGGAAGACGATTACTACCACGACGACCAAGAACTGGACATCCCCCCAGTCATCATACTGTCATCCAAGAATCTGGAACGGCTCTCTCTCACGTTCAAGCACTCGGTCTCCAAATCTCCATCGGATAATGAACCAAATCTCGGCGTCTTACTCGATCACATATCATTCCCATTCTTGGGCATTGAGCGTGGCGGGCAAGGACCCGTGCACAAGTTGCGAACAATCGCGATCGAAATGCACGACATTCCCGCGCGATGTCTGCACGAAGAAGGGATCGATACGGACCAAGAAATGTAGGACCCCGTGGATGATGTTCTATCAAGGCAGGCAGGGTACGCGCCCAATGTGCGGCACCTAGAGTTGAAGCTGTTTCTGGGAGAGCATGTCAGATGAAGAGATGCGGTCGAGTGTGTCTCGTTTGCTTCCATCCCTTGCGCCAAATGTTCGCAATATTACCATTAGGCATTAGCCCAGCCGAATCAGCGTAGGATTGGAAAAAACAAATGAATCATGAGTGACTATTCTCATCCTTGAAGACGGAGCCGGAGCACCCTCTCCGCGAATTTGTCTTACCCCTGACTCAAAACGGGTGATGGGAGCGTCGATCATCCGTGCAACGAGGGATTTAAAAGGGGTCGGTTTCTCCCAATTGACTCTCAACCGCACCCATCGCCTTGAAAAATGTACGTTGAACCTAGAATCTCCTGGCCATTCCCTTCCCGCCTACTCATTGTAATACCCCAGGTCCCATGCGATGGATTCCCAGACCCAATCTCGCAAACCGACTACATCTCTGCGTCGCGGCCTCTCTGCACCCATTGTCGCGGCCTTAGTGGCTTCCCTTTACGCAGACGACGAATGCACACGGCGGTTCCGAAATCTCACACTCAAAAACTGCATGCTGGTCTCTCATTCCTTCGCTCACGAATTCCGACCACATCTCTACCACACCCTCTACATCGTCGATGCTCAAACGATCGAGCAGCAGTGGGTGGTGCACAAGAGACTTTGTCGCCATAATAGAACAATGCTTGCCCATCCAGAGTACCAAAAGCTGGTCAAAAAGGTCATCATCGCCCTGGATGCCTATGTGAAACTGAAACGTAGTCTCGTCGACTTTCCCGAGTTCCCTTCGTGGATTGAGACACTACCAAAGGTCTCTTCGGTCGCTTTCACCTCCCTTTCGATGACCTACGAGGCTCTCTCCTTTCGCCACTTCCCACCCGCGTCCGTGGAAGCCATCTCCAGGCTCTGTTCGCGCCCTTCGGTACAGTCCCTGTCCTTTAGCGGGTGTTACGAATTGCCGTCCCAGCTCATCTCCAACGCACCAAAACTCACGCACTTAACGATCAGCGGTTGCGCATCCGACACTCTTTCCTGGGATCTGCCCCAGGCCATTCGCGGCTATTTTTCACAACTCAAGTCAAAGAGGCTCACCACTATACGCATCGAGACGGAGAGCCACTTGAGAAGCGGATGGGAACATGCGCACTGGTCAAGCATGGACGAGGCCTTGAGCGCTGTTCCGAGCCTTAGAATGGTGGAGCTGAGGTTGCATTCCGATAGGGGGGAGAGGAGACCGGGGGAAGCGCAGTCGATTCCGGCGCGTTTGCTCCCCTCACTTTCCTCTAGAGTAAATGTGACAGTTAAAGCGCACACCTTTTGGGCTCCCAAGTGGCAGTATAGATACTTGGTTTTGAAGCAGAATGGACTCGATCTTGTACTGTAGAACTAGTGTCATGACCTTTCGTCGAACAGAAAAGTGCACGGAATATTCAGAGAGCAGAGTGAATTGATACGTATTTCCGAACCCCTTTGATGTGGGTTCGAGTCCGTTTGTTGCGCTTCGCTGGTGCTACTATATACGGCGGTTGGAAACTTGCCAAGAGCGCGTTTGGGGGAATTAGGACTGTCGTACACAGTTGGGAAACATGTATTAACTACAAGCGCCGCCATGAATAAGGAAAAGCAGCCATGGCAACGAGCATGCTGAAGAAACATGGTCACCAACCATCTATTCCGAGAATGAGTTGATGAGTGAAAAGATACGACAAAAAGAGGATAAGCAGACCTTCCACCACAATCGTGATCGTTGCGACTTCCTTGCTCATAGAAGGGAGCAAGGCATCGGCCGATAACCTCCGTTCATCTTCGTCCAATCCTGGGTCTTCGTCGTCGCGCACAAAGAGCCTCACCTCTAGCTGCTGCAGGTTTGGGAAATGAGAACGATCAGAGAGGATCCGATCTAGATCCGTCCACAGCTCTTCCTTCGCGATCGCGCTCCTCTCCAGACACCCCGAAGGAATTTGGTGCATCTCGATAACTAAGCTTGAGAGGTTCTTCAGACCTGCCTTGTTTGGTTTCAGCATGGACCATGTCAACAGCTGTAACACGGAGGTAAGATCCGGTTTATCCGAGACAAAAGATGACGATGCGGAGCGTTCAAACTTCAAGACCGCGCGCTCCAGAAGCGTCGCTTTCGCAATTTGGATGGTGCTAGCGGGGAGCAAAGACAGGCCATTGCCTGCGTCAGATCCGCTTCCTGCTGAGGTTCAGTACAAGGCCTCGTGCAAACGCGCAAGCTGGGATTACCACGAATAGTGATATCCAACTCTCGCAGCGTGTTCCTTGTGAGGAGCATAAACATAGCTAGCATAGCCCCAACTATTGGGCCGCCTGCACCACCTGACAGCTTCCACACTCGCTTGAAGAGGGGGTCAAGAGACCATGCGTTTCCCATTTCCTCTCCAACGTCGTAGTGTGGGATATCGAGATGGAGGGGGTGACCGTTGTTGGATGTTGCGATAGAGTCCTGTGTGATGGCTTCTGCCTTCATAGTGACACTTCCAAGGCTCAGGTACGTCAGATTGGGCGCAGAATGAAAGATGCGCGCAGGGAGTTCCCTGATCTGGTCGAAGGTGAGGTGGAAAATGGATGGACGTGTGCATAGCTGAAGCAGGGTGCTTCGAGCCTCGCTTGCGATATTGCCGTAGACGGGAGGCTCGTCGTCGAAGCGAGATCCTAGCGACACAGAAGTCACGGAGGTCAAGTGCTTCAACCAGGAAGGAAAATGTGGAGATTCTGAAAGACTGGAGCCTTCCTCCTCTTCATCGATGTAGAGCTGGACTACCACCTCCTTGACCAGCTCACGGTACTCAGGATAGCGTTCGAGTGTGTTGCTGTGTGTACACAACCGGCTGCCAACCGTATCAGCGTCGTCGCTGTCAGCATCGGGGTCCAATATGTAGAAAGTCTTGAAGAGGTGTGGGCGGAACTCTCGAGCGAATGATTGGCAGACCAGCATGCAGTTTTTCAGGGTGCCAATCCTCTGGTCGTCATTAGAGGCAACGAACCCAGCAATGAGGCCTGTGAGATCTTGTGGGAGTTGTACTGACGGACGCTTCGGTAGCGAAGACATGAGAGGAAGTCTTCTGTGTTGCGAGTCTTTACGTAGTAAGACGAGTTTTTTTCCCCTGGCCTGACCCACTGCCATCAGCCGACCCCATCACCTCCGATCTCCATTTGTCTTCTTGAACCGACCTGATTGATTATGCGCCGACATGATGCGACTTGCGCCTGATGCGCCGATTTATGTACTCATCTCAGGTCGCGGTGGCTCAGCGGATGACGTCAGAGCGCAAGCATTTTCACAAAATGTTTTCCTCATGCCGTCATATGCATAAGCACCTCTTACTGTCAAGGATTGTAAGCGACGTAACACGTAACGCCGCGAAATTTCGTCGCCTATTTCAGGCGACGTAACGCACGTCGCATAACGCCGGGGGTGTCGCTAACTTACTAGTTTACCTTACAGTCAAAGACTTTGGTGATTTTGATTCAAGACGGAGTCGAAAGGTATCCAATGTACTTCGCTATCATCCTCTGAACTCTCTTTGAGTGCTTCCTAGTAGTAGCAGGTGCCATTTTCATTGTCTGCCAATCATCCGGACCGGGTTGCAACTTGTACGTCTCGGGCAAGACAGCACATGCTTAACTCACAGCTGAAGTGCATCCTGTAAACGCTCGAATAGGCTAATTAAAATGATAATCTCTGTAGGTACATCCTTGAGTTTCGCGGATACCGAGGCCATGGTTGTGGAGGGTGGGATCTGCAAGTCGTCGCCTTATTCTGGCGACGTAACGCCAAACGCTACGGCCGTCGCCACCCTACAATTCTTGACAGCAAAATGCGGTTTCCTTCTTTCCATCTGTAGAGCTTCAGCTGCTGAGTAGAATGGAGACACCTGAGTAACGCGACTAACCCTTGGGCAGTGGACGACACGGCATTCATTTTGTTTTTTCGCGCGTGAGCGACTCGAGAGTCTTGGCACCGCTCCGTTCGCCACTGAGTTGCCCCTATTGCGAAGACAGCAAATACAGCAGTTGGACAGCAGAAACTGGAATAGTAACCAGAAGTACTACAGGCTTGGAAGGGCGGTCTTCAATAGATGTTAGCACTTAATATGCATGCAAACTAGAGATAAAATCCGCAGAAACAACCATGATCTGGTATGAGGGTGCCTAAATGATTGAGACGTTGATAGCTGAGACTAGGCGCTCGCGCCCCAGGATGCCCTAGTAGTTTTTGCAGCGTTTAGGAAGTAGATTTAGCTATTTGAAAGACAAATACACGCTTTCCATGACCGGAAGGTGGTTTAGATACATGCACGCAACAAGACCGTCTGGCGGATGAAGTCAAAACCGCATTAACCCAATACTGTTCGAGGACGCACTCAGCTATGGGTCACGGGAGGTTACGGGCTACGAAAGTGTTCTCCTTGGCAAATTCAGGGAATCCAGTGTAGATAGCAAATGATATATACGCTCCATCGCTCGTCAGTAGAGGTTCTATACCAAAATCAAATCTTCGTCCGATTTTGGCAGTTGCGAAAGGCTGTGGCTCGCACACCCCATGGTTTGGGTATTCGGCACCCCAGATTGTGATGCCCAATTGGCGCCTATGCAGAACGGCAAGCCACAATCCTGAAGGAAAGGGACGCCTGAGTCTCCAGAACAGTGGAGTCTAACGGTCATACCAGACATTGTGGGCGAAGGGAGGGTTGGTGGGAAGCGAAAGACACAGAGTCTGGTGAGGGAAGTCAGCGGCAAGGATGAGACGAGGATGGGTACTCAAGCGCCCCGTTCGTCGGATCCTTGTAGGTTCAAGCTTCAAGATATTCCTCACTGCTGACTCCGCTATATTAGCCTCATGCTTCGGCCACATCCCTCTCAATGTGGGTTAATATGGGTTATAGGTTACCACAGTATGGGCTACCGCGGTTTTGACTGTATTATTTGAGCTGCTCCTGACATTGGCTTGAACGAAGGTCTCCTGCTCGGAACAATCCTGTACTCTGACATTGGGTTGCCCATCTCACCGGTGCTGCATTGCTTACCATAGTATTTCGCGGAGATGCTGGGCAGCTTACGACCAGAGGGGAAATTGTAGGCTGGATACTCACTGCAAGTAACTGATGATGCATAACGCCCGTTCCCCTCCGCGAGCGTGAGCGAGCGGATGGGTTGTCAACATGCTGAACCTACTTTTGTGCCACAACTACGGTGAAAGGCCACCCATTCCTCTATTTTTGAGCGAAGCGCCATGTCAAGTGCTAGGGATAGCCAGGTTGACCGTCCAGTATTTGTAAAATCAGAACGTAAAGACTCGCACTGCCGTGCTTTGCAATGGCCCTCTAGCACAAGTAGAATCTGGTGGAGGACTCGAACGAAGAGTGGGAGAAAGGAAGAGATCTGTGCCTCGCAAATTGGCGGACCAAGCACTTGAAGGTGATCCGCTCAATTGATTGGCACGGATCAGTTTATTTGATAGGGGCTTCATGGCGCAAAGATCGCAAGCTGAGCGCCAGGCGCGCGTTGGCGGTTTTATTCACACCTTTCGTACCTTCACATTGAATTTAAGCCTTGAGTATATTTTTCACACCCGAATCTTCCTTACGAGCTGGATATTTGGTCGTGAGCTATCCTCGGGTGTCGATCCGGCTGATGCTTCCGTGCTCTCAGATTGTCTTACCCTAACGTTATTTGACTCCAGCAAACGGGGTCAATCGGACGTTCTCAGTTGTAATCTCAAACAACTATCGTCTCCGCCGTCAACCGCATCACCTCAATATCTCAAGCACCATGTACGTTCTGAGTTCACGCCAGCCAGTGCCCTACGCGAATCTCAAACACGTATGCAGGTCAACCGGGACTCGCGATGCTACCCCCGTCCAGTCTCTTCCTCGGGAACTCTCTGCACCGGTCGCCGCTACTGTGGCTGCATCTTTGATAAATGATGGTGGATGCACAAGACGGTTCCAAAATCTCACTCTCAAGAACTGCATGCTCGTCTCTCAGTCCTTCGCTTACGAATTCCGACCTTACCTCTATGAGACCCTCTTCATCGTCGACACCCAAATGGCCACCGGACAAGAAGCGGCGAGCGATCGACTTTGCGACCATGCACGAACCATGCAGGAACATCCAGAGTACCAAAGGCTGGTCAAGAAGGTGATCATCGCTGTGGATGTAGACCCGGCTGTACAGCTCAGACGCAGTCTCGTCAACTTTCTTGAGTTTCCTTCTTGGCTCGAAGGCTTATCGTCTGTTGCATCTGTCGCATTTGGATGCCTGTCGATGGCCTCTCAGGCTCCCTCGTTCTTCGACTTCCACGCCGCATCCATTCAGGCCTTATTCAACCTCTGCTCTTGCCCTTCCATTCAATCCCTGTCCTTCAGCGGTTTCAGCGTTCTATATACACCGTTCATCACCCATGCACCAAACCTCTCTTATCTGGCCCTCAATGACTGCAGTCCTATGATGCTTTCCTGGTGGCTAGTCGACATGATCATGTTCCTTCACCACTCACAGCTCACAAAGCTCGCCACCGTCCGCATTGAGGCACACAGTGAATGGAGAGACGGCGAGGGATGGGAACAATATGTTTGGGGAGAGATAGACAAGGCCCTGAGTGATCTTCCGAGCCTCGAAATGGTGGAGTTGAGGTTGCATCACAGCATTGGGGAGAGTATGTCAGATGAGGAGGTTCAGGGGAACAAGTCGTTTATCCTTCCTGAACTTTCCTCTAAGGCCAATCTGACGATTGAAGCGCACACGTGTCTGGCTCCGGTCCGGCTCTATCGCTACTTGATGTTGAATCAGCATGGAATTGACCCAGTTCGATAGGAGTAACAAGGTGCATGGAACAAGGGAACGATGATCGGATGTACCACCATCCTTCCCCATGATCATGGCCTTCCCATGAGCGATGATGCCAGAGGTCGAGGGTTGGCTCGGACTTCGTTCGATGGGAAGTGCTCAAAGCCAATGCATTGGGAAAAATATGTATTGCGGTTGTGCGTTTCGAGACACTGTACTGTAAAAAGAAGCGCTCTATGACATCGCACTCGAGTCGACATGCTGGTCATGTGCCACCAGATCTTGCACTATTCCCCCATCAGCTACTGGGAGGGCTCTTCCTTGAGTTACTGGTGAGACATGGGGATCGATAATGCCTTTCAGGGTCTTCCACGCCTTCAGTTCGTGCTGTGCCACGTGATGGCCAAAAAGCGCTGCGACAAAGGAATCCATGAGCGAGGCAGGTAGTATTTTTTGTTCGCGACTGAGTCCTTGCTGTGCAAATTTCCGGTAATTGCACCACAGAAGCGCCGTGACCCTGACCCTCAATTTGGCCATTGATGGGTTGAGAACGAGGGCTGGTGCAAGAAAGAGAAGTATATCGCAGCCTTGAGGCTTATCACCGAGTCTCTCTGCAGGCACGAGGTGAGTGTGCTGAAAATGACGCAAAGAATGTCACTAACTCTCGATGACAAGAGTCGAAAGCAAGGCCATGATCCCTTCTAACTGTGGCTCTGAATCCGTGGTGATGACGGAGATTATCCAGTCCGCCACAGAGTGTCGAACTGAAAGAACATGGTTTAAGCTAAGGCTCGTTGAAGGCCAGGATCCCGAAGGCTGAAGCACACACCAGATTCATCCTTTGCGAGTAGGGAGATGAGGTCGACCGCAGCCGAGCGTAAGTGAGTGTTGTGCAGGAGATTAAATAGCTGTAGCTGAGATGCCACTATCTCCGCTGGGGACGCTCCTGAAGAGGGTTTGATCGCAAAGGTGGATAATGACATTAAGATCGCCTCACTCACTGTCACTGCAAAGGTCTGTGAGGATATTCAAAGCGGTCACTCGTATGTGGTCCCTGCTGTCCTCCAGAACGATCGTCAACACGTTGGACACGTTGGATTGAACGAGCTCCTTCTCAAAACCTAAAAGTTTAGTACACAGGCTAGCGGTGATGTGGCGCAAAGGAAAAACAATCTCACCCTTCTTCTGAAGGATTCGCAGCATCTCCAGTGCCGTGCCACGAACAAGCCCATGGTTATCTTCCAAAAGCTGCGACACCTTCCTGGCAAAGGAAGACACCACGGTGTTCGAAGCACCCTGGGGTACTTGTGAAGGATGAGTCTCCCATTACAAGGTGCGGGATGTAGGTGACACATACTGGATTCAATCAGGCTGAGGGCTAATATTTTCTCCTTCTCATTGAAGGATGGAATATTGCTTGCAATCTCGATTAGAATTGCAGAGATGGTGTCCGCATAGGTATTGCTGTTGGGGTGGCTGTCGTGGTGATTACTTGTTTTGGGACCCTCGGGGTAACTTGCCGGCAGCTGGTAGTTGATCAACGAGCGGATGAGATCTACTGCTGCGTGCCGGACATCTTCGCTCTTATCGTTCAACGCAATGCTTACAAGCGGACTCGCAAGTTTTTGAAGAGTGGGGAAAAGATTGACTAACAAGGAGCAGCTGCATTAACGCACGTCAAACATCGGGCGAAGCTAAAAGAACGCACATGTCGCCTCTCCTGATAAGGAGTCAAAATGCAGGTTACGGACTGCGCGGAAGCGGTGCTGGTGACTGGAGTGGCGCAAAGCTGCCATGAAGCTCTCTTCGAGGGCGCCAGCAACGGGCTTCGAGTTGTCCTGAGGTGATTTGGCTGAAAGCAAGTTAACCTAGCGGTTAACGTGCAAAGCAGAGTGACTTACATTTCGGAGAGACGTGGAGGTCATGAAGGCCTTTATAAGCTTCATTTCGAACATCTTCATCTTCATCTTCAACGACAAGATCAAGGAGTTTTTGGCGACCACGGTCAAACCCAGCTGTTGACATGCATATGAGAACAGTGCTGTAACACTTGTGCCAGGTTAAGGGACATACTGGTACTGTGTATGCATAAAGCCGACAGGAGGGTCGCCCAGCTCATTCTCTCTTCCCACGACGACATAATCGAGATTTTCCCAAGCTCCGCTGCGTTGATTGCATTGATAACAGTGGCTGATTGCAGATTCTCTAAAATATAGTCAGGACACCGTGAGGGGTTTTCGAAGTTACATTACCCACTTGGCTGGACTGAGATGTCTGCCAACGCTTCTAGCGAGGCTTTTCGAACATCTTCGTCTTCATCTTTGGTGCCCATTGCAAGCAATTGAGAGATGCCATCCGAAAAGTCACCTTGAAATACCACCAGACGTCTCGTTAACCGACATGAAGTTGATCTTCCCTATTCACTCACCGCCTTTTACAAGAGTCCCCAGCAGCTTGGCAAAATCCCTTCGAGCCGACCAAGGGCCTAAATTTATCGAAGAGAGGTGAGTCCCGAAAGTCTTGATGACAGCTCGGGCGACAGTTTCTGTCATTGCTGTCAGTTGATGGTCAAGGTTGGGACAGAGAAGATGTACCTCTGCGTCCCATGACCTCGAGAGCCTCCAAACTCTGCCAGTACAGCTCTCGATTGCTAGCCAGAACCCGGAAAAGCTTGGGCAACACCTCCGTAATGTCATCTGAAATGAGAGTGATTCGGACGGGGACATATTCATTGGCAGGAAAGATTACTCACATTTCGCCGCTGTGTCACCCAGAAGATTGAGGTAAGCAAGTACTATGTCTGAGTCGGGGTCACCGAGGATGTCATCGGCAAGAGCCTTGAAGCTGTTCCAAGCCGGCTCAATGTCTGCCAGCCGGTAAGAGAGATCTTTCGCGTTTCAACTGGGAGTCGATGCCTACCTTGTGTTTGCGCCATGAAATGTAGCGTCTTAATAGCAAGTAAGCGAATAGGCTCTTCAACATCTTGTCTACAAGCAACGGTAACAAGAACGGAGGAGACGTTGTTGATCGCGGCTCGGCTGAATTCTTGTTGGCTTGGACTGGCTTGGCCTAAACACAAGGTCAGCACATTGAGTGCTAAGTCCTGTGATGGATCTCTCTCACCTTCGGGGCTCTCTTCAGAGATATTCATCCGTCCGCGATGTAGGAATGATTGAAGAATAGTGTAGCAAGTATCTCGTAGAGACTCTTGACGTGTTAACCAGCCCTTTAGTCAAGTACATCCACATTAGCTGTCGATAAAAGGCAACACATACCGTTTCGCATGAGATGGAGAAGTACTTCAGCTCCGCGCATGGCCACTTTTGACTCTTCATGAAATATATTAGAGTTGGTCTGGTTCTCTGAATCTTGTGAGCCATCAACCGACTTCATATACTCTTCTTCTTCAAGCGAACTCCTGAATTCTGAAAGCAAGATTTCTTTCACAGAGTCACGCAAATGGGTAGCCTCACATAGCGAGAGGAGGGTTTGTGCGCTGCCATCACGGACGTCCTCATCATCGTGATCAATCGCGAGCTGCACGAGGTATGTCAGGCACCGACTCCTTCTGTTAACCTCTAACCAACGGGGTCAATACTTGGATTGTCATAGATCAGCTAGCAGGCCCACCGATTGAAATGGACTTTGCGAGAACTGCAATGACGTGAGTTTGAGAATCTCTATCGAGCCTCTTGAATGGAGCGACATCCTGCGGGAGAGCGTTCACAACGGCCGAGGCAAGCTTTTCTGCATCTCGGATGCGTCAATGCGAGATCGAGAGTCTCATTTGAGGTAAGTGAAATATACCGTTGTTCGAAAGATTGGCCAAGAGGGCCATGGCACCGGCGCGAACTTGAATGTCACTGTAGTTGTCACTGCTGCCATTGTCACTGTCACTCCCAGTATCTGTATCGTCTCTGTTGCTATTCTTGGGCACGACGAGCTGAAATATGGATGGCACCATGTCTATCATGATTTCTTCGAATTGCGCTGCATAGATACTGGATCAGCTCGTTGGTCGAGGCAGGGAAAGAGATAATAATCACGCTCAGTACCATGATTGCGCAGGAAATTGATTGCAAGGAGCCGAACAGGCCCTTGGTCTCGCGAGCCCAACGCCGTTGTATGCTCACCCGCTACGGCATTCTTCAGTGACTGCCGTGTAACATCACGCAAGTCATCTGGAACCTTAGATTAGACTAAAGCTTTCTCGAAAACCGTACACCACATACCAGGGGACTTCTCATTCGAGAGAATTTTTAGGATGATATGCTGCCCCGGACCACTCACATCCGTGTCCCAGTGAAAGAAGGCACAGTCTACGAGCCGTTGTGTTAATGGGCCTATGATCATCTGGAATAATTGCACTAATCAACTGTGAGCATCCGTATCTCCTTGATCAATAGGACAAGCCTAGCAAGCGGAATACCTGTGTACAACTGAGAGCCAGAGGTCGAGCACTCAGACCAGAGTCGATCAACGGTTTTGAAAGCATCAACACAACCCCTCCATGCACCCCATCCTTGACGAGTCAAAGCTTCCAAGATCTGGTTTCTGATGGCGCCTTCAACCCTTTCTGCGTCAGCTGTAGTTGGAGCGGGGCATCAGGGCATGGCAAAGATCGGATAGAGACCTGATACACACACTGCCTGCCCAGTTTCTTCGATAGCTCTGTGGCTTTGGACTGATGGGTGGGCTCGGAACCGCTGAATGCCGTCTCAACTAAACTAATTATAGTCAGGTCACGGAGTTCTTCGGAGACAAGCCCTAAGGGAAGAGTTAAAGGGATTCTCGATTAAGAATCGAAGAACTGGCGATACCACAAGTGGCTAGTGATTCAAGCAACTCAAGTCCGTGCTTATTGGAGAGCCATTGAGTACTGCCGTCGCTAAGCTCTGTTAACTTTTGCCTGACAACTTCGCTGCGTACTGAGATGTCAAAGTGACAAAGTTAGGCCACGTGCTCCGAAAGGTATAGTGTTTTGAATATACCTTCAGGTGTCAAGCGGTCCAGCGCTTGTTTTGCCGTCTTCCGAACATCCATGTCCTTGTCAAATAAGGCCATGTCAAGTACATCTTGGAAGAACTTCTGAGAAGGAGTTGACGCATTGCCTTTGGTGCAGATGTGAAATCGGCAGGTAGAAAAGAGTGAAGATACAAACCAATGTAGGCTATCCATTCGATAATGTGGACGGCCTGATGACGATATTTGGCCTTGTGGTGCCTCACGGCGACACCAAGGCTTCGAGGAAATCCAGAAGACTGAATCTCATGCGAGGCATCGTGGATGTTTCCAATTGAGGAGTATGTCTCCCAATATTCCAAGGCATCGCCCTTCCATGCAATGACTGAAAGGTTACATATAATTTATGGTGATCGACAGCTCCGGGAAGACACGTACTGATCTCGTTGAAGAGACGGATGATGCATGACCGAACAAGCTTTGACGCGAGCTCCTGGTCAGTCTGGGACACGCCGCTCCATTCGGTTTTAAAGCCTGACTTGATCGCTTGAATCGCCTGTGAGATCACGTAAATTGCAGAGGTAGGCAGAAAGCTCACCGATAGCCATACATGAGGCAAGTGAAAGAGAACTAACCTTTCGGAGGTTCGCACCACCCGCAACAAGCGCGCGGCAGCTAGCCAGGAAAAAACGGACACGATCCTGGGGCTGAAGATTCCGGGCGAGCTGATCCCAGGGCTGTTCTGTAACTTCAATTGCGGATATATCCTTCTTAAACGCCAAGAGTAAAGGGATTCGGACACTGAAGGCTAGGGGAAGTATTGGCTCCGTGAAAAAATTCCACCGACCAAGGGGATTTCCTTTCGCCAAAGAACCCTCCAAGGATAACCTCAAAGATTCATGCCCTTGACGTTCCGAATAATCAATGAAACGAGACAGAGCAAGTAGGTGGTTTGATATTATCTCGTTTCTTCTTGGGTCTGCTTGATAACTGGAGGACATGCAGCTGTCCAACCGCTTCAATGAGATCCTGGGTGTGTCAACGGCCGCAAACGACTCCAGGAGTGAATTTCCCAAAGGAGTCCTCGCAACTTCCGCAACGGCCTCATCGAGGTGGTCATGTTTTGGAGACCTGATGAGGTATTGACACCAGATTTTGGTAAGGACACTGTGACGCTCTCCTATGTTGATGCCGGGGGTGGAAGGCCTGTGGGTCCCACGTGCCCTTGAGCAGAGCCATAGGATGAAATGACCCAAGTGCAGCAATAGCTCCGAGAGGGGAGTTTGGAATGGACACGATCCGTCACGGATGAAGAAGGGGAGAGCGGTGACAGTCAGGTACACGACTATTCCCAGACCAACAATGACTGAGACAATGTACCCCAGTACTTGGTTATCGTTGAAGGATTGGATGGCGAACCCAACGGCAAACAGGAAGAACGAAAGTTGAACGAAGAGTGGGATGAAGGTGAAGACCCGCTCCATACGCCATGTCTTGACGCTTTCGTCTGCTGTCCACCGCTGGTATGCATCGCCAGATTCTTCGCTTTTAGCCAAGGGCGAGTACTTAACGAGCCAAGACTTGGCGAGAACGCCCACTATCGCACTGAAAAGCGTAATGAGCAGGCTGCTAAACCAAAGTCCATTGATCCATAACTGATCCACGGTGGGCTGGTAGTCGTCCTTCGGCAATGGAAGGCCTTGCTGAACGTTGAGAATGCTTCGAAGCAGTAGCTCCTGGTCTTCCAACCGTAGTTTCTTCCGCGACTCTAGCAAGAACGCGGAGACCACCCCGGCAAATAAACCAGCCTGATCGAGACACCGAAGAGAGTCAAGTGTCAGCAATCAGCTATGTCAATGGGCAAGGCCAGGTTAATACTCACGAAAAGCAAGAGCGACTCGAGGCCCGTTTTCCACAACTCCGTTTGGGTCTTCGCTCGATCACTGGCTTCTTTCAAGTAGAGAGCCCATATTTTTGCACTGTCGCGGAATTCAGAATTGCCTGAACGAGTTCCGACGTCGTTTTAGCGAGAGCCCAGAAGTAAATTGACAGCCATATAGTAAGGGATTCGCTTACCATCGTCGGCGTGGTGGCTTTCTTCCTTCGAAGAATGGTGTCCTGCAGGTGCAGGATGTTCTTGGCCATTTGTTCCTAGCCGACCCGCACTGTCCTCCAGATCAGTCTTTGGCTGCAGCTAAACGAAAACGATTTAGGAATTGAAATTGTTAAGCCCGCCACTCTCTCGAATCACCTTTTTCTTTCTCTTGTAAAAGCCTTTCATAGTGTGCACAAACGTTGAAAGAGAGTTTCACCCGCTCCCAAGACGCCCTGGAATATATATGAAAGGTAGGTTATTCAAGCTGTCACTGAAAGTTTATCAGCCTCCCATGCATCTTCAATTCACCCACTACATACACGATGCATGTCAGTGTAAGTTGGACGTCCGTGAAATGAAGCGCTTCTCTTCGCCTCCCAGCCGGGAGGGAAACCCATTGCCCTTATGAGAGTAAGACCCTGCGTAGTTTGAGACTTGATGCATCCCACATCAGCCCTGAGGGTTGTAGCATGGCGAGCATATGCTAGTACCTACATGCGATAGGCGGAGAAAGGGCGAGGACCCCCGGTATCTCGCTTCCATAGGCCCTGTCAGCTCACTATCAGTTTATCAGTAGAATTAGACGCTCGTTATGTCATGAATCTGACCTTTTTTGGTATTGCATCATGCTGAAATGCAGAACGCCAATCGAAACTTGGGCTTGGACATAGCCACAGGGCGCCCAATAAATCCCTCTTGTCAGGCAGGGCGACCATGGGTGGGGGGATGACCAAGTGGCTGTATGGTCGCCACAGGCATCAAGTCTTGGCAGGCCATGCGCAACGACTAGCAGAAGCAAGCTGCGAAGATTGAGGCGAGTCAAGGGAGGAAATGGTGATCCACGTGAAACATAGAAACTACGGGGAAACAACGAAGGAGAGGGGCGCACGGCAATGCATTGAGGGCTGTATCTGCTTCGCGTAGGCTTGTGGATGGTTCAGTCACTAGTCCGCGCCATATCTATTGTACCTAGCACTAAGCGGAGGCCGAGACATCGAGATTGATCATGGGGACTGAGCGCTGAACACGGGCGCCAATCGAGCACGCTGTATTTCGAATGGCCGATACACGCTGAAGGCTAGAACCCCAATGCAACCCAGGGGAAGCGCCCATCTGCTTCTTAATTCGCTTCCCGGGTTCTACTTCGTTACATCCGCGCCTCTTGGATTCCAGTGACCCGTTCGCACCGAAGAGCGGCAAAACGATGCAACAGCAGCGTTCACTTAGTCCACCGTATTCCTCCAGATCAAGGGGATGATCTACTCTCCGAATGGTTGGAAGGGCATACAAAAACAGATCGGAGACGAGCACGTACCTCTGGTGCCTCAATCATAACGCTTGAGGGGCAGTTTGGGCCAGAACCTTGGGCCGGCTGATCATTTTGGAGATGTGACAATCCAAAGGAACATTAAAGGCCAAAGCGCGGCACAAGGAGCCGACCCTTCCTCGCGGAGACCCAACAGTCCCAACTTGCATGCAGGGGAAGTCGAGAGAGTTGCCCATGTGGATAAAGAGACGACGTGCTTTCGGGATAGTAGTTGATAAAATATAAAATTCCATTGAGATAAATAGTCGGAGAGGGTGGGACTGCCCATGGTCGTGGAGGAAGAGAATGAAAAAGCGGGAGCCTTGGCGCTTTGTGTCGCATCAATTCTCACGCCCGTGTCCTCCTTCCCACGTCCCGCCCAACAGGCAATGAGCCCTAAGAGAAGGAGGGCTAGCGAGCTTTAGAGACGCATAATAGATTATAAGACGACAATTAAAAGAGTGCATTGATTGGTGAAGAGATACGAAAGGGTAACTCATGAAATAATTCATGAAATATGATAAAAGGACGAACGAGGATGATGCATAGGAATCCGTGGATGGCAGATGAAAATCCGCATGAGGTTCCAATGCTCCCTCAGGCACCGCGACTGACCAGCCAAAAAGGGTCCATGACTGGAATTCCACTGCTGTCCGTTGGCTCCTTATGCTCAAGTCCGCCAACGCAAAACCGATGGACGGACCGCACAATGATTCGTCAAGAGTCTCTGTAGCAGCGACCCCGAAATCCCTTTGAAAGCCTGTGGAGGTGCTCCTTGACCCATGAGACGTTTCATCTGTTGTTCGACCCAAGAGGACTGACTACAAGCTCAGCGTAGCATTCTGTTGCTAATAGTCAAGTCAAGACGGTACCGAGATGGGTGGCGACGAGGTATGTGCGTTATAGAAGGAGGCAACTTGACCATCGCAAAGGAACTTATCAGTTCGCTGGTGGATCAATCGTGTTCACACGCCCCTATTGGCGGGATCTGGCCCTTAAACTTAAAGTAAAACCGAGGGCACTGAGCACTTGATCTACATGATGTCGGTGAAGAATTCCATGGCCTCAGACTCTCTTATCTATAAAGTCGTATTCATAAATGTAGCTTAGCACGACATCATGTGCCTCGTTGAATCCTGGGTGGTTATCCTCCTAGAGTCGTTTCTCGAGCAAACAAAACACTGATATCGTGCCCTCATTTCTGCAGGCTCCCGTGGAGGAGATGGGTTTACGTTTCCAGCCTTTCAAGACAAGGTGATGGATCTTTCCGAGTTCATGAGCTTCACAAATGTTTCTATGGTATGTCATCAACACCAACAAAACCTCCCCATCGAGTTCAGTGACGTTATCGGCAAAGGCATGCAAATCACTTACTTCTCGTTGTTAACCCATTCAACGCGCTCCTTTGGGCGTGAAGAATACCATTTAACTGAGGGTAGATGGTTTTCCATATCCGCTGTCACTGCACCCATCGAAGCTGCCTGCCCTACGAATTCCTCGGAAAGGTTCCATACCTCGATCTCCTCCACTCTTCGCTGCTTGCAGTGGCCCATGATCGCCGATATGAGCTCTCTGAACAAATGAGCAGGGACGCGCAGACGCGTAATAATCAGCTTGGTGAAGCAAGGGAACTGGAATGTCCATGACGCGTAGGCCAGCCTCTCATCCTGAGATTGAAGGGCAACCCCGTAGTACGTCGGTGTCGGGCCTTTTTCGTCGATGAATTGTTCGATGCGCAGAGGGTGGAAAGCCCCCAAGCCATTTCTGGGAGTGAAAGAAAACGCGGCATCTTTACCTTTGAGTTCGTACTTCTTCAAATCGCATGCAATTATCTCGGAATCCCTCTCCCAGAAGGCGTTCAGTTCTTCCTGACCGAGCCATCTCCAGGTATGATGGCTCTGTGAGACCGCACCAACCATCCACATAGTGGCCAGCCGAGTGAAGGAGAACACGGCTTCTTTACGGTTGAGCGTGCATTGCTTCATCTCGCGTGCGATGATTTCAGACTCCTTCTTCCAGAGCACGTTCACCTCTTCCTTTCCCAGGCGTTGCGAGGGACGACACGCTTGCGAGCCCGCACCAATTTTCCATATTGTGGCCGCCCGTGGTGCAACGCTCCATCCATCTTGGCTACCGGGAAGGAACCCACACGATGCATAGAAGTCAGCACCGACATCACTGTAGAGCACCGAAACAGAGGCGTTCGCGAAGCCCTTGACTTTGATAGGAGGCTGACCCCATTCTTCTGGAAATTTACTCGGCCGAGCGTTGGGCCTCGCAATCACCCAGTGGAGAAGCCTCATCATATGCTTCGCGTATCCCTTGCCTCTCTTATCTGGAGGAGTGAATACGGAGTCAATCGCGTATCCCGTTTCGAGTCCTCTAATGTTGGAAGGATGGGTTCGAGATACAAATATCTCCCTGCGATATCTGGACGCGCAGAAAGGTTTGCGAATTGTAGTGAGTTAGAGGGATTTGATAGAGAGTGAATGAAGGTGCTAGTTACGTTTCACAGGCGCACATGAAATCCAACGTTTCTGGATCGTCTCTTGGGGCCAAAACCCTGAGGGTTCACGGTTAACCTTTAGCCCTAGAGTTCGTCGAGTATTACAGTGAGTGCTAACCAGGTCGTAAATCGGTCCTCAGCTGCCACTTCGCTTCTGTCCAGCCTATTTGCCAGCTCTTCATAATCTTCAGGTGCCATGCCCTTTCCCCATTCGAGGTAACTCCTTCGTCGTGACTCCTCAATTTGAGGGCGGGTTGCTACAAACAAGGAAAGATGGGAGAGCATTGTTGGTCCGGTTTGAAGGGATTGCCAATTGGTGGAGGGTTCAGAATCGCAGAGGGGTTTAATATCTCTCCGCCGCCATCCTAGGTTCCGACCAGGCCGTGGGTGTGACATTGTCTCTTCAAAGAGGCTACCGAGGTGCATAGTGGATCAGCATCCACCATGGGGCTGCCGAGCAAGGGCTGGCGAGTTCTTGAACATTACAGGAGTTCTCAAGGCTCATGGAGGGCCCCTCCCCCGCTCCTTTTTGCGATTTCGTGTTGTTAGGCTTTTATGACCAGCGCTGTTAAGTAAAAGAGCTGAGGGCGGGCGAGCTTCCGTTTTTCCAGTAAGGATGTGTTATCCAGGACGCCGGTACAAACCACAGGACGAATATGAACGGGGAGACAGATGGCATTAATGAAGTTAATCTCTCCTTGATCCCCAATTGGTCTCTGGTGTACCTCGTCCGCCTGCTATGTAGACATATGCTTTGCTTGGTCTGTCGGAATTCGGGAGTGATTGTTCCAGTACTCGCGATGCGCATCAATACATACCACTTGCTGCTGAGATAGGGTTCCAGACCGAGGAAGACGATTGACAGAAGCACCATGCTATATCGTGCCTCCATTCGTAAAATGACAGGAAAACGAAACTTAAAGAGTGACAGAAGTACGAGCGGTACATGAAACCGTAAATGACAGGTAACGATGCGAATCTACCCCTATTGGTTCGAGCCAGTGCTGAAGCAAGACCGAGAGTGTTGGGCGCTTGATCTTATCTCAGTGTACCAATTTATTCTCTCAGGTGCTCTTAATCGTGCAACTGTAGTCTTTAGAAAATCTCAGGAAACATGGCACCATGAATCCTCTCGAGTCCAGAATGGGTATCCAGCCAGAGTTGGCTCTAGATCTGAGTCTCGAGCGAACGAAACATTGATGTCATGTCTTCATCATCCAAGCCCATTTGAAGAAAGAAACACAGTCCAACGAAGCCTCTCACGCTGGGATATTACATCCCCTCGTGGTCGTGTTCCTTTTGGCATCGCGCTTACCCCTTCTCACCACTACACATGTCTTACCCCTGACTTGAACTGCCTCCGGGGTGGTGCAATAGCACATACACGAAAGTGACCCTATTGCGCCGCTTTCCTTCTGAACCCCGACCACGATCATCTACAGCATCACGGCTAACATGTAGGTTTGCTTCAGTTGAAAGTTTTCCCTCAATCTTCCCTTCCACATGGTTCAATGGGTTCTCCGAGTCGCAGTGGCACACCGGCGCCATCACTTCCTCGAGACCTCTCTGCACCAATAGCCGCTGCAGTCGTGGCATCCTTGGCGAGGGACGACGAATTTACAAGGTCGCCTCAAAATTAAACTATCAAGGCTTGCATGCTTGTCTTCCAATCTTTCGCTTACGAATTCCGGCCTTACCTCTTCGAGACCCTCTACATCATCAATCAGAGGGCAATCTATGGCGTGCGATAGACTTTGCAGCCATGCAGAGGGATCGGGCTGACATATAGTCTAGTCAACTCTCCCGACTTTCCTTTTCGCATTGAGGGACTGCAATCCATCTCCTCGGTCAGCTTTGGTTCTTTATCGACCGGTTTGAAGAAGCCTTATTTCTCCAACATCCATTCCTCATCCATGCAAGCCATCTTACGGCTGTGCTCACGCCCCTCCATCTAATCCTTGTCTTTCGATGGATACGGAGATCTCCCCTCGATTCTAATTTACAGCGCGCCAAACATCACATTTTCAAGTGTCGGCACACATGATGCTGCCCTCTTGGCCATGTCCATGGGTTACACTTGGACGAAGACAAATCTCTCGAAGCTCTCCGCCATACACTTGAAGGCTTACAGTGACTGGATTGGTTCGATGGGCGGCGAAGCCTGGAACACTACGAATTCCATTTTAACATCTTACCCAAATCTTCGGGGGCTGTGGTTGCGGCTAGTTCAGTACGTCGGGGTGCCGGAATCAGAGGAAGAGAATATCTCGACGGTTTCGCGGTCATTTACCTTGCTTCCTGATGGGGTTCTCGATATCGCGATTGAACCTCTGTATGGATATTTCCCTGGGATCCCTGTATGGCTCCAGGAGATGGATGATCGAAAATTGAAGATGTGATGAAGTAGTTGTCGCTGCATGTCAAAGGCTACAGGTGCGGATATCACAAATTGCAAACACCATTCGAATGGGCATTAAACAGATGAGGCGTTGAATAAATACACTCTTGAGGCGTGGTAAGGCGATGAGTATGGAAGAAGATATAATCTCCCAGACTTTCGGCGCCTGCCCAAGTTGCCCCTATCTCTGTCACGTTCAAAGTCCGTCCCTCGCGACCACGTCAGGACGTTCCTTCCTTTCCTCCACATTCTCTTGCTCACCGTCGTCCTCGCCGTCCTCCTGGAAAACAAAATTGTAGGTCTTATGTTAAACCTTTCCCCCTGTGGTTGCTGAGAAATGGTCTCCAGCTCACGAATCACTGAATTTTGACATGGCGCACCGCCGTCCAACCCAACTTCCTCTAGATCTAATAGGCATCATTGCAGCTGATGTTGCCTCCAACCCATACGAAAGACAAAGAACTCGGACCCTGACTCAATGTATGCTGGTTTCTCGGTCTTTTGCTCACGAATTCCGCCGGCACCTCTTCGACAATCTCCTCATCTACGACTCGACCATGGAAGCTGTCGAGGACATCAGCAAGCGGCTTTGCATACATGCGAAGGCTCTTGAGGACCATACAGAGTACCGAAGGTTTGTCAAGGCCGTGAGGATCTCCTTGGAGGTTGAGCCTGGCTTGGGATCTTCTATCCTGGATGATCCCCAATTCCCTTCGTGGTTGGAAGGGTTGACATCGGTCACGTCATTCTCTCTCAGAAACTTTAGTGAGCACTTTGATTTCGCAGAGCTGGACCCACGCCCTCGCGATGCCATTATCAAGCTATGCTCCCTTTCCCCGATTCGTTGCCTGACATTTGACGATGTCGAGAACCTGCCCCCACGGCTCTTCTGCGAGGCGCCTAACCTCGAATACCTGAGCCTGGCTAGCGTCATTGCGGGCGGCTCATCAGAAGAGGATCCCGATAACCTTGCCGACAGTGACACGCCAACATCCACTGTGTCTCGAAATCCGCAGATCCATCTGCACATTCCGCACTATAGTGTAGATGAGGAGGTTCCACGAATGCTCCGGGCCTTGGCGCCTATCCTCAATCGCGTCTGGAAGTTGTCTGGAAAGTATGACACTGTCGAAGAATTAATGCTGCTCTCGTTTGGATTGTTGGATGCCCGGGATACACTCAGAGAATTGGATCTTACCCTTTTTAGTGAGTTTCTTGTCTTTCGATTGACATTCACATATACTGAGTTTATGAATGACCCGCCTTCTTCAAACATCGTTTCGATAGAGACATACTCTCCGAGAGAAATCAACGTCGTCCCTATCGTCATCTCCCCAGCCAAGAACCTGGAACGTTTGACTCTCACATTCCGTCATTCCGTCTTCAAACCCCCGTCTAACGACGAACCCAATTTGAGCGCACTCTTGCATTATATATCCTTCATGGTCTCTGGGATTCGGCACAACGATGAAGGCACCCTCGGTAGGCTCTCCACAATCATCATTGGGTTGCATGCTATTCCAGCACGGTGTCTGAGCCCGGAGGGAATAGCAAAGGACCGGGAAAGGTGGGGAGAATTGGACGACGTTCTGACAAAGAAGGGCTATCTTCCGGGCCTCGGGCGGCTGGAGTTGAAGCTGTTCTTACGCAGGGGAGATAGCATGTCGGAGGAGACTCAGTCGAGCGCTGTACAGTTGCTTCCATCACTTGCGCCAGCCGTCCGGAATGTTACTATTAGCGAAGCCTTCTACTAGTAGGTACGATTTAGAAGCAGGAATCAAATGCCACGAATTTCTTGAGAGACCTTACCGCTAGCGTGTGTGAAGATCCGGTGATGTCAGAGCTCCCGGCTTTTGCTCCACCTTTTCGAAATGTCTCAGATGGACTCGAACCAACTTTGTCGACATCAGGGCCCAGACCCTTTTGCCAGTTGACCACATTGACCTCCCAAAAGCAAAATGACAAAGTAAGTTCGAATCTGAGTTCCAGACGCAGGTCAATGACCCCTCCAAGGAGTCTTTCCGTCATCCCAGTCCAATCGCTCCCTCGAGACCTCTCAGCAACAGTTGCTGCCGCGGTGGCATCCTCCCTTCTCGAAGACGACGATTGCACACGCCAGTTCCGAAATCTCACTCTAAGGAACTGCACGCTCGTCTCTCGGTCATTCGCTTACGAGTTCCGACCCTACCTCTACAAAACACTCTACATCGCCGATTCCCAAACAGTCATAGGGCAAGATATGGTGTGCGATAGACTTTGCGACCATGCTCGCACCATGCAGGAACGTCCAGAGTACCAAAAGCTTGTCAAGAAAGTTATCGTAGCCTTGGATTTGAACTCTTCTACACTGTTCAAATACAGCATCGCCAAATATCCTCAGTTTCCTTCATGGCTCGAGGGAATGTTGTTGGCTTCCCACGTCGCGTTAGGTTCCCTCTCAACACAACAGGGCCATCCTCGCCTCTCCGAACTCCCAGCCCGCTCGATGCAAGCCATCTCACGCCTCTGTTCACTCCTCTCCATCCGATCGATATCTTTTCAGCGGCTTTTACGATCTACCCCCAGATCTCATCGCCAATGCGCCGAGGCTCTCAGAGTTGAACCTCAGCGACATATCGATCGGGAATCTTACTCGTCAGTTGTCCGCTTCTTTCAGTCGGAAGACTGGCTCAAATCCCCAAACGCTTCGCACCATAGGTTTACACATACAGACTTGGATTTACTGGTCGAATTCTTCGTGGGCGCGAGATGCTTGGGGGGATCTAAACAAGGCTTTGAGTCATCTCCACTTCCTTAAATCAGTGGAGTTGACCCTATATCAATTCATGATACATTCGGAAGAAGAAATACAGTCGGCTTCATCAGATCTGCTTCCCTCATTTTCCCCTCGCGTTCTCAAGGTTACACACGAGCCGTGTACCCCTTACTGGGAAACCTTCTGGCCGTATACGTACCTGAAGCTGCATAAGATTAATTGATCTTGAATACAGATTTCGTTTGAACTTGCTAGGCCTGCATGTATACCGTATACGCCTTGGGTCACCCTAGAACGCAATCGAGAAGCTTGAAGCGCTGGGAAAGGTTTTCAATGTTCACTCTCTCCTCCCATGTCCAGAACAAATAGCAGCCAAGCTGTACCTGCGAGTTGCTTCCCCTCGTACTACTCACCTTTCCCTCAAGGGTATCAGGAAGACTGGTATTCACCCTTAGCCTTTGTGTTTGGGTTTTTCGATGAGAAAATTTGTATGATATCGAGTCATATACACAAGCTTTTTGAAACATTGCAAGGCCCCAACGACCCGGTAGCCAAATGTGGTCGGTGGCGTCGTGGGATCAATCAGGCACACGGCAGGATGTCGGATGATGGATCTAAGGTTCGCCTTCGACCATCATCATTAAGTTGCAGACGTAGGTTTTGGCTCAATCACCAGGTATAAAGGAACTGAATGGGACAGCGCAGGCTTTGCAACTTCAATATGGCGGACCATCACTCAGTTCAACTGCCACATTGACTTGATAGGTACCATCGCGGCTGTAGTCGCCTCCGACCCGCATGAGTACAGGAGAACGCAGACTTTGGCTGCCTGCATGCTCGTTTGTCGGTCCTTTGCTCCTGAATTCCGCCAACACCTTTTCGAAACCTTTAGCATTCGCGATGATGACTACTCAGAAGACGTCGATGGCGTAGGCAATCGGCTTTCCACTCATGCTCAGGTTCTCGAGGACCATCCAGAGTACCGAGATATGGTCAAAACCGTGACCATAGTGCTGGCCCCCTACGCACCTTCCGTTGTGCAAGACTCACGATTCCCATTGTGGCTCAAGGGACTCACGTCAGTCACCGAACTTATCCTCGCAACTTACGACGAAGCGGTGGATTTTGCTGGCATCCCAAAGCGTTCCAGAAGCGCCATTATCCAGCTCTGCTCCTTGCCCTCACTTCGAAGGTTTCATTTTGACGACACCTACAACCTTCCGCCCCACCTTTTTTGTGATGCTCCTAATCTCGACTACCTCAGCCTAGGCAGCATCACTGTGGACTCGTCGTTTCAACAGCACAATCTCAGCGAGGACGACCTGAAGCAGATCGCATCGACCAAGCCCCGGGTTCACCTCCAACTTCATCATACCGTAGGACAAGAGGTCCCGCGAACCCTCCAGGCTTTGGTACCCATCGTCGTTCGTATCTGGAAACTGTCAGGAAAATACGAATCGATGGGTGAAGTTGTACTCATAAGCATGTGTATGGCCGGCGCACGTGAACCACTTCGCGAATTGGATTTTACCCTTTGTGGTAGGTTATCTTATCCCTTAATCCTTTGCATTTGACGCACACTAACTTTTGGACCGTCCCTCTCTATCTCTCATTTCCCATATACAAGACGATCCCGACTATAATGACGACGAGGAGCTCAACATGCCCCCAGTTGTCATCATGCCAGCTAAGAACCTGGAACGGCTGTCTATCAAATTTATGCACTCTCTCTCCAAACCTCCGTCGGGTGGCGAACCCAACCTCAGCGCCTTACTAGAACACATATCCATTCCATTCTCTGGTGCCCACCGGAATGAACTGGGAGTTCTTGACAAACTCTCTACAATCACCATCGAAATACACGACATCCCTGCGCGATGCCTGCGTGAAGAAGGGATTAAGAACGACCAAGAAATGTGGGACCGCCTGGATGGTGCCCTATCAAGGGAGGGAGGGTATGTGCCTAATGTGGAGCAGCTGGAGTTGACGTTGTTCTTGCGCTGGGGCGAGAGCATGGCAGACGAGGATACACAGGCAGCTGTTTCGCGCTTGCTTCCATCGCTCCCTTCAACTGTCCGCAAGATTACTATTAGCTCAGCCGAAACGTTCTACTAGTATATAGGACCCCAATAAATGAATACCATGATGAGCCGTTCTCGCCCTGGAATTGTCGCGTCTAGCCGTCCAATTGTCTCACCTCTGAATCAGAATGGCTATGTTGGAGCAGATGGGATCCATTTGAGCGAGGACGCAATTATGTCCATTCCCGGTTGACAGTCGACCACTATCATCGTCTGGCACAATGTACGTCTGTCCTCCGATTCTCCTGGCCTTGAATCCGTTTTTAAGACTTGAGTACAGAATGACACCTAGTACTAGTAGGTCTAACACGATGGATTCTCCTCCTCGATGTCGCACTCCAACTCAGCCCCTCCCTCGAGACCTTTCTGCGACAATCGCCGCCGCCGTTGTGGCTTCCCTGCACGAGGATGATAAATGGACGCGGAGATGTCGCAATCTCACCCTCAAGAATTGTATACTTGTCTCCCAATCCTTCGCATACGAATTCCGACCCTACCTCTACGAGTCTCTCTACATCGTCGACAGCCAGTCACACGAGACCCAAGAACTTTCTGGCGATCGACTTTGCGATCACGTTCGAACCATTCAGGAGCGACCAGAGTACCAAAGGCTCGTCAAGAAGGTCTTCATCTCTCTAGATCCAGATCCCGCTCGAGGCAAAGAACTCCGCCGCAGTCTCGTCAACTTAGCTGAATTCCCATCATTTGTGCTTCAGTGGATGTGGAAGCCTTCTATCGCTCCCGAACTTGAACGCACCAAACGTTGTATCCCTGAATGTCAGCGAAGCTTTCCTGTACCGTGTTTCCTGGGCATTTTTTAGCATTCGTGCATAAGTACAGGAGTCAATCAAGGTCGCCCAGACTTTCCAGCATATGCATCGACGTCGACGGTGGTTGGGGGAGATGTCCTTTGGGATTCGACAGGCCCGAAGACTGGAGGGACCTGGACAAAGTCGTGAGCTCCCTTTCGGGCCTTGAGAGAGTGGATCTGATCTTGCGATATATCGATCCAGAGATCATAGAGGAGGCGGAGAGGCAGTCAATCACGTTCGGCTTGCTCCCCTCACTACATCGTAGCACGCTGGATGTCCAGTTGAAGCCATATACTTCGTCCATGCTCCTCGACTGGACCTAGATAGAACGTCATCTCTATACTGGATATTTGATCTTCCATCATAATAGCGATGGAATAGAGGAATGCCCGAACTAATAACCACTGTGTGAGATTATTTGTTTTGCATCTCCGAAATCTCGGAGGCAAGGTTCCCCTTTAACCACCACCATTTGAGCGATTGTCTGTTCCCTGGGCGCCAATTAAGACACCTCATTCAATAGGTGTCTTGAAAGCAACAATCATCGATCTGGATGTACGTTCAATCTGTTGTCTTCCGGAATCTGGGCTCTCAAAGAAACTGCTCTAGGGTCCTGAGCCTCAACATGGCGCACTGTCGTCCTGTCCAACTTCCTCTTGACCTCATATGGTGCCGGCCGCTTAGTCACCGCTACTTTGGAACAACGGCGGATTTGGCGCCGCGAAATTTTTGAAAATTAGACCCCCCTTGGGGCTATCTCTGAGGTACTTTTGGGATTATAAGAAAGTATCTTTGCACTTTGAGAACACATATGATGGTATAATGAACGCTTATAAGCCACAAAAGAGGAAATACAAGGTTGAAGATGCCTCGGGATTTTGGGCGCTTAAGTGAATGCGTGGGAAATACCTACTTGTTAAAGGTAAACGGCGGATTGCCCGAAGGCCATATATTTTATCTCGGTCAGTTTTGGCCCAATCGAAAATCCCTTTAGACAAAATGTTCCCCTAGCTGAATGCTGCATTTTCACTAGAGGAATAAGGATTCTATGGTTCCCACGACCCACAATTTCCGTTGTTCCAAAGTAGCGGTGACTAAGTGGCCGGCACCATAGGCATCATTGCGGCCGATGTTGCCTCTGATCGAGACGACAAACATAGGACACAGACCCTGATGGACTGCATGCTCGTCCGTCGGGCCTTTGCTTGCGAATTCCGGCCCCATCTCTTTGAAATTTTTAAGATCTCCGACATTTCCCCAAGACCCATCGAGTATTTGAGCAAGCGACTTACCATGCATGCCCAGACTCTCGAGGACCATCCAGAGTATAGAAAGTTCGTGAAAATTCTGGATATCGAATTGGGGATCGGCATGGGACCTAGTCTCCTTTACGATCCCCACTTCCCTTTGTGGTTGAAAGGGTTGACGTCTGTGACGACATTCTCTCTCGCATCTTGCGCTGAGACGTTGGAATTTGCACTGCTTGAGCCACCCATCCGCGATGCCATGGTCAGGCTTTACTCCCTTCCATCAATTCGTAGGATGACGTTCTTCCAAGTCGAAAATCTGCCACCGCGACTCTTCCGCAATGTGCCCAACCTCGAATACCTCAGGCTCTCAGATACCTTTGTGGAAGACCCCTCCCAAGAGGATTTCAACGAGCTTGGTGACGGCGGCGTGGAGACACCCACGGCATTTACAACCCCACAGATCCATCTGGACATCCCGTGCTATACGGTCGACGAGGAGGTCCCACGGACCCTCCAGGCCCTGGCACCGATTTTCCCTCGCCTCTGGAAAGTGTCTGGAGTGCACAACACAATCAGCGCGGCTATGCTGATCTCAATGTGTGCGTTGCGGGCAGGAGACACACTCAGAGACTTGGATCTTACACTTTCCAGTGAGCTGCTTGCCTGTCTTTTGCCATTGATATGTACTGTACTGATTATCTGAATGTCCCTCTTTCTTTTCTTTTCTTTTTTTTTTTTTTTTTTTTTTTTTGTTTTGCTTCAAATCTCTCTCTCTGACAGACATATGTGCTGAAATGGACGAAGACGAAATCAAGATCGCACCTCTCATCGTGTTTTCAGCCAAGAGTCTGGAGCGGCTTACCCTCACGTTCAGGAAGCCCCGTTTCAACCTCCCATCCGATGAACCCAATATCCGGGCACAGTTGTACAACATATCCAACACAGTCTCCAGGATTAGGCACAGCGAAGGAGGTTCCCTCCGCAGGCTCTCAACTATTGCCATCGTGATGCATGACCTCCCTGCACAATGTCTATGTCAGGAGGGAATAGCGAATGGCCATGAAGGATGGGAGGCATTGGATCATGCCCTAGCAAAGGAGGGCTATCTCCCTGGTCTCGAGCGGCTCGAATTGAAGTTGCTTTTGCGCAAGGGAGAGAGCATGTCAGAGGAGGAGACGAAGTCGAGCGTTTCGTGTTTGCTCCCTTCGCTTGCACCCACCGTTCGAGTGATCACTATCAGCTCGGCTGAAATGTCCTAGCACGATTCCCCAGGAATGGAAGGGCCTTTCCAGAAACTTTGACGGTGACACTGCTTACAGGGAAATATATTGACTCGAAATTAGCAATGGAGGAAATCTGACGCTGGACCCCAATGGCAGAATTGGCTCAAGGTTCCAGCGACTAAACGGTCTGCCCTGTGTGGAGGGATTGGTAAGGGCTGAGCTGCAAGGTCTTCTTGAGAGTTTCTGGCTCATCCTGAGCTCTCAAGTAGAATTTACCAGGGATAACCGAGAAGGGGTCCAACATGGCCTCGATTCGTCCCGGGTCGTCTTGATTGGCCGCATGGTCCATGGAGGACACGAACGTTGATGAACTGCATGCTCGTCTGTCGCTCCTTTGCCCACGAATTCCGTCGCCATGTCTTCAAAACCTTCCAAATTCACGACTGCGCCATGGAAGCCTTTGACAACACAAGCAGCCGCCCGTGTATACACGCCAAGCCCCTCGAGGGCCACCCAGAGTACCGAAAGCTTGTTAAGACCGTGTCAATCGCCTTGGAGGTTGCAGATACGAGACCTTCTATAAGTGGAAATCCCCGATTCCCCTCATGGTTGGAAGGATTGATGTCCGTCACGTCTGTCTCTCAGAAACCGCAGGGGCCCATTTGGTTTTGCTCTGCTTGTTCCAGGTTCTTGCGAGGCCATTATGAAACTATGCTCTCTACCATCGATTCGTCGCTTGTCATTTGAACGGGTCCAAAACCGTCGACCGCTGATCCTCCAAGATACACCCAACGTCAAGTACCTTGGCCTCCACAGCAATACCATTGACGAACCGTCCCAAGAACATCACAGCAGTGCCCTTAGAAGTGCCCCTGCGATCACTCCGTCAGCAAACCCGCAGATGCATCTTGACATTCCATATTGCAGCTCAGATATGGAAATTCCAAGACACCTCTGGGCCGTGATCTCCATTCTCAGTTGTGTCTAGAAAGTGTCAAGAATGTACGACACGATCGGCGAGGGTGTACTCCTCTCGACGTGTGTTTTGGGTGCACACGAAGCACTTAGGGAGGTAGATCTCACATTCTCATGTGCGTTTGAAGTCTCTCAGGTAACGTTGCAATGTACTCCGTGACTAAACGTCACTCTTTGCCTTTCTCCAAGACGCATATGCTCAACGAGGCGACGAAGAACCTGATTTACCGCCTATCATCATTTGTAAAGCCAAGGCCCTGGAGCGACTCACTCTCAAGTTTAGGCAGTCCATCTCTAACGCACCGAACCTTGAGGAATCAAATCTCAGCAGGCTTCTTGGCCGCCTATCCTTTACCATCACATGAATGAGACGTTGCGGGAGTGAACACCTCCCCAAGCTTTCTACCGTCGCCATTGAGGCGCACGATGTCCCTTCTCAATGTCTACTCGAGGAAGGGACTGAGGAGGACCGCGCAATGTGGGAAGGTTTAGATGATGTTTCGATGCGGAAAGAGTATCTCTCCCATCTTGATTGATTGGAATTACGCCTATTTCTGCGCGAGGGAGAGAGCATGGCAGAAGAGATGGCCTTACCGAGCGCATCACGATTGCTCCCATCAGTTGAGCCTTCGAACGATAACCATTTTGTAACCATTAGCTCAGCCGAATGGTCCAATATGATTACTGAGGAGCCAACTATCACGTATTTCTTGCAATAAATTGCTGCTAGCGTGAAGGTTTGGGTAGGTACAGCGTTCCCGGTTTCCACTCCACCTTCTCACTTTGTCTTACTCGGAGTGAAATCGGCTCTACCAAGCGAAGCGAGGCATTTCTCTTACGAGACATAAAGAGTATTTCAAAAGGAGTTCTAACATGGACATTGCTGAAATCCCTTCGAGATGCTAGGCGGCACTAGTCCTTTTCTACGCTTGATATTTGGCGTTGATCGTCCAACGGCTCCTGTGGTTTGAATATAATGTGCCTTGCTACACGTTCCCATGCTTCTAGCTCATGCTGCGCCACGTGATGACCAAAGGCAGCTGCTACGAAGAAATCAACGAGTGGTGGTGGTATTTCTTCGTCATAGTTCAATCCCGTGTCGGCAAACTTTTGGTAATTGCACCACAGAAGCGCCGTGAGCCTTGTCCTCAACTTGCGCATTGAGGGCTGCGAAACAAGGAATGGTGCCAGGAAGAAAAGGATGTCCGAGCCCCGCGGCTTATCGTTGGGTCTACCTGTCGGGAGTAGATGAACAGTGAGGATTGTGGAAAGGCTCAAGTTTGAGAATGTGTACACTGACGCTCGATAATCAGAGTCGAAAGCAATGACATGATGCCTTCCAAGCGCCCTTCTAGGTCTGTTGTCAAGGCCGAAATGATCCAGTTTGCCACTGCATGCCGAACTGTAAAATCCTTCAAGACCGAGACACCTACCACGGAATATACGAATACGTACCTGTTGGATCTCGCGAGATAAACGATATGAGCTCGACTGTCGCCGGGCGCAATTGCCGCTTATCCAGAAGTGCCATTAATCGTGGTTGAGCGGCCTTGACTTCGGACAATAGTTCCACTAGGTATTGTGGGATAAATGGGAAACCTCAGAACTAGGACTTTGAGCACCTACTGTCATCAGGTAGGTTGGCAAGGAATTTGAGAGCTATCGCTTGGATTTTTTCGCTGCTGTCATCCAAAGCAATGGCCACAATCTCAGATACATGTGTTTCGACAAGCCTTGTTGCGAAGCCTGCACCAAGAGCTTTCATTTCGGGATCTCAGTTGGTTGAGAGTTACTCACCTTTCTTGTACAGAATACCCAGAATTTCTAAGGCTGTGGCTCGAGTACGGCCATGATCGCTCTTCAGCAGCTGCACCACTGCCTGTGTGAATGTTGACCATCCATCATCCGGGACTCCCGATGGGGCTAAGGTCGTCAAAGCGCTGCAAAGGTTGTCAGGGGAGAAGAGGACGCACCGGCCTCAACTAGTCCCAGAACTAGGAGTTTCCCCTCCTCGTCCAATGATGCAATGGAACTCAATACAGCCGATAGTATAGAAGAGCCAACAGCTGTATTCTTCTGCCAACGACTCATCAAGGACTTTAAAAAGGTCTCGGCAGCGTCCTGTATAAGATTGTCCTCATCGTCCAGTGCAATTGTGAGCAGTGGCCCAGTGAGCGGTTTGAGTGCTTCATTGAAGTCGACTAGCGGGGAATAACAATGTTAAGGTCCAGTAGCTACTTCACCTTGAGAGCCAAAAGGTCGAAGATAACGCACATTCAACCCGCATACCCAAACAATCCTCACTCAAGTTCTGGAGGGCGCGATCTTGTGTATCTGAACCACGTAAAGCCTTCTTGAAGCTATTTGCCAGGGCGGTGTTAATCTTATCCTGTAGCTTGGCTGCAGAGGAATTGTAGAGCCGCTTGGCACGTGGTATACAACGACTTACGGGTTTCAACAAGGCTGCGTAAGCCTTTGTATGCTTCGTTGCGAACATCTTCGTCATCGTCTTCAACCACTAGATCCATAAGCTTCTGACGGCCAAGGTCGAAATTGCTTGCTGAGGCGTGTGTGAGCATTGAGCCTTCTAACATTGGGACATGAGCCACGCACCGTTCACTGATATTGCAGACAGTGTCCTGGCCCAGGCCATTCGATCTTGCCAATCTGAGATGGTTGCAATACGGGCCATATGGTCTCCGAGATCCGTTTCTTGAAGGATTGTGTCTGCCTGACTGTTTTCTGAGACGAAAGTCAAGCTACGTGAGTCCGGGGAGATACTGAAACCGACCTGGTCGGCCTGCCAACTCCGCAAGAGAGTTCAAGGCAGCGCGTCGAACATCTTCGTCTTTGTCCTCGGTAGACATTGCCACCAACTGGGTTATACCGTCCAAGAAATCTCCTACAGGACCTTAGATATTTGAACAAACAAAATCTCCTTATTTGCTTACCGCTCTTTGCGAGTATGCCAAGCGTCTTTGCACATTTTAACCGTGTATCCCAAGGTGCCATGCTAATTGAGGCAACATGAGGCCTCAGAGCTTTGATGATTGCTTCGGTGACACTTTCTATAATCCTCGTTAGGTCGTAGGACGAGAAGTTTGGAAGAAGACTAACTGCTTCTTCGGCCTAGGACCTCCAGAGCCTCGAGGCTTTGCCAGCGCAATTCTACGCCGGTGGCGCCTGACCCACCAGTCAGGATGGCATAAAGGCTAGGTAAGACACCCGCAAAATCATCTGTCCGTCGGTAACAAATAATAAAGGACGTCATCTTGATAAAGAAAACAGCGACCCACACTTCGCTGCAGCGCGAGTCAAAATCTTGAGATAATCCAGAGGTGTCTCGGAGCTGGGCTCTCTAAGAAGGTTGCTGGCAAGGTCTTCAAACCGCGTTCGGGCGATCTCGACATCTATCAGGAATATTGAAGGTCAGCATGATGCACAACCGAACGCAAAAATGCCAACCCTGTTCATCAAACAGAATATGCAACGTTTCCATTGCCACCTTTCGCGACGAGGGCTCCAGGTCTTTCATACAGGCAAACGCTGCAAGCACCGAGCAGACCTGTTCAACTGAAGATGTTTAAGTGATCCAGAGGAGAGATAGCACTAGTCTATCTCTCTCTCACCTTCGGTGTCTTCTTCACCAGGATCAAGAAGTTTGTTATCCGCGCTTGGTTGAAGGAGAGCACAGCAGTAATCTCGCAATCCTTCTACCAGGGGGGAAAGAGTAAGCGAATAATAGCTCAACGGGAAAAGCCGACACAAACCATTTCGCACAAGGTAGAGAAGTGCTCTTTTCCAGCGAAGGGATGGTTGCTCGTGCTCCATGTCAAGCACAACGTTGATAGTTTCAGGGAAGGTCGCTCTCACCACCTCTACTAGATCTTTGGACTTGGAAAGGGAGAGCACAGCCTCGAGTCCTGCGTCGCAAACACTCATATAGCCACTGTGGAGGGTGATATGAAAGATGTGCTTCATGCCTTGATTAGCCCAGCTGGTGGCTGATCAGGACGATCAGTTTTGATAAGCGAGTGGCTAGTTGACCAGGCTAAGTCCCTGACTCACTACTTGCAACGATACTTTTTAGCAACGTAATGAGCTTCATCTGGTGAAACGACCAAAAACGCAAATATTGGTCAGAGTCCATAGGCAGAGTCTCTACAACAGCTGCGGTCAACTTGGCTAGAAGAACCAACATTGTAAGTATAGAGGTCGTGGACTTGGGGAGGAAAGTCAGCTACCGTTCGCCACGAGCTCTTCCATAAGCGTGATAGCTTCCAGTTGGACATCGTCATCGCTATCAGAGAATGAGAGCCGCGATATGGATGGGAGACCATCTCGCATTATGCCTTGGAACTTAGCTAGATATAACCCGTGAGATTTACGCGGATGATGAGCGCCCCGAATACTTACGCTCGTGAAGGTGTTGACGAAGGAGTCGAATCCCGTCCAGCCGAATCCACCAATTCGAGGAGGATAATGCCTTGTCGATCGTTGTATTCAGCTGCTGGAGCACGGCTTCATGCAAGCTAACTGAGCCAGATGAGTTAGGCCGAAGAACGCTTAAAGCTGTAACGTACTGAAATGCTTTGTTTCCAACAGAACTTTTACAGTGTCTCGCCCAACAGAGCGTACATCTTCATCGTTGTCATTCATGGCACAGGCCACTAGACGAGCCACGAGAAGCTCCGCCACATTCTTGGACAAGGGACCTAAACAACCAACTAGACTGAGCGGCTGGGACCCCGGGGGTAAGTGCGGATGAGATAGATACCTGCAAGCAGCTCAGACCGTTCCGAGTCGTTGACCAAGCAGCTTGACAAAAACCAATTGAGAATCTGCAGGCCCTTCAAGCGCCTAGCCCATGCTTTATCATCATCCAAGTAATCGATAATATGGTTTCTGATCGCGTCTTCGAAATGGTCTGCCCATTCAGCTGAAGAAGCGAGGCGTCAATGACTGACGTTGTAGGGGTTCAATGATGACGCACGGCGGGTGTACAGAGTTTCCAAGAGTTCTTTTGCCCTTGATTGCGTGCTTGCAAGCGCCTCTTCTGCGGGACGAGTATCAGATGCGCCAACAGCCATGCCAATTAGGCCAATGATGACAACTTTTAGGACCCCTGTAGAGGCGAGCCCTAAGCAGTACACAAAGTTTAGAAATTCCCCAGGCATGGAACATTAGGAGGCTTTTAATACCATTGCATGTCAATGATTGAACCAAGTCGATGACTTGCTGCCTAGTCCTTTGAGGACTGGCATCAAAAAGCTGCGACAATTCCCTGATGATAAGTGTGTCATCGCGTTTTCCTAGGATCCTCAGAGTGAGCGAGTGACTGGGAAGAAGGGAAAGGTGCTACAACACCGATCATTCCCAAGTCGGATACGGCCTTTGCTGCGGCTCCACGAACGCTATCGTCCTTGTCGAATACAGCCATGTGGATCAAAGTCGAGAGGAACTCATCACTCAAGTCATTATGGGGACCCTCTTGAACGCCTCCTATAATAGAGAATGATCAGTGAGCTAGAGCCCAATGGTATGAACGAAGAAACAGATCTCACTCGTGGAGAGCATAATGCGAATGGCTTGGTGACGATACTTGGGCTGTGGGGAAACGATAGCAGCTCTGAGACTTTGGGGATAGCCAATTCGAGCGACGTCTTGTCCGATCTCACTAACAGCGCCGGTGTTTGAGTAAGTTTTCCAGTAGTTTAAAGCATCTTCTTTCCACGAGCTCGCTGAATGCACGACTAAGAACCTGAATTTCGAAAATCCGAAGTCAAAACGTACCGATTTCGTTGCAAAGGCGAATAATGCATGATTGCACAATGCTGAGTGCTTCCTTCTTGCGAGCCTCTGCCACGCCACTCCATTCACTTTTGAAGCCAGATTTCATAGCTTGCGTGTAGCTGTGAAATTTTAAACGATAAATCGAAAGATTTGCCACCCACCTAACGCCACGCAGGATGCGATGGAAAGAGCACCCATCTTTCTGAGGTTTTCACCTCCCGACGTAAGAGCGCGACAGCTGGCAAGGATGAAGCGGAGGCGGTATTTTGGCTGTATCAATAGACTTCGTGCCAGTTGTTCCCAAGGCTGTTCTGCTATCTCCGTTGACGAAACGTCTTGTTCAAATGCTAGAAGGATAGGAACTCGGACGCTGAAAGCCAGTGGCAGGATTGGCTCTGGGAAGAAATTCCAACGGCCCAGCGGACTCCCTGAGTCCAAGGACCCCCGCAATGTCAGCGTGAGAGTTTCATGCTGGTGATTTGTCTCGTCTGAATAGTCGATGAAGTGGGAAAGGGCGCGGAGATGATTTGCCATGATTTCGTTTCGTTTTGGGTCTTCGTGATAGTCCAATGTCATACAACCCTCTAGCCGTTTCAGCGAGATCTTGGGCATATCGGCATCTGCAAACTTCTTGAGGCACTCATTCGTTACGCGTTTTCTCGCAGCTTCCGCAGCAGCTTCATCAACGTAGTCTTGTTTAGAAGACTTGATGAGGTGCTTGCACCAAATGGTGGCAAGCACACCGTGGCGGTCTCCCTTCTTGGCGTTAAGCACAAACGGAAGCTCTTCCCTGCCTGTGTGCAGCCAGAGCCATGCAAAAAGCTTCCGGAGCTGCAGCAAGATTTCTGAAAGAGGCGTTCGGAAAGGAAAGGATCTGTCAGGGATAAATAGGGGGAGAGTGGTGACAATGAGGTAAGCCACGATTCCGAAGCCAACGATCGCCGAGACGAGACGCCCGAGCACTTGATGGTCGTTGAAGCATTGGATCGCGAGCCCGATGGCAAAGAGGAAGAATGCCAGTTGGACAAGGAGAGGGATAGTGGTGACAACCCGCTCCATGTGCCATGTCTTGACACTCTCATCGGCCTTCCAACGGTTATAGGCGTCGTCGGACTCTTCGCGTGTGGCAAGCGGCGCGTAATTGACGAGCCAAGACTTGGCTAGGACGCCGACGATGGCGCTGAAGAGTGTGATGAGCAGGCTGCCGAACCAGAGTCCATTAATCCATAGGTGATCAATAGTCGGCTGGTAGTCATTATCGTGCTCTGGTAGGCCTCGCAAGGCGTTGTGTATGTTGCTGAGCAGTAGCTCCTGGTCGTCCATCCGCAACTTCTTCCGCGACTCTAGTAAGAATGCAGAGACGACCCCAGCGAATAGACCAGCCTGCATCAGCGACGCTCAAGCATCAGTAATCAACAGACTTGGGTTCAAGACAAACAATGCGTACGAAGAGTAGGAGCGACTCTAGTCCTGTTTTCCATAACTCCGATTGGGTCTTGGCACGATCGCTCGCTTCTTTCAGGTAGAGAGACCATATATTTGCATTATCGCGGAAGTCGGAATTGTCTGAATGGGCCCCTGCATTACTTTAGCGAGATTCTAGAAAGGAACTGACATGGGAGGGGGAGCAACTTACCTCCGTCAGCATTGCGGGTTTCGTCATCCAAAGAATGGTGCCCTTCAGGTTCAGGATTCCCTTGAGTTTGTATCTTTGGCACGCCCGCACTGTCTTCCAGATCGGTCTTTGGCTGCTGCTAAGCAAAAGCGATTTAAGCATTGTCGTCGTGAAGAACATCATTCTCTTGAGTCACCCTTTTCTTTCGCTTGCACAAGCCTTTCATGGTACACACAATACGGTGAGAAAGAGTTTCGCCCGCTCTCAAGAAGCCCTGGAATATATATAAGTACAAGGGAGGTCACCCGGCCTGTCACTGAAGAGCTTATCAGACTTCTATCTTTCATGAAATCACCGGCTACATGATGCCTGTCAAGGTCAATGTAAGCTGGACATACCTGAAATGAGGTACAGTCGAAACCGCGATAACCCATACTGTAGGGACCCATAATCGGTAGTAACCCATACCATTCCATAGCTACCAAACTCCTTGTTTCGCCTATAAGAACACTGTCATAACCCATAACCCCCAGTAACCCATAGCTTTGGGCGTCCACCGAACGGTATGGGTTATCGCGGTTTCGACTTCCCATGATAGGAGAAGGGAACTGGTTGTCTTCCCAAACATGAGAACCTACATAGGGCTTGCTGCACCCTGCAGCTTGCTTCATTGCGAATCTGTGGTCCAGGCGATAGGCGGAAAGAGCCAGGCCCGCCGAAATGACACTTCCATGCGTCCTGACAGATTTCGATATCAGTAGGATTAGGCGCTCGTGGTGTCATGAATATGACCTTATTAGTATCGCATCGTGTCCGAAATGCGACATGCCCATAGAACCTTTGGACTTGCCAGTGTGTACGTAAGGCAACAGCTATAGCTTTTCTTGGTCGAGATCGTGATACACGTAGTATCCAGATGTTGCACCTTGATAGCGTTGGTCATCAATACTAAACAGAGTTCAGCGAAATACGGGCCACAGCTAGCGGGGGAGGCTGGAGAGGATTAAGGGTAGTAATGGTGGTCAAAAAGAAACGTAAATAAGAAGAAGAACCAGGAGACAATGAAGGAAGAAGAGAGACGCACATGCAATTAGAACGTGTTAAGCAGAGTGTGCTCCACTTGGGTGCATATACTTACCGTTGTGATCGGTTCAACCAACAATCCCATAGTTGGAAAGATTGAACGAACCCAGTTAACGGCGGAAGGTAAGTTTCTGAGCGCCTAGCGACAAGCGACAACTAGTACTGCATTCCAACTGCATTCCAACAGACTGGTTCCATCAACATCGAAGGGCTAGCATGCGAAATGAAAGGCCCGAGGGAAAAGCCTTGCTTCCTGTCCCAGGTACAACAATATCTGGTTCTCGTTGCCCAGCCGGAAGACGTTTTCTTAACATCAGACTTTGAGTTGGTCCTCGTCTTCCTCAAAATCATGAACGCTCCTCCAGGGCCCTCAAGATGCCCTGGCCAACAAGGTAGGAATGAAACAGTATGCAAGTGCAAGCAGAAGATGCGCACGTACCTCGCTTCGCCAAACCACAAGGGGTGTCAGAGGAAACGAGACGGAGTCCCTGTCGAGCCATCGGGCCATTCGCGATCTCTGGAAGTATGAGGCAGATCTTTCGATCAGCCCTCACTCCCAGCATGTTGTCGCAACACGATGCGTAGATCTATAGTGCCCAACAACCTGCCAGAGGTAACGACTGGGTCGTGTCTCGAGTTCACGGCGCAGGGAAGAGCGGAAACGGCTCTGAATATCAGAGTCATTTAAGTAGAAGAGCAACATCGAGCAGCGTTTCCCGCGGGGGTCCCACCAACCCTTCATCGTTGGGGCATAGTAAGGCTGGTCTAGAAGTGTGGCGGGATGAGGATCGGATCGATAAGTAAACGAAGTTTATAGAATACGTCAAAATATAAGTTGCGTTGCGCTGGATAGTCAACAAGAATTAGATTTCCCGCTGTCGAATGGCCGTGGAGAGAAGAAAAAGCGGATGGGCTTGGCTGAGGCCCTTGGCGCATCAAATTCTCACGCCCCCATCTCAGGCATCTCCGGACACCCAAAAGACCCACGGCCAACGATTGGTGGGCAGCAATGGTAGATCCTCAAGGACAGCATGGCATGGCAACAGGACGTGGATTCGTGAATAGACATGTAAAATGTACGTGGACAAACAATGGTAAAAGTACGAACGAGGTATATGAAAACCCGTAAATGACAGATAAAAATACAAAATGCTCCTCCCCGCTCCTTCCTCGAGCAACGCTCCACAACATAAACCAACAACAAGACCCCGAAGAACACATTAATGCCCATGGCTGAAATGCCACTGTTGCCCTCCGCCTCCTTGCTGTCCAAATCCACCACCCTGGAAGAACTGCGCAAACGGATGTCCACCTGCCCCTCCACCGGGGAATCCTCCACCTTGGAACCCTCCAAACCCACCGAATGGGCTGCCGCCCTGTTGGCTTTGCGGGTCCATGGGGTCTTCGCCTGCGTCGAAGCGGGCACGGAGTTCGGGGTTGGAGAGGACCTCGTAGGCTTCGTTGAGTGCTGCCATCTTGGCTTCTGAACCACCCTTGTCTGGGTGAGCGGATTTGGCGGCTTGCGGCTGTTGGAGATCGAATGGAAGTGATGCGTGGTATGGCGCAAAAATAACTGGTACTCACTATGCCTTCTTGATTGTCTTCTCGTCCGCCTCCTTGGAGACACTGTCAGTCTTGTAGTTTACTTGAGGAGTTTGCGGGCTTTGTGGAGACGATTCTGGATCTGAAAGAACAGGAATCGGTCAATAAACATCTCTGAAATGGCGCCGAGGGAAGGTGGTTTACCCAAGCGTCTGATCTCTCGCTGGTCTCGAAAGTCTCGTTCATCGAATCTTCGTACTCAGTTTCGGCGAGGAGCGTCTCTCCCTTGCCGGCCGGGCATTCGATATCCTCCTCGCAGCCGTTCAGGGCCAAGAGATCTTCGCACCAGCATTTCCGTTGCTTTCTTGCGCTCCCACACACGGATGAGCAACCTGAAGAAGTAGATGAATGAGCAAACAACTTACATCCGACGGCTTGCAGCATCTCCCAGATGGATGAAGTGCTTGTAGAGTGGACGAGCCAGAGTCAGAGGCGACGAGTGGTCCAAATCCGGGAATATCTCGGGAGCGAAACCATTCTGGTTCGCTCTGTGCGACGTCGACGACGCTTGAGGAGTGGCAGGGCGAAGCAGCGCAGTGAGCACATGGGGATTTACTTCGTCAGGTTTGCCAGCTGATCTTCTCAGCATCCTCGTAGAGCCGATACAAGTCTCCATTCTTCCCTTGTCCAGTGTCAGAAGGAGGAAAACGATGCCCTTCCTGCCTTCCTGCTCAAGAAGACCGCGACCATCGAGAGCCTTGACATTCTTGCAGAGTCCTTTGACAAGGCCTTGGAGCTTCAGATAGATTTCGGAATCAGGATCGTAGTGAAGGCGTTGCTTCAGCAGGTCAACGATTACTGTTGAAGGTGGTGAAGGGAGGTGCAACAGCTTCAAGACCGTCGAGAAGAGGGGTGACGGTGGCAGGAACCTCGAAAGACGGCTGCAAGGCCAAAATCAGCCAACGTCATGCTCGAAGGTCTGGAAAACGCACAATCTGCTCTCCAGCATTGGGACCAGCCCCCAAGTTTCCGCATTCCGGCGTCGGGGCGCGCCTTCGATGCCCTTTTCAAGTCCGCTGAGCGTTGGGAAGTCATGGCACCAGCGCATTCGTTGCGTCCTGTATCCGCAGATCCTGTCCAAAGGTTAGCACATGCAAGCAGTGTCGATGGAGGCAACGCACCTCTAGCGAGTTCGCGATATCTGCCAGACTTAGAAAAAGCTCCAGACGAGAGTCTGCGATAACGGCGACGTCTACTAGTAGGACGTCGGCTAACGGTGTAATTCCTCCATAACCTATGAAGTATTTCGTCAGGTCATTTTAAGCTCGCTATCGTGGTCGGTTTGTGAGAGAGGATTCAAGATAAGAATCTCGTGCTGTGGTAGTAAAAGGAGGAAGCCTATCGCCGAACTTGGCAGCCACCTGCCTTTCCCGCGCCCCTAAGTCGACCGGGCCGATTGCGGGCGCTAAACGAAGCTCTGCTTCGACATGAGTGCTTGTGGGCTACGCGATGATAGTGCCTAAAGTGATAATATGGAACGAAAGCAGAAATGAAAAGGGCTTTCCCGTTTCGGATGACTACTTTCTTTTTTTCTGTTTTATGCCAACTTGAATAGCGCTGGGCGCCTTGTAATGTTCGGGACGGATTTCAGGGCTTGGTTGTATCATTTATATCAGCCCATTACATATACAAGCCTGCTCACGTTAGACCTATCGCGCAATACACTCAAGTCCTCTATCAAGATCCGCGATCCTATACTAAAAGTCCCCAGCACGAAGCACGCTGTCACGTCGCCCCACCTCCATTGAAGAACTTCAACGGATATTCCTCTTGTCAAGTCCACCGAGACGTTTCCAAGATCAGATTGGCTCTCGGTACCGATGACTGGTTGCCGTCCCTGATCTCTTCAGGCTCGAGACACTCTCGAAGTCTCATCCACTTGTCCAACTCATGCTGTGCCACATGGCGACCGAAAACAGACGCTACGAAGCTGTCGATGAGAGGTTGGGGCACTTCCTGACGATAGTCTAGCCCTTCCCGCATAAATTCCTGGTAGTTGACCCATAAGAGTGCAGTAAGCCTAGCACGATCCTTTGCCATAGATTGCTTCAAAACAAAAGCTGGCGCAAGGAAGAAGACGATATCAAGGCCTTTTGGCCGAGGATCGAGCCTCTCTAAAGTTGGTCATCAGCGGTTTACGGTCTGGACGAAGGCGGTTTAACTCACTATCAACGACAAGGCAGAGAAGCAATGCCATCATGCCTTCGATTTGTGCGTCGGAATCAGCGGCGATGACTGACAGGACCCAATTTGCCACTGAATGTCGAACTGGAAAGGAACCCTCAGCGCTAAGCCACCGGATTCAAAGACTCTCACGAATGCGATGCGTGTTTAGAAAGATGTTTGACTTACCGGATAGATCTTGTGCAAGTACCGATATCAGCTCGACCACGATGAAACGCAACTCATGGTCCTCAAGAAAACTCAGCAACCGTGACATTGGCTGGGCCTTCTCAATTATCCGTCGAAGGGTCTCTGACGAGGATATGACGATTATCAAGCATGACCTAACGCTCATATTGGAAGACTTACTGTCGTCGGATACACTAGTGAGTAGCTTAAGGGCGATCACTTGGTTACCGATGCAGTCGTCTTCTAGCGCAAGTGTCACGATCTCCGACAAATTGGAATGCATCATATCTGATACCAGACCTGTTGTTATTCATAAACGTATGGACGTAGCCCGAAGTGAATGAAGACGCTCTCACCCTTCCTATACAGAATTGTTAGGATTTCCAGCGCCGTAGCACGAGTGGGGACATGAGAGGTTTTCAACAGCCGAATAAGTCCTTGAGCAAAGGGAGAGACAACGCCATACGTGAAGTTCTCGGGTACTACGACGGATCAGAGGAAAATAGAAAGATGGAACAAGATATGATACGTACTGGCTTCAATCAGACCCAGAGCGACGAGCTTGTCCCTGTCGGAAAATAGCTCGATACTGTCCGTGATTGTTGACAGGACAGTAGACCTGATGTCTATGGTACCGAACTGAAGAGGGCCTTCAGCCGGTGTGTGGGTGATCAAAAAGATCAAGAGGTTTTGCGCAGCATCCCGTACAAACTCGCTCTCATCGTTCAGTGCAACCTGCATCAGTGGAGCTACGAGTGGTTGGAGTATGCTATGGAAAATGACTGAGGTGGAAGACCCGTACGAGTGCTCAGCATCTGGAATGCCGAGGAGGGAAAGGACGCACGTAGCGGCGACATGGACGAGACGTCAAATTGCAGGAGTTCGATGGCCTGTTGTCGGGAAAACCAACGGGAATCATTCAGAACTGACTTAAAGCCGTTTACAAGAGCACTGTTGCTTCCGTGCTGTGGTTTAGCTGCGAGGAGTTGAGAGGACGGCGTCGGCTCTATTCTGGGGAAGACTTACAATCCTGAATTACTGCGTGAAGGCCTTTGTAGGCTTCCGCTCGAACATTTGCGTTCTTATCTGTAAGAGCCAGATCGATTAATTTGTCACGGCCAGCATCAGAATCGGCAGCTACGACGGTATGCGTGAGGACAGCGGGTTATGTTGGAATCATCGAGACATACCATGTACGGACAAGGCAGACAGAACGCAGGCCCAGGCCAGTCGCTCCGAATCTGAAGGGATCTCCAGAACGGCATAAATCTCTTCCCCAAGCCCCGTCATAATGGACTGAATGCTCGATTGGTTCCCTAAGAAATGGTGTGATCTAAAAGCGTTCCACGATGAAGATAATACTTACTTGGCTGAGCCACGAACTCGGATAGAGACCTCAAGGAGGCTACGCGGATGTCTGCTCCGTATGGTCCAACAGCCATAGTGATCAGTTGGGGTATCCCCTCTACAATGTATCATGAGAGGTCCCATTAATTTTAGGTGTATAGATATGCGCTGTAAATAAGGGCCATTTGCCTACTCACCATTTGTTGCCAGAGTACCCAGGGTTTTAGCGCACTCCCCTCCCCAAGACCCTTGTGGTAGATATGAAAAGGGACGAAAGGGACGTCGGAGCGCTTTCGTATGACGGGTAATGGTTTTTTCTGTTATTCGTGTCAGATAGCAGGCTGTGCGGAGATTTCGGTACGCACTGAACACCTCTGTAACATGTTCTGAGAGTCCTTTTGAGTCTGAAGGGGATGAATTCGGTAACAAACCGGGAAACTCACCTCTCTTCGCTGCGGCAGTCAGGAGATTGAGGTAAGAAAGGCATACTTCCGGGTTGGATTCTTCGAGAAGGCCGTTATCGAGATCGCTGAAGCTATCCCAAAGCGGCGCATTATCTGTGCAGAGGTTAGTGTATCACATAAAATTGTAACGAGCGCCAGTCAGCGACCTTGTCCCTGTATTATGAACTGCAGCGTCTGTAGTGCAGCTGTGCGAGTGGATGTCTGAAAATCTTTCCTACAGGCAATACTGGCAAGGAGAGGCCAGGTGGTGTGAATATCATTTTGTTCCAGGATGTCTTGACGCGGTTCAAAAGTGTGTTTAGAAATGGGTCTCCCTACACCAATGTAAGAGTGTGGAACGCTGAGCCGACGACATCGGCATTACCTTCCACTGCCTCTGAAGAATCTTCTGGGGGATGGTCGTCAAGGGCCGACTGAAGGGACGCACGGCACACCTCACGGACAGGATCTGCACAAGAGACATTTTTAAGAATATAGTGGTCTCATCACTTTCAGAGACGTACCTGTCCGCACTAGATAGATTAGCACCTCCATCCAGCGCCCTGATTCCTTTGATACCGCCTCCCCCTCATGGATAGTCGAGCGCAGAGCCGCTTTCACAGGCGCTAGCAGGTCGTTGGTCTTGCATAAGGAGGCCAGGGCCTCTCGTCCTGCATCACGAACATCTTGGTCATCATGGCTAATTGTAAGATTCAGCAGGTACTGGAGACCCTGGTCGATCGGATCCTTTCCGCTGCCCCCTGATTGAAATCGTTAGGGTCTCATGGGCAGCGAATATGCTAGATGAACAGCACCTTTTAGGATCAGTTGTTCAACGAGTGAGATAAAGCGCTTTTGGATGCCTGAATCAAGTTCCAAGTATTTATCGAGGCCGTCAAAGAGTGCTAGTAGGATGGTCGATGCAAAATTGGCTATTGTAGATTTTGCGTCGGGCCTGTACGTGAGCCAATCGCGCGTTGTAGAAGTTGAAAGAAAAGCCGTACCATCGACTGCAATATTCGCCAATGCGGTGATGGCAGCATCTTGCACATTATAATCGTCATCAGTCAAGATAACATGTGGGATGAATGGGATGGTGTTCTGGATCAAATTAACGAACGTCCCTAAAAATAAATAAATAAGCAACACAATGGGTTAGAGTCCCTTCGGCTGCCTTCTCGCGAGAACGAGAACGAGATTGATGCGCATGCCGATATCCGGCGAGCAAGCGGAGATTGAAGCGATGGATGAGGCAGAGGACATTTCTCTAATGATAGATTGAAGTCATCCCTTCTGAGTACTTAAACTGACCTTATAATACATGTAACTCCTTATACAGGCAATTCATATGAATCTGGCCCTGACTAAGGGGTCGACGGGGTCAGAAAGCACGAAGCAACCCTCCTGCATGTTCTGTCATTTGGGGGCCCAACAATGGCAATCTTTATGAGTTTCAATGAATATAATAGCTTATAAGACCTCCCAGAGCTATAATAACCACTCAAATCTGGCTATATAGATCTTCCCGCCTCTGCTATGTCCTTCCAAAGCCTCTGCCGAAGCATGCATCAACTTGCCATCAGCAAAATTCAACTGACACCAGCCTGAAAGCCCCAGAGGTGAAATCCTCAGAGAAAGAGTTCCCGATCATTCCGAGGGTCCCCTTGTGCTACAATTTGCTCTCTATATGGTCTTTATCGCCCTGGGGAGGTAGCAATTGGGTATGAACTATGAGCGGGAAAGTGCGGGCCGCTGATGCATACTGATGCGTAATCGCTTTCCTTTCCTTTTGCGGGTTCTCGGCGCAATCCGCTATATTGATCGCTCATCAATAGTATTCCCGCCACTCCGCTTCAAGCCGCTGAGCGGGCAAGCGAAGCTGTGCCGCTGCGAGCCAGCTTGAACAAACCGGCTCACTCGCTCGCGCTTTTGGAAGCCGCTCAAGACCGCTTCAGTCGCGCTTCAAGCCGCTAAGCTGAGTCAGCGAGGCTTCAACATCCTAATTTGATCACGTCCTCATCGTTCACTGACTTCGACCTCGATGTTCTCCCCATCCTACCAAATCCATCTCTTTCCACTCCAATGTTTGACACAGGGATTGAGCCCTTTGATTCCTCAAGATCCGTTTCAAAAATACGATTGTTTGCGTTGAATTCAAGCTTTACAGCCTTATGGAATGAGACCAGGCATGTGTCCTCCCAATGCCTACCGTCTTTGTTCTTCAGGGTCCCTGCAATGAATACAAGGCTCCATTTTGATCATCCGCAGCCTCTCCTCTTGCCCAACCCTGAGATTTCGGTGATTTCGAAGTCCAATGGCACCGACAATCGACAACCCATGACCCAGCATCCGGCTTTCTACTCGGCTTGTGCAAGAAACCCTTGGGACTACAGTGCATGTTCGGTGAAGTCTTTGTACCTTTGGAAGGGTACCGGCTTCGTCTTCGGCCTATAAAACAAGAGATGCACTACCGACAGCCATCAGCAACATTTCCTCGCCCAAATGCCTCCCTCATCCTCTGATGCTGAGGCTGGACAGGGTCGTGGTCGTGGTCGTGGCCGTGGGGCTCGCGGTAGAGGCCGTGGTGCTGCCCGCACACCGACCCGACAAAGCCAGAGTCATCCCGGTGCTGGAGATGTTGACGAAGAAGACCCATTGGCTGATGGCCCTTTGACATCGGCTTTTCAGGTACACCGTAAGTCAATGTTCGCGTTTTGGACTCGATTTTAGCATCGTTAACTGATATCCCGTCTGTAGTCACCCCTCAGGCAGCTGTTGAACTTCAAAATCCTCAGCAGCAGACCCCCGTGTTGACCTCGATCAACGAAGAGGTGATTCATGGTGAGCCGATGATCGATCCATTCGTTGGGTTTATCACTCCTGGCTCATATGTCTTTTCAAAGACTTGAATAGCTTCGCTATTGCCAGCAATCCCACCTCAGTAGCATAGCGAAGCCAGGGGTGGCAACACTCGCTCCTCAAGCCCATCAGAATACATCAACCCTCAAGTCTCGCCATCGTCCTCCACGGCACCTAGCCCATCAGGCAGGTCGACCACCCTCCCTCCTTCCCAACCCGGCTCCCCGTCACACCCTCGTGCTGGACCAAGGAGTCAAAATCGTCGACAAACACATAAGCGATCACTGAGGGAAGGCAGTAACCAAGCAAAGGATGTGTGGAATTTTTATAACGATGATGAGAAGAATGGCGAATGGCTATGCAAATACTGCGTGTATGTTTGTTCCCCATCCTGATTACGAGTGTCTACATACTGACTGAGAGGTAGGAGGGACTGCCACGGCTCCCGCCGCTTTCACGTCAAGAAATTTGGTCTCAACACGTCAACAACCGTACTCCGAACCCACCTTGTCGAATCCCACCTGCAAGAATGGGTTGATGCCTGCGACGCTCAGGCCTTCAAGATCACTGCTGCTGTTGCGAAGGACAAGGCAGAGGAGTATCGAGCATCGCGAGGTCTTCCCACAGACGGTAGCAATACCTGCGAGTCGAGTCCTTTCGATTCAGAGCCACAGCAGCAGCCGTTTTCGCAGGAGGCTTTCATCGACTCCCTCGTCACCTGGATTGTTTCGGATGATCAGGTAAGCCCTGCTTCTATATGCTGATCTGCTTTTGTATTGATTATCTTTTCTCAGTCCCTCAACGTTATTGAGAATAAGTATCTACGGGAAATCTTTCTCATGCTTCGCGCCGACCTGAAAGATAAAGACATCCCGCACCGTACCTTTCTCCGTGATCGCGTTGTAGCAACATGGAAAGAGCATATTGAACATCTCAAGGAGCATGTCAATGTAAAGTAACATTTACTGTAATTTTATCTTGCATAACCCATTTGCAACAGAAACACGTGCTTGGCAAAATTTCCGCAACAACCGACATGTGGAGCGACACAAACCTCACCCCATTCATGGCCGTGACAATTCACTGGATGGAAGGGATCACGACCAACACCCCTCTCGGCCCTCAGAAAAAGCTACAACTTCGCACAGATCTCATAGGCTTTATTCGTGTCCCTGGTAGGCATACTGGGGATCACCTCGCCACAGGCTTCCTGCACGTTTTTGATCGGATTGGAATAACGCACCGAGTATGCTCAAGTTCCTACTCGTCTCACTGATTGTCACTTATCAATTATCCTTTGCTCTCGTATGCGCATAGATTGGGTGGATCACAATGGACAATGCAAGTAACAACAATCGCATGATGGTTGTGCTTGCGACAGAATTGCTTGCTCGAGGAATAGAGTTTGATCGTAATCATCGACGGATTCGGTGAGTAGTTTCGCACCTATTCCTGGTTTGTTCTTGACCACGTCGCACCTAGCTGTTTTCCACACATTGTCAACTTAGCATGCAAGGCCGTTTTAGCGAAAATCACAAACATGGACTTTGCGAAGGAGTCAGAACTTGGCAGCAATCCAACATTTCTGGACGACCTTGAACACGATCCTGTTGCAACGCTCCGTGGACTGATACGCTCGGTATGTCTCCAGGTCTCCATGCGTGATGACTATTGACTCTTACATTCCCAAGATTCGTTCCTCCTCTCTACGTCGCCAAGATTTTGCTGTCCTCGAGAAGCAGCTCTGCAAGCTCGAGGTTGAGCTCATCCGTGACGTTGACACACGATGGTCGTCAACACTTCTGATGATTCGGAGAGCTCTGGATTTAGACCTGGTATGTTTTCAATACCGAAATACTATCTACCGTAACTCATAAACATCCCAACAAGGCTCTGGATGCAATGGTGGACCGATGGCCTGAGCTTGAGAAGTATCGCTTGAGCGAGGCAGATTGGGATGCCTTGTGTACTGCCGAGTGCGTTCTTGAGGTATGACATATCCATTACATTTACTCTCTGTTCTGTAAACTTACCAGCTTCTTGCAGGTTCCTCATTCGTTTCAGCAGCTCCTGTCGCATGAGAAGACAACGTCCCTAGGGCGGGCGCTTCCTGCTTTTGAAGCACTCAAGGAGTCATGGGAGAAGCTCAAGAGGGACGACCCGAACACTGCCGACATCATCAACGCAGGGCTTGATAAATTGAGCGACTACCGCGAGCTTGCGGAAGAGGTGCCTGCATATGTGATGGCAATGCGTGAGTCATGAAGTTCCCCTCTGGCGATGTTTCTCAAGTCACCATTTCATCGTAGTTGTCGACCCCCGACAGAAGCTCCAGTACTACGAAGACTACCAGCCTTACAACGTGCAACGAATGAAAGGGGTTGTTCTTGATTTGGTAAGCATCTTGATTCTTCGTAGCGAGCGTCTATTTGTCTTTTTACATGCTCATTTGTGGTGTAGCTCAAACCATACGCTCCAGAGCCCCCGATCCCTGCAGCTCCAGCGCAAGGCTTGCAAGCTCAGCAACAGCAGACCTTGGGGCTCGGTCGCCCGGCCGGTGGCGCACGTGATCGACGTGCTGGTCGTATCCCGTCGCGCTCGAATTCCCAATCTGCAAACAGCATCCTTGGTATCCCGTCTTGGTCTTCGCCACCTGCAGCTCAGCCTCTCACCGAGGAACTGAATGCCTATCTCTATGACAAGTACACGGGGACTGATGTTGTCCTGTATTGGCAGGTCAGTGCCATCCAACCGCATGTTACGTTTTGAATAAAGATTCACATGCAAATTAGGAAAACCAACTTCGCTATCCAAAACTAAGTGCCCTCCGGGCGAACCTGGACATGCCGGGGCGGCGAAGCCGCTTATCAGGCCTAGTACCTGACTCATCCATCAATAGATTCTTGCATCTAATCAAGGTAAGGCATAGTACGTTCCTGAAGAGTCGTCTCAGACAATGAGCAGTAAGTACTAGTACCCAATCTTCAACCCGAGGCATCACATATACTTATGATTATATTAAGACTAGGCATCTGAGAAAGCTGATGAAAGAGAAACAGACCCAGACTCGCAATCGGGGAGTGGTTGCTTGGAATCAGCTGGTGAAGCTAGGATTCCGGTTCAGCAATGCTAAAGACTCGAAGGCGATAGAAAAGAGCCTTACCTGGCAGGCTATAAGCATCGAATGGCACGTTGTTTGACACCAAGGGTGAATGAGTTTCATCCATGTGCACGTTCATGTCCAGAGCAAACCGCCATTCTCCTGGATCCAGAGAAATTTGGATCGTCTTTTGATACTTGACTATAGGCCCAGGGTCACCATGAACAAGGTCCACATTGACCACAACTTCGAGGACCATTCCCGCTTCCTCTTGTCCTCCCATTGGCACCGTACCATCATATGTCGATAACAGTGGTTGATAGGCGTAGGGGGGACCTGGATACGAGAATGGACTTTGAAGTGGCAATCCAGGGCTGGCAATGGTATGCCTTACTGGTGCTGAAGAATGGAGAGATCCAGCATCAATGGTGGAGGTCGATGGAAGAACAGCGCGAGGCACTGTTGGCTGTGGATCATGACGAAGTGCAAATGATATGGAATGCTGGTCATCCAATAGCTGAGGATGGAGCAGCAGGCCGTTGGACACAAAGGGTGCATGAACTTCATCCATGCGCACCTTCATGTCTAGGGCAAATCGCCGTTCACCAGGCTGCAGCGAAACTTGGGCGATCTTTGAGTACTGAACCACAGGCCGAGAATCACCATAGACAAGGTCTACATTGACCACAACCTCAATGACCGTCAATGGTGCCAGTGATTGATAGGCATTGGGAGGGTCTGGATACGAGAATGGACTTGGAAGTGGTGGACCAAGGCTGGTAGCAGTCTGCCTGGTTGGAACTGAAAGAGGAGAGGGATAGGAAGGACAGCGAGCGTGATTCGCCAAAGAGGCAAATGGTGGGAGCACAGTGCAAGGCGCCCTTTGCTTCGTTGTCCAGGAACGATGATTTTGATGGTGTGAAGACTGAGATTCGTAACACTGGTTGTCCGCTTGCCACCTGTTTGTAGGGTGAACTGTATGTTGCTGAGTGCGACGATACGAGTGAATGTGTTTCCTGCTGCGAACAGGACCAGAAACCTTAGATACCAGTAAGTCATATCATTCATAATTGTCATAAACCAACTTACATGTTCTGGGACCAGCTGCGCACTGCCCCTGCTGTAACTTGGATCCACGGGATTTCGGTCTAAATCCATGCGTGTAAACAAGGACTCTGATGGGATAGAAGTGGTCATTGAGCGTAGAAATGCGACGATATTATATAGCCGCCCTCAATGCAGGGCTGAAGGCGCGTTTGACAGGTTCTGAAAGATGGATCACAAAATGCCGAAATATTGCATGCCTAACGGTCTACATAAAGGGGCACCATCTTCCAGAAGTAACGGCATTTTTCGGTTAAAAAAAGAGCCTGCTCCTTCACGATAGCCATAGATACCAGGATTCGAAGGTTCACGAAGGGAACCATGATGAATAGGTTCTGTATTGTAGTGATTAGGTTTGGATTAAGTTGGCTTGGTGACTCAAATGGGCAGTGGATCTACCTAGGCCTTTCCCTGATAAGGGAGACAACTCGGACCCAGAAGTTATATAGTTGTTCTCCTCGATCTCATGGAGCTTCTATTGAATAATGCCCCCGGTTGCCAGTGAAGACTTCACTCTTGAGGTCAAGGAGTGTTGACTGATGGCCATGTCTCAATTTGTGTAACCATTGCATGCCCTACTGGTCTTTGGCAGAGAAAAGACCAGCAGGACACACAATGGATTGAATACTTGTATATGACGGTAGTGGTATTGGCCAGGCACCTCAGCCAGGTAACACTGTGTATTGAGTCACAGTATTATTAATTGTTTGGCCCTTCCCACCATACAACCATGGATACCATATCATCAGTCTCTGAAAGGTGCACTTCCTTGTTGTGTGTCTGGTAAATTTAGTTGACTTTTCCCGAGAATGCTTGGTGCACCGAAAGGAAGCCACTTTTGATGTGTAACATTCACCAATTGAGAAGCTTGGTATCATTGAAGGTCTGAAATGGGGATAATGCAGTCTTCACACATCATCGTTGGTACATCTTCCATGAGTTTGAATCTCCTCTGCCAAACCCATGGGTTGGCCCAACCTATGATCAATACTAAGCAATGAACCAGACAAGATTTGGTCTGTGATATGTATTCCTGATATGGGTTGGCTCTGAGCACCTAATGGACGCAAAGGATCATAAGCTCGTGACTTGAAGTCAGTCTGGACGAAGGAATCCCGAACTTGAAACTGGACTGGACGGTGGCTGGCTGGTGGGCAATCCTTTGTCAAACTTGAGCCTCAATTATCCTCATTCATGCTTTTTTCCGCAACCCTATATTCCGAAGTATAGCAAGGCTTCAGTACTTTTCTCTATTGGCTGCTGTCACACTTTGACGTCTGACAAGAAACACGGCATTTGCTATTTTTAAAAAAGCAATCAAATGCGCCTTACAGGTCCCGAGCGTGCGCAGGCCGAAGGCTCGCAGCCTGCTAGTTGTAAAGCTGGCCGCAGCTGATAGAAACCCAGGAGCTAAGGTGTACATGAGGCACCATTTGCTGCCAACAGCTAAGAGACTCAGGCTGGCACGCCTGGAGATGCAAGAGGCACTTGAATGATTGTAGGCACAGAACCCTACACACTTACGACTACCTTCAAAGGTTGAATACAGGCGCACAGGAGCCAGCCACCGAGAGCGCGATTGCGGCTGGGATAAGAAATAAAAGGGAACATGGGTGGGAAACACGCATCTATCTCGCTCACATTGTACATAGTCTGAAAATGTCCTAAATATATTCCGATGAATAGATGTAGGCTCGTCAGATATGAATAACCATCACTAAACTATTTTGTGGAAGCGGTGTTTCACAATCACTCCTCGAAGTATGGGTAGTGCCGTTTCAAGACGTAAAAGTCGGGTCGGTTGGCTGGCACATATTGCGTTAGGGCCCCCAGAACTAGGTTGACCTGGGTATCACTGATTAGGTCCTGTCAATGAGCAATCGAAGTTAGTCGATTGCTGCTGGCAAAGGTTACAAAGGAACCCACCTCGAGGAGTGTGGCATTCATAACAAAATTGTTGACCTCGTCGCCGAGCTCGTGGTCAACGAGGACATCGGTCCAGGAGCTGAACGCCCCTGCAGCAGGGGTCCCCTCATCAAGCAATGCTATGAACTCTCGCGTGAATGGTCTTATGGCCCTTTCCATCATTAAAAATCTGTCCCTTTCATACAGCTTGCTGGCTTTGGGATCGACATCTTGGAGCAGGGGCCTCTGCATTATTAGCTCGGCCATGACGCATCCAAGCGAAAAATAATCGGACTTGGTAGTTAACCTGAGACCTATCTAGCGTCAGCGTATTGTGAGATATGGACGGGGAGCAGTCTTACCTGCAATATCTTCTGGTGAACGAAAGCGATCGTGGCCTTCTTCGCCAATGGTCCTCCTTGATGTCCGTCCATGGAAGACAAGCTTGATGCCAGTATTCTTCATCATCGCCTTAGATGGGTTATCGTTCCTGGCACGCAATGTAGTAGGTGGTAGTCACATACCTGTGAATAGAATGTCCCTTCTCGACCATCGTACCAATCTTCATCGACGGTGGTAGCATCCGAGATGAGGATGCTCTCTGGACAAAGGTCGCCATGGATCAGTGTTCTGTCGTGGAGGACTGTGCCCTACGTCAGTTGGAAAAAGCTGAACAGTTCATGTTAGACGCACATTGCAGCCCGTCGATTATCTGAAGGACTATCTCCTTCACTTGGCGCGGTGAAAAGGGCGCGATGTCATCGTCATCGATCACCCGTGCAAGCCTGATCCCTTCATCTTCAAATACATACCACAGATCATGGTTGATATCGAATAGGCCCTGGACGGTTGAAAAGTGACTATTCAACAGTGAGCATAGCAGATCCATTGTCAATTGAAGCTGAAGACAATATGATTCGCACCGATTTGCCTCCCTCAAACGCCGGAAGGCTCTGAGGTCTTCTGCTAGAACATCTGGATCGGCCAGGGGCCTACGGATTACTTTGGCCAAGAATCGAGTTCCTTGGCGAATATCCCGTACCGACAGGAGCTGGGATTCTTCTGCATGGGTGTGGAAGTCGCAAATGACGTCTAGGAAAACACTTGGATATAAAAACTAATATAAATTGCATCAACTCACATTTATACTTGAGGACATGGCCGATCAAGAAGCTGGAGTAATATCATTCGTCCATGGACAAGGGGGTTGTCATAAGGTGAAGCACATACTTTGGTGACAGAAGGTCGTCGTCGATTTCGGTGTCCGACATCGCTTGAACGACAATGAAGACCAGTAGGGTAGGTGCCAATCATTTATAGTATAAAAGAAAGGCAAGAGGACGCTTGGAATGGTGGATGCCCAACGGCTGAGTACGATCCATGGGCTGGCATTGTTCGGCGATGTGGATGACGGCAACCCCCAAACGTTTCAAGGGGTACCGCTCCTGCGATGTGTTTGCATCGACCCAGCCACAGGACGTAGTTACGGGATCGTATTTCGATCTTTTGCCAATCTTGTCTTACAAACACTGAGGTGTTAACACGTGAAGACGGGAGGAAAGTCGTGCTGAAGTGCGGTGAAGTCTTTTGATCACTATCAGCGGACCGATAGCATGACAACCCATGCATTGCCTCGACTCTGGGACGAGCTGCACCGATTCCGCCCTATATCAACAATCGTCGTTGCGTCTCTTGTTGATAAGGCTTTGTATCACTAGTTTGGAGCGTACGACTATTAGATAGTATATCAATGGTAGTCAAATACATTACGATGTGTAGAGACCTAATCGCAGAAGCGTCGGGCACTCGCGCATGTAAACTCGGCAACCGTATGGCGTGCAGTCAAGGATCTGACACGCCCAATCGAAGTGCTGCAGAGGACCTCGGAAATAGACATAGATTGTGTCCTGGTTGATACCGAGATCCGAAAACAATCGATCTGAAGGTCAAATACATTCGTTAGACGTCAAGTGTAAAGCAAGATCTACACTTACAGGTAACCTTCATGAGAAAGCAGCGGGAGTCACCCACGAAGCGTGGTCCTGAATCAATGCCATCCGCCTGGTACGAGGTTGGGCGATATAGCCGCGTAGCAGTAACAGGAAAGTCGCTGAGCGCAGCAGTGGCTAGGTGCAAGGTACTCATAGGATGGATGTGGTTCAGGTAGTTCCTTCGTAAGACCAAAGTAGCCCGGGGATACAATGACACGAATTGGGTGCTTGTCATGAAATTCATAACGGCGGCTGTCCCAAGTCAGTAAAATGTGCAAGCGAAAGAGAGGAGCCACTCAACTGGAAGGCTGGGACGTCGTGATATATTCCACGGGGTCCACGTTCACCACAATGACCCTGATAGCTTGGATGTTGGATTCGCTCGTGCCCCGGGGATCACGCTTGTAGAAATGGAATTCTTCGATGATGGTAGGGGACGGGATTGGTGGCATCGCCGCCAGATAACGAAGGGACATGGGGAGAAGACCGGACGGGCAAGGGAACGCTACCGTGAAGCCGCTGTCGAGGAGATACTCTCGAAAGGGGTCCACGGCTCCAATTCGGATGAAAACATCCAAGGGCACCCTTGGATGGATAGTGTCGCGCTCTGCAAACGAAAGCATTTGCACCCCCCCGACGATAGCTCCTGTGAGTTCCATTAGAATTACAAACAAACATGGGTTAGAAACCCAATGTGCAAGAAACAGTTCAGAGGACCATGCAAGCCTTTCGTAAGCCGCGACGACCTGGGCTAAGGTTCTGCAGGTGGCCTCTAGGACTTTCAATTGCTGAATGGTGAGATGTGAAAGAAAGATGAGAGTCGGCCGTGGGTTGTTCCTGATCCACTCTTCGAATGTTCGTTGCTTGATCATGCAGGGCGAAGAAGGAGTGGGTGAGGTTCAAACCAAGGAAGCGAAGTCTGGAAAGAGAAAATAGAAGGACGGAATCGTCAGAGGTTCCGTCTATCAATAGCCCAGAAGAATGGGATGCTCACGCAACCTGTTTAATGCGGCCCCGAGTGCTTCCAAACGGGAACCACACGAATCCCGCCATCATCCACTGGCACGACTTACGGGAGGCTGGCCAATCGCCCGGCTTAAAAGGGGTCCTGAAATGCATATATAAGAGTCCTAAACTGTCACTGTCTAGGATAACTCACCTCGCTCTTTATGACAGATCCCAAAGTACTGGCATTTCATACCCACAAGTTTCGTGGTACGGACATCGCACTCCATGCCGTGATTGCGGACATGAGAAAGGATGCCCCAGAGCTCGTCGAAGCCAACCCCGCACAACACTTCCGTGAGCGCTACACGGTGAGTGGTCGGGCCTAAACCATGGGGAGCTCCACGCTAATATCAATCAGCTTTTCGACAAGAAGTCTGGAAAACAAGCCATAGTTCACCATGCGTTTGTCTACATGGGTGGAACCCCACCAGAGACAGGCAATTTCGTTCCTCCTGGCGAACTTTTGCCCCTAGGTCTGACTGAGGACAAAGCGTGAGTACATAGTGGGCCTAACGCAGAGTTTTTACTCACATCGTCTAGGCAAAGGGCCCTCAGCGGCATCTGCGAGCAGAATTGGATGTTTGACACTTCGACTGACCGTAAGATCTGGGAGCTCCTTGAGGTGTGTAGCACTTCGCTGTGCATCAAACTGAGACTGATATGGTGTCCGTCAGATTCTCGAAGACTGGGGAGAAGGCCGTCTCAAAGCCAGAGGGTTCAATCCCAAGAGCAAGACGAAGTCGACCTGGCAGTCGCTGCCCTCCACCCACAACAAGAGTCAGTGGCAGATGAGCGCACGACTTCTGTTACCTATGAAGTTGGCTCAGAGCATCCAAGGATACAAGATAAGCCACAAGCTACATCCCTGGCTCGAGTCTGCCCTCTACGGGTCCACGAAATGGGTTGCCAATCGTGATCAGGTTCACCTCCTAACCCATTCCAACGACAAATTTCGCAAGCTTTCCCGCTCCAATCCAGCTGAGTTTGTCGCAGGTGATATTATCTGGACCAGCTTTGCTATCACCTGGAGCGTTTGACGTGACAACTGGGCTATCGAAATCATTCCAGGGGAGTTGATTCGTGTTGGTCACATCGAAGTTACAGCTCCAGGAGCTGGTATAGATGTGGCATACCTCCAAGTTGATTCGGATGACGAGGAGAGGGTGGACGAGGAGGAAGGAGAGAACCATTCAACGCCAATTGCATCTGGAAGCGGCGGCTCCGACAAGCGGGCCTGCCCTGATTCTCCGATCACGGAACGTTGTCAACGTCCTCACCGCCGCCAGAGTCCAGCTTGGACAGACATGGACATGGACGAGATCCCCAACGAAGTTGCCTTATCTCACCTCCCGTCTGGCAGCGCTGATTCCGACTCGAAGGCATCGAAAGGTGGAAGGCGCCCTGGTACCCGATCTAAGCAGGGATAACGACTTCTTCCTGTTCCTGTCTCTTGCTATCCAAGTTCTCCATGCATGCTCTATCTATTTGACTAGATTCTCGTAGAAATTGTGTATTTGATACTACCTATTTATAAAAAAAGCATTTTGTGCACACCACGCGCTCGCGCGCTCTCCCTGCCTCGTCTCATGCTTCCGATCCGGGGTAAGTACACATATAACCTTGAATGATGCATCTAGCGCAACTTGGGCGGCGTTTATTACATGTGCTACTTGACACTAGTCAATCAGGTCCTTTAGGGGTTTTCTATGTGTGAGAGGGTGACACGTACCATGGCATCGAACACAAGATATCTTTCGTTGGGCCCTACACATTTTGTGTGGCTGGATTAACTTTTTCCACCGAAATGAACACTAATGAATGGTTATTTGGTGTAAAGGTCAATACTGAGAAAGCGCACATTATATCTACGTGACTCCTCAAGGCCGGGCAGAAGGATATAGCCCTGAACGTTTCTAGGAAAGAGGTAACAGGACGCCTGTTGCGGGTGGCATGTACAAGGCATTCGCCGCCGGCACGCAGCAAATTCTTGACACGTGGGTTATTGAAGGATAGCCACACACGCGTAGGGTGTTCAATACGGTGGAATCGTGTACTCGGGTTGGTGCGAAGTTTTTTTCCTACACCCTAACCAAGGACCATACCGGTTGGGTCGGCCTTCTAGGGTGGTCGCTGGCAAGTTGGGAACGCGGGTCCACAACCAACCTCAAACCACTTGGCTCAGGCGCCGAGTCGGAAGAGCTGTCCATCAAGCAGTGAGCACTCAATGACTTGTAGCATGCCTCGCGTACATCGCTCAAGCATCAATCGACGTAAATCTATACTGTAGAGAGCCAAAGCCGAATAGATCAATATAGGAAATACCAGAGTCAACCGGCACAAGGTTGAGATGGTCATTAGACTAACTCATGTTTACTCCTGCACGACGTCCGTTCCAGTGTCCGACTCGTCTTTGAGTGTGGAATAGAGACCAATCTCGCTCAGCTCCTTAAAAAAGCTAGAAGATTAAGATACTCAGTGATGTACAAGTCTGAGAGCTCTGAAAGGCGTACCTTAGGCTTAAGACCTTTGTTTCGTTGATCTGATACGCCTGGAGCTTGTCATATTTTGTAGGGAGACCCCAAATGCCTTTGAGTCCCAAAGGCCCTCGCGTCATTATATACTCGCGCCTAGCGGTATACCTCAACCAGAGCACGTTCCCAATCCACCCCTGACCACACTGTTCCTGAACAGCTACGTTTCGAGGGGCGGGAGCTACATGACTGGAGACGAAGACTCGGTGCTGGACAGGAGCAGAAGCACCTAGTCCGTATATGTCGCAGATCCTGGCGCTTATCGCTCCGTTTGGAAAAATCCATCGCAAGTCAATATAGTGAGTAGTGTCAATCTCGTCGTTTGTGGGTTCGTAGGCGAACAGGGAAACGAGCTGTGGGTGTTTCTCTCCGGTAGAATAGAGGCAGCCTTTTACTAATGTCTTCTTGAACTACGAATCTATCAGCATTCAATTACGACAGTTCGAAATAGGTTGCACCTGCCTCCACAGTATCGCCTGTCTTATACGCAAGAGGAGCGGTGACGGTGACCTCGTTCCAAGATGACATCGCATCGATCGCTTGCTTAGACAAAGTCGCCTCTTCCACAATATGCTCTTGCCAGCGACGGTGCTATGAAAGGGTTAGATCAGCTGCGCAGGATGCTCAATTGTCCTCACCTCAATGAACATGTCCCCCTGCATGTCGGCCAGTTTATTTTGCGATAGGAATGTTTCAATCTCATCCATGTTGACGAAATACAAGAAGAGGACGTTCTGTATATTATGTGTACTTGGTGTACTGTTTATATAGTGTTTTGGGTTTCTCCGGGTAAGTTATGAGAGCTGGAAGCAATGTCTTGAATCCCATGAGCGTTAACAAATCGAGAAGACGGACAAGGAGCGGGGAACTCACGTCAATTGTGGGTCGAGGAGTAGTTTCAGCGTTGCCGAGAGCGTATCAAATCACCAATGGGAATATTAAAGATGTGAATTTGTTCGAAGCAGTAACGTGTTCAGTCTCTAAGCTAAAGTGGATTACTATCAGAAACGTTGATTGGCACCTTGCAACAAGGAGAGAAATCGGACGATTGCGACCAAGGAGGTGGAAACTATTTACAAGGCTACCACTACAACGAATCGTTGGCGATGGCCTCTCCAAGTGTAACGCCATGCCTCTCGAGTATGATACGAGAACTGAATTCTCATAATCAGCGGTACACTTAACATAAGAGTCGCGATGACCACATACCTGAGAATACTCGGCTCTCCAATTCTCAGGTAGCTTGGGGAAGAAACCAGGCCGGAGGTATGGTCAAATACCTCGAAACATTGACTACGGTATCGCTTCATACCGATGTACTTATCTGGGGCACATATCAGCACCGCTCCGCAGCCCATCCCATATTGTATCAAGCACAAACCATTTGTGTAAGGAACAACCCAGCAGTCCCTGTCGCCAAGATATCGAGATCCAGTGGAGATCTCTGGGTAAACTGCTTCATTTCGAGGGGGCCCAGCAACAAGCTCGTGAAACTCGGCCAACCTGTCCGATGATCCACTCAACGCCGCCCTGTAGATGACGAAAGACCTTAGTGTGTCCAGGGTGCTTCTCGCAAACGGACAGACGGCAGCATTCCAATCAATATAGCAGGTTAATGCCGCTGGAGTAGATGTGTCAGCCACAGAATGGCACTCGGTTGAGGCACGTACTTGATGTCTGGGCCAGTATCCCCCTATAGGGTTCGCACGTAGTCACAGCAATGTCAACTGATCGATGGACTACACCACCACAGGGACTTCTGTAAGGCTTTCGAAAGTTGTATATGCCAATGGGCTGGTGAAGAGCATGATCGTCGCTTCGCTCCCCTGTCCTGTAGGGACGTGCAGCCCAATCCTGACATAGCTCGCGAAGAGCCGCTGTCCACGGTCCAGGTCGAGCACCTGTAGCGTTCACAAATACGTAGTTATCCTGGTTGATCTCTGATACGACATCACCCAGGCGTGAAAGTGTTGTCCATACCATAAGGGATCCTTGTCCATCAGCTCTTCGGCAAAAGAAATCGAGGACCGCCGGTCCGGAAATGAGGACTCCAGAGTTGGCCATTAGTGAGCGAACTCGCTGAGGTCGGCTGAACCAGAGCTCCAGGAATCCATTGACGTCCCAGGCATGTTCACGATAGGCGCGGGTTATTCCGTACAGGAGGATCGAAGATCTCCCGAGAGCGAGGATGCTTGAGACAGGCCAGTGAAAGAAAAAATTCTTGACGAAGGTGTAGTCGTCACATACGTTGGTCAGGAGGACTGTCTCGAGAGTCGAGGTTGGACCTAGATTAGCCATCAGTGGAGGGCTGCCTTCGAACTGTGGCCCCTCTTTGGGACTCATTTTAGTTCAGACTCAGTGCTGAGCGTCAATGGCAATTGCCGAAGTTTACAATCACTTCTCGTGATGTGATTGGAAGTAACCCGGGGCTAACCCAAGAATAGATCCTCTGATGCCCCTTTACTTCCTCCGATTCGAGTTTCATTCCGAGTCTGCCTTTAGGCTTCATACTGCAATGCGTTTAAAAGGTATTGCGTGGCTCAAAATGCGCAGGACATGCAATCCGAGATGCCTTACAGGAAGACTGTGCGTTTTTCATCGGACTGGGCTTGTTTACTTTACTGACACCATTTTATTACGGCTCCTAGGTCAACATCAATCACTCATTTAGCCCTGAAACTCCACCCATAGACGCTTCACCTGAAGCTCTGCGGCGCTACCGTCTTCAAGTCCGATCCTCATCATGCATGCACCCCTCCGTCGTCTCCTTTGTATCCGACCTACTGGTATCGTTGCCCATGAAAGCACCAGTTGACACCAATCTGGGTGTAGCTATTGCAATGCTCCTCGTTGAAGTGCTGCAGGCCATGACACGCACGAAAGCGACTCGGGCGCTTAAAGAAGACCTACTCCTCGAGATAGAACCAGGCTGGCCGAAACTGTGCCAATGCCTTCACTCCCTCATCTCAAGGGGTCATCAACAGGTCGCCATGTCTGTCGTCAACGAGCTCATGCTGTACTCCAACGAGACATACTCCTTAGTCCTCCACACCATGGTTGGACTCCGTGTCATTGTGGCATTTGCAATGTCTCCGCCTCCTCTATATCTCGATTCACTCGTTGAAGAACTCGCGATCCTCACCGCTGTGATCAGAGACCCCACAGCACCACCCCTCCTTGGGCAGGATCTCAAGCGCTTCTATCGCAACACACAAACTGAACGTCATGCGTTTACATCCGCGATTCTCAAGCGGATCCAAGCTATGGCCGACAGAGTTTCTACACAAGAGGTTCCATTCGAACCATTCCTCATGAACGCGGCCGAGATTGCGTCCTCGTTTGGTACGCTACGGCAGAGTCAATGGCTCTGGACCTCATTCCTGGACCAACGTATCCCTGCTACCCTCATGTCCTCGATTCATGATGGCTTCGCAACACGTTGCTCAACCTCAACTCCTGTTGGCAACGATTTGCGTGAGCAAGTTGTCGATGCCACCTTTGCCCTCATGGACGGGTGCCTTTCGACCCATGCACCCACTCGTCATCATCTACCAACAATCAAAGACCTCCTGTTGACAGGATATCTGAAAATCATGATCTCCTACGTTCACTGTGTCTCCGACAAGGCGATGCAAGATCGATATCTCGGCCAGATCAACACCGTTGCAGGGCTTTCTGTATATGCCGAGGTGCAACCTGCCATCATCCACTTGGTCCAGCACAACGTGGAGGATCTGGGCGAGGCATTCTCTCTCGTCCCCGGCAGCGGCGATCGATCCTTAGAATATCTGGCCAGAATCATCAAACTCGCTGAACGGGGTGCTGTCTGTACTGCTCCTTTCTCTGGGGATAGTGATGCTGTGGAATCGGTACGCCAACAACTCTGTGACAATCCGACGGTATGTGATTCACAACATGGATGGGATGTCTCACGAATCTAACTCCTCTCCGTGCATAAAGTGCAATAGGAGCACGGCGGGTTCATCTTACAAGCTCTGTGGTGGCTGCTGCAACGTCGGCTATTGCGGTACCAGATGCCAAGAGGATGATTGGAAGGTCCACAACCATAGGGGCATGTGCCGACATTATCAAGGTAAGTACGACAGGCATTCTCATCGACGTCAGTCTGATCATGAGACAGCGAAAGGACTACGGTGGTGGGCTCCTTCTCGACTAACTCTCAACCAATGGCTCCATGTTGTGGGGTACATTCAATCTGTGTACACCCATCTGTGCAATGACCAAGACTACTCGTCTAAAGACCCCTTCGTTCTGGACCCCAACATCAAGACTGCGTGGAATATCGACTGCACGCGTTTCCCATTCCCGGTGGTCATGGAGCAAGGGCCCCCCAACACAATCATCTTTACGCACAACCAATACCCAGAAGTGCAAGCCAAAATCAATAACCTCATCTTGCTTTACGAATCGAGCACGCCCATGAACCTCCTCCACGGGTTGTTACCCTTTGCCGCCAATTACGATGTGCATGTGCTCCTCCTTGTTAGACCGACCCTTACTCCAGAGGGGAAGATCACCTGCTCCTCTGTCTCAAGCTTCCTTTACTTCGATTGCCCACTCGTCCGACCAGTCTACCACCAGCTTGAAGCCTCTGTTGAGGGGGCTTGTGGTGGGGCGGGCCCGTCTCCTCCTGTCGTCGTTGTGACGGCTGAATAGATACAATCTAAATGGGACCATTTTCCTAGCATTGTTTACCAAAATATTCAGTTCGTGTATGTGTATTAGGCTTGATTCCCTTGTCTAAAGTGGAACCAAATAGATGTTGAGCTTCTGCAACTCTGTGCGACTAAGCGACCAAGACCTTGAGATGAACGGCTCGAAAGCACTAATACTTTAGTACTTAGACACGATATCTCAAGAGCTCCTCTACCACGATATGACATATCTCATTACGATTGCCAATCCCATTGCTACTGTCACTCAAGGCTGGTAGTCAACGCCAGTTCTCTACGAATGTGAATAGGCAAAATCAGAAACGTGATTCTCAAGTGCCAGTTAGGCGAACCAATACCGACGCGATCTGCTCAGGGACATGCCACTGGCATTGACGACGTCGATACGTTCTTTGAGTGAGGATGGGGTTATCTTCCATCAACCCTCGCTCTGTTCGCACTCAGAGCATCGGTGGAGGGCCGAGGCTCTGTCCCGATATTGAGGGAATGCTAAGCCTCGTTTCGAGCCTGATGTATATTCAAGCATCGTCTATCGCGAATGAAGGCATGTATATATCACTTTATAGTCTGGCCGCGTAATGCTAATACACTTGTATTGAAGCGTTTCAAGGACATTCCCTCAGCCGCTATCAGACGAGGAATCACCTGAATCTGTCAGAACGACCCTCCGGAGATATCGGCATAGCGCGGGCCTCAAAACGGCAAGCCTATGAGCAAATCCAGAATGGTTGGCGTCGTCCATCTGTTGTAGCATGTAGGTTGGGTCGAATGGGGCGATAACAGGGAGCCCGTTTGGACCACCGGTTTGAGTGCTGACATTCTGCTCATTGTCACTGCTGTCCTCGTCGTCAGACGAAGGCAGATTGCTCCCCAACGAATCTACAGACGAGGCCTCTGAAGAGTCAGACGGTTCCGCTAGGGACGGCATCTCGGGGTCGGTATAAATAGTTATATCGCTTGTATCGGAAACTATGAAAGAGTCAGAGCTTCCTGTCTCAGACTGAACCATGGAAAATTGCGTCGAAGACGAGCCGGAGCTTGACTTGATGGAGTCATCTTGGTACTGTAAGCTTATGTAGTAGGAGGACATGAAGAGAGAAACCTGGCTCACCTTCTGCCATCACATAGTCCTCCGGGTCGTTGAACATCGTCGTGCTCGAGGTTGCGGGATACAGCTCCGCATAGAAATTGCCCTCATTCCTGTTGAGAAGCCCGTATATATCAACTGCCATTGACGCTGGTTAGTAACGAAGGTCTGTCAAATAAGGGATACATTATCAACTAACAATGATAAGAGCATGATAGGTCATGCGAGCAAGTGAAGACTGCGTGTTCAATGGTTTCATTGACAACCAGCTTCGCTTCAGTCATATGCTTGCAAAGCGGGTACTCAAAAGTCGTGGCCGAGCGATAGGCGTTCAGGTCGATGGGTTTGACCGGATCGTGGTCATATGTGAGTGGGCTGTATCGCGGTTAGCATCTTTCTGATATGGAGTTTTGAGCACATACTAAGCCATCTCAATAAAGCGGCCTAGACTGGACCAAGTCATGAGATTTTTGGGCTCTGTTGGTAGCTGCAGCATCCTTGATGCGCTGTTGCCTGTGATCCAGCACTCATTAGTAGGAAGGTTATATACCACAACAAACTGCACTCAAGTTGTGGCACGGTCAGCAAAATCCAGATCTGGCGATCGACGACCAAATTGTCGGTAAATACCGAAGCAGGTGTGACACATCGGGATCTGCATCTCATCTATTTATAGCCAACGTCTGTTCCTATGAGTTGGCCTATAAACATGCACGCTACAGCGGGACGGCGAATACCTCAGAGCACAATGCCTACGACAGTAGCCAAGTCTCCTGAGCGGTATGATTTCTCGATAAATCCTTTCCTTTAACTCGCTGACTGGTGGTCAGTTACAGTACCGTCCATTATCGCACGCCGCGCGAGGTTTGGTGTAAAATCTTCGGCTATCTCAGTCGAAGGGACAAGGCTCGGGGTGTCCTGATATGCTGGCACACCCACGACATTGCGGCCTACTCCTTATACCGTCACTTGGTGATAGAGGGAAAGCGCGGGCGAGTTTTGGTCGCCATGCTTGCATCTAGGAGGACCATTCCGGTCTTCTATGCGAGCCTGGTACGACGCGTTCATGTTCTCGGATTTGAGCAATGTGACCGCTATGTCACCTTCCCAGTCCTTTGCAGAGCTCTGAAGCTAATGCATGGCGTCATCTCCATTGCAATGGGCATCGCATCCACGTCCACGAGTCACTTTGTGCAGTGCCTGAAGCGGGAGGGCCTCATTCGACACCCGTACTTGGGCCCCGCTTCAAACGGAGCTGAGGCGAACCACCTACCAAAGCTCCAGAGGATCTCACTCAATACTTCAGTGGAACTGGTCACACTCGCTTCCAGCCGCAAAGTGATAGACATCGAGTTGTTGGAGCCATTGAGCCACCTTACTCTTCGTGTTCTCCTTGACTATATTAGAGTCCAGCCTGGTCCCCTCCTCCAAGAACTTCGCTTGGAGCTAGCGAGAAAGGATGCCGAAGCCAGCATCTTTATCCAAACTATTTGTGATGCTGTGCCAAACCTTCATGTTCTCATACTCGGAAACTCAGGTGACCCTTCGGTACGTGTTTGCCAAGCAACTTCTTGATATCAAACGGCTTGCTAATGCACCTCCTAGCCGTTGGTCCGCCATATATCGTCGAGCACAGACTGTTTACCAAGAAACCTTGTCGCGTTGGGATGCAATACCCAGCTCTCAGGTCATAACTCTTTCTGGCATACTGCCAACCGTGACATTCTTTATACTACTCATGTCGAAGATTTTGCGAAGATTCGCGAGCAATATCCAAACTTGCGTTTCATTGGTTTCGGATACACAGGCTATATGGCTCATTCGCGGTACTCCTCCTTCCAGGAAGCTTTGGGCGAAGACGCCATGGAATGGCTGGCCATCAATCGGCGACGATGAGTACTTAATCTACTTATTTCATATCTAGTGTCTGAAGACAATGACGTAGCTCGATATACCACTTCCCCTTATTTATCTTTCAATTAGTCACTCTCGAACGATTCGGGTTGGAAATCCATCGATTGTCACATCGGAATTCGAGTCGGTATTGCTCGTTAGGTTGTACGATGTTGTTTCCTCTAGCCTCTTCGCGTTATTAGGGTATATCCACAATCGATGGATTTTTGTCTCGATCAGTCGATGCCAAGTTCAAGCTGATGGGCATCGAGATTGAGATAAGCCCGCTTCTTTCTGCCACTCTGTCAACTCAGAGCATTCCTATTTGCTTGTTCATATTTACCTGCGTCTTTCATCGCTATGTCTATCTCTCGTGTCTGAATAACGAAATCTCTTCACCGAAAAATCGATTCATGGACGTCGTACAGTGGTTACACTATTTTAACAAGTCCTTGAACCAGTCTTCCTCAGAGCTGGGACACGACAATTTTATGCTCTTCAAAGCCACGCAGGAACATTCCAGTTGAAGGCTGGGTGCGTCGTATGGGGGGGGATGCCTGAATGATGGCGAAAGAACACGTCTTCGCTGATGGTACAATACAGGTTGAGCATATCAACTTCGAAACAAGAGATTGTAATACATTACTTACATCTCTTCGGTGTTAGGAGTATCACAATCAAATCCTGGTAGGTGCACAGGGAAAGATTCCTGGTCTTCGCCTATCCTGGCAAACGCCTGAACATGGATGTCAAGACCAAATAGCGAGGAGATAAGTTGGCTGAGTTGAAGGCTTTGCTGCTGAGCTAAAGTCATTTGGTGCTCCCATGACGGGCCAAAGAGCCACGAATTCGAGTCGTAGAATGGCTGTACCACCGGTGGATCCTCTAAAACCGGGGCTGGGGGTTGCGTCGAAGGACATAGGCTGGTGTGTGTTGGTTGCGGCCACGTTATCACTGACCGACGCCGAAGCTGGGATGAATGGTGAAGGTCCCGACATGCAGGTTATGCCACTGCTTGCATCGACTGTGAGAGGTATTTGAGCCACTGGTGAGGACGGATAAGCGAATGAGGGTTGCGACATTGGATCTTGCCCAAGACTTGGCACTGCTGGAGGGCAGTGAGCATTGGTCCCCGTGGGGGCCTTTACTAACGCTAAGTCCAGAGGACTGACCGACCGAGACCGCTGCGCGGAGGGTGTGTTGAAGCTTGGATTAATCGCGAGAGGTTGGTACCCGATAGCTGGATCAACTGAAAGGGAGTGGGGCGAAGGGTCCCCAGCGCCCAGACCAACTGGCAACAGCAGAGCACTCCCGTGGCTAGCCTCAAGAGTTGGGGACAAGCACCCAGTCTCAGGTGCACACGTGTGCGGGGTGCTTGTCGCCGAATGCTGCCCTGACTCCTGAGGTATGCACTAGTCATTACAAGCAACGAGAATGATGTGAAAAAACATACCATGGTAAGATGAAAACGCCAGTCTTTGCAGCCTAAGCGACACTAAGATATCGAGCCACAATTCAAGCCAACGCTTTGAAGAGCATGAAGAGCACGTACTAGTTGCTCGTCGCCAACGACGAATTTGCCAATGTTTCGGCGAAGCCTTGACACTACCATGACATTCTGTTCGGTGACTATAGCGCGGTCCGCGTCACTGAGTCTGACGACGGTCGATGGAATTTGTGACCATGGCATTGGGTATATGCGGTCCCTTCAGAAGGGCTGAAATTTCAAGGTCTGTGACTTAAACGGTTGGCGGCTCAGCGCCTTTGAGTCCAAACGCGTGATGCGTGATGCCACACCTCTTCCCTTCAGCATGCACAGGCCAGTGGAATCGATTCTGGGCTGATAGTACAAGCTCCTGGCAGGCATTCTGCCGCTCCAGTTGCATGATTTACGTTGCTGAAAGCCTGTTCCATCAGATTGTAAACGTACGGAAATCAAAGAATGAGCGCAAATGAAATGTCATCGGACGAGAAAGCGGGGCTCCGATAGAACAAGCGCCACTGGAATCTGCGTCGGATCTGGTGCTGTATTTGGATGATAGGAGAACACGCCGATCTTCATATATAGAAGTACTTGGTTTGAAAAGAGGGGACGACAAAATACATACATCGGCGTCTTCTGCTACTCATAAAGCTTGCTATTGAATACCAGACTCTAAGAAAGGTGAGTTCTTTGCTGGTGTTTACCTAGACATCTCTAATGATACTCAGGACATCGAACATGCTGCCTTGGCTGTCTCGATTTATGCGATGGCTGGCTGCCCTCCCTTCTATCCACTGGAGGGCTTTGACCGCTCCCACACTTGCTCCATCTGAGACAAGCTCGCTTTCGGAGCCCGATGAGGCGCTTCAGGAGCACATCACGGACTTGCTCGCCAGTTACGACCTTGGCTTTGCCGAAACCATGAGCCTACTTCATGGCTTCGGGGGTTATATATCCGGCTCTGCAGCCCTGGCGTCTATTCCGGGACTGAATACCTTCACACCCAACGATCTCGATTTCTACTTTCCCGAAGAGGCCGCAGAACCTGTTCTCGATTTCTTCCTTTCAACTAGAAAGGGGAGCTTCACTTTCGAGCGAGGCGCTGGTCTTTGCGACAAGCCCTCTGGAACGAGCATTCCAGGAGTGTCCCGGATCTGGTGGCTGGCTGTCAGCAAAACAGACAAGAATATCAACATAATACTAACCTCAACTCGGTGCGTATCGTCTCTTCTTGCGACCAAACTCTCTTCAAATCTCACATGCTATGCAGATCAGCACTGGCGCCCATCCTGGGGTTCCACTCAACTATTGTCATGAACGTCATCTGTCATTTCGGGGTGATCAGTCTCTATTCAAAACCTACGCGATATGGCGTTGGTTGGACCAACATTGACCACGGACTGACAAACAGGGACGGGCGGTGGTTCAACAAGTATAAAGATCGCAACTACCGTCTCTTTCAAGACTCCAGGATGCAAGGTCTTTTTGGTCGCCATGTTTGCGGAGCCCACGTTTACTGTGCCCACACTATTCGGTGTCTTCAAGATGATGGGGTTCAGGTTTACACATTCCCTGCATATAGTGCCTGTGACCACTCGGAGTTACTTATTGGGCTTGAGCACCAATTCCGTTGGCGCCTGAAAAACAGCGGTTGCCGATGGAAGGTCGATAACCAACCTGGCTTCGTGGCTACAGACGATGAACGCCTTGATTTTTAACGTCTGTAATGTAGTCGTATGCATCTTTTGTGACTTTCTCCGACGCTTGCTTTGCTTTCAATATATACCAGAGCTAGATTTCTGTGTAATCTCCACCCTTATTACATCTATCTATTCGAGCATAGAGGTAGCCTTCTCTATCAAGGCTGTTCCAGTCAAGTTATGGATCGCCCTTGAGTACCACTGCAAGTCCTTTGAACTCAAGCGATGAACGCGATAAATGCCAGCTGGACAACACTGGCGGACATTGGAACCAGGAGTAGGAGGAGGATGAGGAAGACAGACCAGAACCTTTACATGAGCGGTATGTATTAGCCACGCACGCATGCTCATACGCCGTGGGTTACCCTAACGAGAACCGTTCATAGACAAGAGAAGATCATGAAAGAAAGAACAGAAACTTAGACAAGTCACATTTCCTCGGCTGCCGCAACCTGGATAGGGTGTAGCGAGGTACCCAGTGGCTGCATCTCCGTAGCGCTCGATCCATTGGATCGGACTGCCCGCCACAGTCCAACAGAGATGCCCAGTCTCTGCGAGCGCTTGAGGTTGCCGCATGGGGTGCGCCAGTCCTCTCCATTGTTGATTTGGCGTTGGTTGTGTGTCTCATCCGGGACAGCGCGCAAGCGCAGCTATTCCAGAGATATTAAGTAAAGAGGACAGGATATATGCTATGAAAAAAAGAAAAGAAAAGAAGATACACGTATCGTAGGGACACCCTATCCATCCCTCGGGGCTCATCTTGAAGAGTCTTGAAGCGAGGTGTTCCTTGGAGGACTAGTGAGACCAATCACGCTTAGTGTGATCATCTGTATGGGGACGCGATGTGGAACTCATCTACCCTATGCATCTGCTCTTGGTCATGTCATCGAGCTTTTCCAAGCGATGCAAGCAATTACGCAGCTCCTCAGACATGTGTTGGAAGATTTGTCCAGGAGAAAACCAGCGGAGGATCAAAAGGCCGTCAAGCGTCTTCACGCGGGAGAGCATAACATAGATTCCTTGGCCTCTGGAACTTGCGAGATCTACGATGCACCTTTCCAACGAGCGACCTTGACTTTTGTAGTCAGTGTAAGCATACGCCGGTATGATTGGTATCTGCTTCCTCCAGAAGGATCGCGCAGTGCATCCGGGTTGTAAAACGTCGAATGGAAACTCAATGCTTTGCCCTGCAGGTTCGAGGGGGACAACATCAGGATCAAGCCCTGGAAGACTAATTCCACATCCCTGAATGTGAACATACACAACGTCTGCTATTCGCTCACCATTCGTGCTGCAGTGATACTTAATGCCTTTGATAATACCTTCAGCGCCGTTGACAATGCCATGGGCCAGCATAATGTTCTCGGTGACCATGACTTTCATCCCAACAAACATAGGGAGGAATCCGAGGAGCTCCTTCACCTTGCCTGATTCTAAATTCCAAAGGGTCTGGCGCATTGCTTGTGGAACTCGGCGTATCGTCGGTCTGCGGGAAATCAAATCAAGCGAGTGATACGTGTGAACAGCGACGCCAGCTTTTGCTGCTTGGAATTGAACCATTTTGGCATTCATCGCATCTCTCAGGTTCCTCTGGCCGACAATTATAGGGGCGTCACTAAATTCCTTAAGACTCATGGGATCAACTGCTGCCACATGGGAAATTTGACGTCCACGGAAGTACTCAAGGTAGGCCGATCGTTCCCATCTCTCGGAGAGGACAGGTCTTGACCATTCCTTGACGCGCAGATTCTCAAGGACTTGTCCAAACTTTGGGTCAGTCGCCTGTCGCTGGTTCTGCTTCAATTGAACGACTATTTTGACCAACGTCCAAAGATATGCACCACTGAGATCATCAAGACCCCGATTACTTCCAGTCTCGGCGAAGGACAAAGTCGAGAACACTTTGTGTGAGTACAAACAAGTTTCGCGAACAGGTTTCAGCTGACAGAAGTCACCCATGAAGATGATGTTCACCCCCCCAAATGGCCGCGCGTGGTCAAGAGGATCCTCTCCCTTGGCAAGCTTCATCCGTGTCGACATCAGCGCCAGAAAGGCCGTCCCGACCATTGAGATCTCGTCCACAATCAGATACCTCACTCTGCGCCATGTGTCCTGTAGTCGATTGCTAGGAGGAGACTCTATCGGGCTATCCTTCTTTGCTTTCTTACGTGCGGCGCCCATATGGATCAACGAATGAAGAGTGTTGCCGCCAATCATGACTGCAGCAATCCCAGTCGGCGCTCCCAGCAGTAGTTCGCTTCTTCTTCCTAGTGCTGCAAAAAGCTTCACGATTGTTTGAATGAGGTATGTTTTCCCAGTTCCTCCCATTCCATGTACCAACATGAGTAGCTGATCCCGACCCTCTAGGACATGCTTGGCTACTATTCGAAAAGCACGCAGCTGCTCAAGGTTGGAATCAAGGCCTGCTTTGCTTTCAAGCTCACATACAATGTCAATTTGCTCGTTCCCCTGTTCCGATGTTACTGCTGACCCCATCTGTGTTAGGTTCTCGACCGCTGGAAGACTGCTAGAGCCGACGTCCGGAGGTCTCTGTCTTGTCAATTGTGTTCCTTGATGCAGCGACGAACTTCCACCACTCTCGAGGTCCTTTGGTGTAGGTCTGTATTTGCCAAAGAGGCTGATGTGACCTTCAATTGTCTTAATATCTTCGTGAGTTGTCAGAGAAGCGGCTACCAAGCCAATAGCAGAAGGAACGTCGGCACATTCTTTACCGCTATAACAACGATTCAAGTCGTCGACCACACCTTGGCTCAGCAAGCGTGTCAAGTGATTGTCCGTTTGGGGTTCACCCGAGTGTGCGTCCCTCCCTATCGCTGCATAAGGTGTTTGACAGATCTCACTAACGTTGGGTGCTCCCATGCTGTCATACTCAATATCGTCTTCGTACACCATTTGTGCAGCCACCTCTCGGTTGCGTCGGGGATGAGGATGCGCTGCCCTGTCCTCCCTCCCCTGGGCCAGCACGTTCATGTTGTTGATGATCGTTAATCTCTCTGGATCGAGCTGTTGCAAGAAGGGATCAAATGCACTGAACCAGGATGTCGAGCCGGCGGGTAATAAGTCCTCGACTTGATGCCATGGCTTAAAGAGAAGCAGCATATCTGTTGCCCATTGCTCCTTCACTATGTCATCTCCATGGCGGCGGGCAAGATTCGGACCAAGAAGAACTGGAATGGCTGGGTTATTACGCATTTTCAATCCATGTGTTGAAAACTGTGGATGCAATGTGGATGAAAAGTGTTTATAGCCAGATCTTGGATTCTCGGTGAGTTCGTTGTCCTTCGTCCCCTGTGGCAGAAGTCCCTTCTTCGTCCAGCTAATGAACTCATAGAGGCACATTTCATCGAATGGGGATTGAGTTGGTCGTAGCATGTAGTCGAGTCGTTGACATGAGACGGTAATGCCACCACCCTCTGACGGAACTACCGCCACATTACTTTCGCATTCAGCTGTTCCACCCGATTGTCGTGTCGCCTCTTTGGCATACCGTACGACATTTCCCCAATTGAAAGTTTGAAACTCCTCACTTGTATAATGGTCACCGCCGCCGATTAAATAGCTCATGATTTGAGGCTGGGATATCTCCTGTTTTCCAAACATGCTGTTCACGAAGGTAATGATGGCAGAGGTTACGTCTTTCTCTCCGAGGTCAGTTCGAATCCAAGGCGATCTCTCCTCCGCCTTCTTGAGACCATACGACAGTGCGGCAAGGCCAGCATTCATAGTCAGCGCTGGCTTGGTGACATAGTCCGTGATGTAGTACATGTAGGCATTTGCAGCTCTTCCGGAACCAATGAAGCGAACATCGATATTGCATTTGAGCAGGAACATTACAAGGGCTGTATAATGCGTCATCCGAGGATGAGTTTTCTTCACCTTGATTTCCCCAGTTGCGTTGTCAATTGTCGTCATGTCCTGGGTCTTTCCGTCAATGCCTACACGGCAGTTAGCATCTGTTCTAGGCTCACCACGTTTAAGATATTTCCAGCACGTGGATGTATGCTCGTGAATATTATACTCGACTAGTAGGCTGTTCAGGTAACCTTCGTAGTCCTTCCAAAAGGTATTGCCCTGACTCCGACAAATAGAAGGTCCCTTAGTGCTTCCTGGATGGGGGCCGCCTCCTCCGGTGAGTTCACGCTCAAGTCTCTTGCTAAACGCCTTCTCAACCTGCCATCTACTATCACGGCCCTGAAAGTCACCTTGCATAACGAACTCCAGCCATGGAATTAACCTGTCCTTGTATTCCCCTGACGCCTGGATCAACTGCCACAACTCATCCGGTGATGGATGTCCTTCCAGCCAGACAAGCATGTGAAGATGAAGTGTCCCCCTTCCCTGAGCCTCAACGGTGGTGTAATAAGCCTTGCTCTTTCCATACAAACCCCGACCTTTTTTATGTCTAAGGATGATCCGGATGAATGCCTCGACAACAGTGTGGAAGAAAAGTGCGCAGGCTGCAGGTCGACGAGCAGCTAACAATTGTCTTTGCCAAGACTCTAATGAAATTCCATCTTCAAGGTCCTCTAAGCTATATTCAGTCCTGGCAAAGACTTCAACGAGATGGTTGTCCTTGTCACTTGGATTTAAGGTAATGAAAAGGGACGGTGCGCCATATCTATTGATCATGCCTCGAATTTCGTTTCGCATCGCAACCTTTTGACCAGGACTGCCTGGGACGTTCCGAGCAACCAGTCCAACGGATTTTACAAGCCTGATAATCTCTACTTCCGCTGGTGTAGACGGTTTATACAACGGTTCATGCTTGTACCTATCTGAGAGGCGTACGAGGTGCTCAGGGTCAATGGAAAGCATGCCACGTACAATGGGGGCGTATGAGTTAGCTGGTGCTGTGAATCGCAGTGAATCGGATACCAACTTCTTGCGGAGAACATTGTAAAAGACGAGTGGGAATTCAGGATCATTTTCAAACCAGTGATCGTCTGTCTGGAGGAGATGAGATAACTGGTCCTCCATGCTTATGAAACGAGTTCGTTGGGGCTCATGAAATCCGCCTATTCCCCAGGGATCTAGATGAGGAAATAACCAGGCCAGTAGGAAGGGGTTTCCAAATTCGGGTATTAAACGATCGCCTTGTTGGATCTCGAGATAACTCTTGGACGACAGGCAACGTTCGAGGGCGGCTAACATCATATCCCGATATGCCTGCGGTGTCCGATCGGTAAGGGTATAGCCCACGTTCTCCATAAGTAGAGGGTCATCGTGTTCCCCAATTCTAACACCCGATTCGGGCACATATCCTGATGTTGCACTATCCACAGCCTCTTCGTCTTCCATGTATGCAACTTTAACTCGTGCTGGTAAGCCCTGATCTTCGTTCCCATCAAATAGAGCATTGAGACTGGTGCTACTCATGCCCTTGAAGCCTCCAACTTGCCCGTAATGTCGATTGTGATCTAGGAGAAATTCAATCATCCTTTTTACCCTAGTTTTGCGCACTAAGACTGGATAGAAGTCAGACATCTTTTCGCGAGTTGGTCTATCGCGTGCTCCCACGAACATGACACACATGGTATCTCTGGCGGTGGTGGAAGAAATTCGTTCATCTTGACAACGTCCAAGGGAGACACCAGAACATTGCCCTTCATCCCTTTCGCATTCTTGTAATATGAACCTCTCCCTTGATCTTCCCCGCGAGTCTCTGGGCGGTTGAAGCGGCAGCAGATGACGTTAGCACGCGCTCTGCAGATCAAAGCCCGTTCGAAATGGGTAGATTCATCGAACGCTTGTTTCACTGCACGAGGAAGACAGTCCCGGCCATAGTAGAGCCAATTGCATAAGGCAAACTTGGGCATTCGACCGGCTGAAAGGTCCGAGAGGCAGCTGGAGCAGATCTGGAGAGGCACCAACACATTTCTCTCAGTCATTCCGTTGGGATGGAGTATCGCTCGCCTGTACAACTCAAAATCGTAGGATATGGGTCGAACCTCTGGTGGAAGCCGATCGTTTCGGAGTAACGTCAAGTCAATCCGACTCGAATCAACTTCAGTGACAGACTGTTGAGGTGTAAGTTTAGCACAAACGGAGCACGTCATCCGCTGAAGGTTTGCTGGGGACATTTCCCTTTCCCATTGCTCGATTATGGAGGCCAAAAGATCTGTATTTGGAATTTCCAAATGCTTGTAAGGAGGTTGCTCGGGCTCTGACGCAGTCACCGGGGCCTCAACAACTGGGATTGGTAGTGCAGGTCTGGCAGAAGCAGGCAATGGAATTGAAAGAGTATGTCCAATAAATCGTGTCTCAATGTTATTCCGTGGTCTGGAAGCGATGCGAAAGATAAGATAAGAAGGGGGACACATCGCTGTACAAGCGTGGTTTGCCAGCCGACGCCTCATCTCGCTCACACTCATCCCTCGCCTAGCCATCAAATGAAAAGGCAGAATCTTTTCCAGTTCTTTACCCACAAGGTATCGATGAAGATGGGCGAGCTCACTGGCAGCCATGGAGATAACGGCAAATTCAGGGTCAGATATTTGCAGAACAGCGTCATTTAAATCAGAAACAACATGAAAGAAGACAAAATATTCATTGAAGTGCCGTACTGTCATGGAAGATATCATCGGAGGTCCGATAACGGATGTGTACAATGCGTAGTAGATGTCTAAAAACCGCGGTTGGGGGTCTGTGCAAACGTTCAAGTGGGTTCAAGTGGGTTCAAGTGGGGGTTCAAGTGGGGGTTCAATGGGTCAAACGTCAACCATATCATGTCAAGTGTCAATGATGCATAAGTGGTGATTCGTCAGTGATAGGTAAAGGAGGAGGAGAACCTGTTCACACACCATTGTTGAGTAGCTTGGCGTCAATGACCCCGATGTTTCGTATCGGAGGCATGGCGAGTGTATGCTTCGTCCAGGGGTTGAGACTCTGGTATTTATGCCCATACTCTAGTCTCGGAAACCACCGATCATTTGCTCAAGCCTCCATCGCGAAGTCTTGCGCAAAGTAAAAACACCGGAAATCTGTTCTCTTGAAGTGGTCGGTAGATGCCGGCCATTTACTGGGAGCCCCACTTTGCGGATGCCTTGATTCCCTTTACGTAGTACGCGTTCTCAACGAATCAGCGATAGATGTACCCCGGCTCCTGAGCGCTTTTTGCTGCAGGGGAGGTGGGGACGAGAATAAAAGGGCAGGACCACTGCTGTCGTGCTGCATACCACCACCTTCTATCTAACTATGGGAGACGAATTACGTTTGGCAACGATGGCAGCGCTCAAGGCCGAGTTGATGGACAACGGAAAGATCTCCTCGATGTCTTCTTGTGTCCTGGTGAGTCATCAGTGACGTCTGGGCTTATCCCGCGCCACGGCTGATGCCAGACAGCCCTGCGACCATGAAGGATGCGCAGACTATCCCGATTCGTGTATTGTGTCAAACAATGGGTGTATCCTGTGTGCACTGGTTGGGCGGCGTTGCAGCTTGCTTGACTCGTTTGTCACGAAAAGTGTCAGAGAGAACTTGGGATGGTCGTGGCGAAGGGCCTGGGACTTCGTATTTTCTTCCTTTCTCCCGCGTCGCGCAACTGTTATTGATACAGGAGCCGCCGTTGACTTGATGACGCAGGGTACGCCTCAATTGATCATTTGCCTCACATGGTGATCTCACCTTTCCATTTAGACCTCGCCGGGCTTGATCAAAATATCAGGCAATTGAACATTGCACTCGACCGTCAAAGGCAGCTATTATCGAGCGCTCAAAAGGCAAGAAATAGCCTGTCCAGTAGTGTGATATCATGGGGTGTCGGTACGTTTCAAAGCTCTATCTATACGAGTTCACATGCTGACATTCTTTACACAGCCCTCTCTCAGCAGCGACAGGCCACTGGGCGTTATCATCTTGCCCTGTGCGAAGTAAAGCGTCTTATCAACTTTTCTATGCAAGATCTGGAGACTAAAGGAATGCATAATGCTACAACACGGAGCCTGGAGCAAAAACTGTGCCTCCTCATGGATGTTGTCCTCGGGGTTCATGGCGACTAAGAGCTGTTGATTTGCTTTGGATAAATTGAATAAATTATGTCTTTTGGCTTGGATTCTGACAGATCTGTGTTATCCCGTAGCGCCTGCTTGAATATACAATTCATTACGTGCAAAAATTCCAACATGCCTGGAGGATATGGACGGCTACTCATGGACATGATTAGCATCAGAGTCTGATGGCAAACACGGACAAGCTTGACTTTCCCCTGACTCACTTAATGATCGATTTCGGCTTCCCCTTCAATTGCTCCCAGCGAGATTGAAACTGACTCCCTCCTTCGTGCTATTGAGGTCGCATCGATTTTCAGTACAGACAAGGATCGGAGCGCACACACCCACCTCCTTGCTGGTCGTGGTTGACATTCAATAGCCACCCGTATTGCGGGTTGAAGAGAGGGAAAATAAGGGCACCGCATGTGAGGTGCTCAATCACCAATCGGCGACGGGGGATGGATGGAGAAGGGGAAAGGATACGAGATAGTGACGGCGGAGATGCTAGAAACAATAAACACGAGGTGCACCAAGGGCGATGCGAAGTGCTGTGCCGACACAAATGTGAATGAGGCCTCTCGGCGAAGCGCTAAAAATAGAATCAAGAGCTTCTTTAATTGAGAAGCTTTGACAACGACAGCGCGAGACCAAGTGAAAGAGAGTGGTATTAATAGGAGAACGTGCTCAAGAGGTAAACCCCCGGATCATGTAGCAAGCACAGGAGATAGGAACTCCTATGTCTTATGGACCTCAATTAAGAGAATATCATATAACAGAGGAGACAAGCAGGGGGAATTGAAAGATGGGAATGGGTGTAAGGTATATGCGAGTTCGGTACATCTGCACCAACTCACTCAATTCAGAAGTGTTACACCCATATCAGGTACATAGTGCTGAGCAGCCAAGGATCTCGACCCTCAGATGGACAAGTCCTTACAGGGTGACAACACTATGAGTCAGTGCAGCACAGAAGACATGGTCACCAAGGTATGTCATTCGTGGTAACGCAGCTCCTCATACCCGCAGGTTACCCATGACCATCACTCGGACTCATGATCACATGTAATGTCAGGAGAGGTGTTTCACATAGCCTTCAGATTCAACACATTCCAATCAAGAGGTTCAAGCGGTTGGGAATTTTTTACCATGGGAATGGAGGTTTTATAGAGCATACAGATTGCTATGGTAGCTTCTGTTTTGACTAATACTCTACATTAGGTATGCCATGAATACTGAGGGGTGATTTCTGTGGCAAGGAAGATCTGAGTCTTGAGATCTTTGCTTCTATACGGTGACAAATGATCAGCCTGTCTGACATAGAAATGGAAGCGAACAGAAAATATCTTCAACTAGAAGCACTTACAATGTGTATTGCAACCCTGCATGATCTGTTACGCTGGCCATAACGGTATCATGCTTATGTATTGCAACCCTGCATAATCTGTTACGCCAGCAATGACAGAATGAACTCCAACAGTCTAAAAGCCAAACTGTCAGTCAAAGCCTACTTAGAGGTCTCATATAATATACCTGTGTTGTGTTTGATGCTTCACACAATGGCTTGCATAGCTCTGACCTTAGCTCTGACTGCAGAGGAAGAGGCGGAAAGAGAGTAACGAACATTGTCATGATTCAGCCTTCATTCCAATGACTATTTATGCCCCTGTCACAGAAGGAACTTTTACTTTCCCAGGGTTGACATGGGTACCAAGATCATGTTCTAGAACTTCCTGTGACGTACAGTGTCGACAGTTAAAGGAGTATGATAAGCAAGGATTCATGATCGATTCAACCCCTCCAGCAGTGCTTTGCCCTCTCTATTGCAACCTTGTCGAATGGATTCGGCTGTACCTATGCAGACTGCCTACGTCCGCAAATGGATACTGCCATCGATGCTAGCCGAATGTTCATCCTGTGAGGGCTGGATGATTTTAACACCAACATCAGGTCATAAATTTCATTCCAACTCCTCTTACTTTGCCCTTGTGACTATGGACCGGCAACCATATGTGCCCTCTCACACCATGGACGCACTTGGCTCCAGTGCAAATCCTATCCCCATGGATCACATTCACTCCAACGCCATCGCCCTCTCTAATTTGTCTCCTGCTCACCGGAGCCAGGTTATTGCTCATGATCTTGTCAAGTATCGTGTTACTCCTGTTGTCAAGCGACGTGGACGTATCACAAATGTTCAGAAGTACACCCCCAATGCCATCATTTTCCAATATGAATATATGGCTGAATCAACCCACGTTCAGCCACAGCACTGTCACCCTGCACTACTCAAGATTCCTATCGAACATTGTCAGCTTGGATGGAAGGATCGACTCATGGCTACGCTTAGTGCCTGGTCATGTTTCAGTGCAGTAGACGATACTGAGGTATGTACCGTCTGTCTTGTTGAGGGAATTGATGCTAACTTTATCTATCAAAGGTAGCTGATGAAGAACACAATGGCGAATGGACTGTACGAGCAGTCAGAATTTCTTGATATGCTCGAAACATCACATGGTTATAATAGAAATATGTATTCCATGCTACCTGTAGCAGATTATCAAAAAGACATTATACTGGTTTCTCTTTCGTTGCCAATTAGTGTATATCATAGGTTGGGCCACCCTGCAGGTTTGGCGGCTCAGGAAGGCGTGGGTACAGGTACAGATCGGTGCTGTAAAGGGTTGGCCCAGGCCAGCAGATCATGGGAAATGCCGAGAAAGCAAGCCCTTATGAATCGTTGCCATCGTCAACAGAATGGACTTGACCATCTCATTCTAAGTTCTCCATTTCCCTTCCACCTATGTATTCAACAACTGACTAGCGAAATAGGAATTGGGATAAGGCACTAGAAACCATTTGTTGTGTGGACCCCGCAGTCCACGTTACTGGACGTTTACTAATCGGATCATTATCGGGGTCTCGATTGGGTCTTTCCCCATTTAGAAGTTCGAGGCAGGGAGTAAACCTGAACTAAGTGTCCAGGTACACTGTTCAAGGCAGCAATGGATTATCTCCCAATCCCCGGGTCGGCAGTGCCTTGCGAGCGTGTTTTTTCGTCTGCCAAGGAAACGATGACTCCACGGCGAAATCGGATTTCTGAAGACCTTATGGAAGCGCTTCAAGGGCTGAAGTATTCTTTGCGGCACGGCGGCACATCTCGAGCTTTCACTGCTGGTCTCACAGGTGAAGAGGAGCTTGAAATGCTGGAGGCAGAGGCGAAATACGACAATGTGGTGGCTACAGATCCAGCTTTGTTTAGGGAGCAACTCTCTGTATTTTAGTAGTTGTAGTCATTCATACTCTGTGATTTTTATCGGATTTGGTCAAGGCTCATCTTCCTTCATACGTTCTACCCCCTCAGCTGCTCATAATTGCCCATAAATCCCTGAAGACGATATCCACTGTTATCTATTGTACCAATTTCCCAAAACAGAAGCGAAGCGACCGCTAAGCGAACTTGAGCCAGCTCACTCGGCTTGACAGCGGAGCCGTCTTTGTTTGGCTCGGCTTTCAAGCCAATCCAGGGAAAGCGACGTCAGCTGAGCTCGAGTCGAGCCAAGTCGAGCGGCGGCAACACTACTCATCAATCTCGTTCTCGTCCTCGCGAGAAGGCAGCCGAAGGGACTCTTAGGCACTACGAAATACTTACAGTCGGAGACGTGATTCGAAAGGAACTCAAGGCCATCGCGACGAATGGACCAATCGCTAGAGGACAAAGCATCATCCATGTCTTTCTCGAGCTGTGAGAGGAGATCGGCTTGGCCGTCGACTAGAGATTTCCCCCCCCCCCCCCCCCCCCCCCCCCCCCCCCCCCCCCCCCCCCCTTCAGATTATTTGTTTGGGAAGGTGTGGGAAACTTACTTGGCGGCTTCATTCCCAGCAAATGCTTCAAGGTGGCTTGGCCAATCCGTCGTACGTCTTCATCGCAATCACTCATGGCGCAGGTGACAAGGCGCCCCTCCAGGCCGTGCGTGGCGTTCCTGAACAGTTTCTCTGAATCGATATAGTACGTTGAGCGCCCAATCGATGTAGCCTTATACAATGCCATACCAGTGAACAAGACAGACTGGGCGCCTGCGCAACGGGACCAAAGCTCATCTATATCTTTGAAAGCAGCTTCGCGATCACGCGCTCCGCTGTCTAAGCTGTGTGTTATTTGCAACCTGAATGATCTCTCAAGCTCCTCCTTTACGATGGCTACAGCAAAGTAACGTCAAGGTAAATCCTATGAAGAATGAAGACTGTAGTAACGTACGCCATCGTTCCATAAGCGCCGTTGCCGATGGCTGACCAAACACTCCGTGTTCCCTACACGCGGCTCGAACCAGATCCAGTTGGATGTGCTCAGGGACGAGGCGGTAGCGTAGTGATTGTTAAAAATCTTATGGATTAACCTGCACTGGGATTTTGGCAAAATCCAAGGCTCAGCCCTGATTTTCGATTTTTAAAATCCAGGGTTCCATCCTTGAGCCTCTTAAAAGGCAATGTAATTGATTGCCGAATCATGATATCACATCAGCCATGATCAACAAATGATAATCGAGATCCAGATGCCCAGAATGTGTGCCCTCCGCCGTGCTGGTGCTGCCCAAAAAGGGAAGCGGTACCAGCTCATATGTTGCGGGCTCCACCACTTCCAAATCACATCCCTTGGCCATGATTATGAGTGCGCTGGGAAGCTAGAGATTGCGCGTTTATTTTGATATACCATACATTCTATACCGAGCCCAGGAACCTATGCAAAGTACCCCCAACATAATAACACTTTGCTGATTGCAATGTTTATGGGCGATCTCGACCATTTTGTGTCCGTTTGGCATGAATGATACACCGTTAGAAAGAGCGAAACAAGGGGATTCTAGCGAAATATCATTCGTCCCGTAATTCACTTTCCTCATTCAGCCAGCGTTTGCCGCTCATGGTTCAATTCAGGTCCTCGGGCTCCGAGCAATGCACAGCCACACACGAACATTTGAAAAAACTCTCCTCCAAAAGCATGCCGGTTGCACCTAGAGCTTGGAGACTGATACCATTGGAAAGAGGTCGATTAGGCCTTTTGAATGATACCAATTTGTCCCCAAGTTGCCCTGGGAACATTATTTCTCTCCAACCGTGTCAGGAAGTGTGCTGACTTGTTCGAGTTCTTCGCTCGGAATGACCCTGGTTTCCATGTAGATTCATAGCCCCTCTGCATAACTTGCCAAAAGTGTGGTTCGGTTGCGTGTATTTCACTAATAAAGACTCTCTTTTCACTTTATGACAACCTTAGCTGTGTCCAGCTTCAGCACGGTGCATATTTGACATACCTCCCATTTGGAAATCCAATACTTTGGCTATACCTCTGTCATATGGCCTCCGTTTGGGGCGATTTTGGGCTCAAATAAAAGCTGAATGATAGCTTTACATACGCCTGCCACTACTTGGCGCATCTTCCGTACATTCATTGCGACCAGGGGCGTGTAGTTGGTTTGTTTCACCTAAATCATTAACCTAATGTGGAAGGCCAAGAACAGCTTCATTATCAATGATAATGGGTACGTTGTGAAGGCATCGGTGAGAGGTATAAACGAGTGTCTTATTTCCTACACATTAGCCATTCTCCACCCACGTCAATGGCGCCGTCCGTCATTTTGGTTCATATCTATTAATGTTCGCATTGCGCCTGTAAATCAGCTCTGTTGTGGGCGAAACAACATCTGTTTACAAAGGCCTGAACAGACCTCACATAAATTTATGTATACGCCCTCGAAAGGAGCATCAGTGCCCGTGCAATGGGCAGCCGTAGCATGCATGCTGGAACTAATGTGGCAGTGCCGGCGCTTAGGACGGCCCCTAATCCCAATAAGGGTTGGGCGCCTAACTCAAAATACTCGGCGTGGTAGTTTCGCCTGCATTGGGTGCAGTACACGCAGCCACAAACAAAGAGAAGGTGAATCTCGATCCCCAGTCCCAAAGCAGCAGGCGAAGAAATCAGTAGAGAGGCCCGAAATAATGGGTCCTTGAGATTCTTAAAAACCTGTCTAAGGAGTAGCCTTAGAATTTTCATAATGACTACAGGATCTCTTGCAGGGACCTCTTGGAAAACAAGACCTAGCGACGTTTAGTCATACCACTACAACAAGTGAAGGTGTCTATACCATCACCAGCCAGCGATATGAACAGCTCGGCCACTCGCTGCCAATAGATGAACCGGGGGTTTCCATCAGCGAGCTCATGTAGTCCTTGAAAAATTATGGGCTTGTACACCTCTGATATTTGCCCCATCAGTGACTTTGACTTAAGAGAAACGGTAAAATGGTACGATACCCTTCTTTGCCATGATTCTGAGGGCGTTTATAGCGTGTGTACGGACCTCGCCACTATCGTCGGACACAGCGCGTTGAATCAGGTTGGGCCAAACCGCATGAACGATTTCGGCTTGTGGATCTGCCTGAATTCACTTGCTAGTAAGCGGAAAGAGAAATTGTAACGGGTACAGACTAACCTCAGCCATTGACAGTATAATTGACACAGCCTGACGACGGTATATGGTCTTGGGGTGTTTGAGGGCGGCGTGTAGGCTTTGAGGATATCCAGAAGAATGCGCCCCGTGTTCGAGTTCTAATAAAGATGCCCTCCAGTACTCAAGCGCCTCGGCTTTCCACGAACGTGCTAAAATAATGGCTCAGAAAAACTGCGTATTGATTAGAAAGGAAATGTATCGTACCTATCGCGTTACATACGCGAATGATGCACGATCGAACAAGGTCTAATGCGGCTCTCTTCTGGTCAGGCTCACATCGCCATTCGCTTTTGAAAACAGCTTTCATCGCTTGGGATTTGAGAATCAGAGGATGGAACAAAAGAATGAGCATGGATGAAACGTACTTAAAGCCATACGTGAAGCGATGGACAACGAACTAACCCTTCTAAGATTCTCGCCGCCGCTTGCAAGGGCACGACAGCTAGAAACAAAAAAGTGTAACCTATGTTTGGGTGTAAGGTTTTGGGCCAACTGCCCCCAAGGTTGTTCTGCTACTTCAGCAGGAGAGATGTCTTCGTTAAATAGCAAAAGCAGTGGAACTCGGATGCTGAATGCCAATGGTAAAAGTGGCTCCGGCAAAAACTTCCAATGAGAAAGGGGCCCACCCACGTATAGAGCACCACGTAAGGTCGACATCAGTTGGTGGTGCCCATGATTATGACGGTCCGAGTATTGAATGAACTGAGAAATAACGAGGAGGTGGTTCGACACGATCCGTATAAGTCTTGGATCCTCCTGGTTGTTTGAGCCTCTAAAGCTCTCCAACCGCTTGAGCGATATCCGAGGCGCGCCACTATCTGCGCACAACCTGAGCAATCCATCTGCCAAGGGTGTCCTCACAGCCTCATCGGCGACTTCGTCCGCATGGTCCTGAGTCGGAGAATTGGTGAGGTAGTAGCTGCAAATTGTAGCCAGGACACGGTGGGTGTCCTCTTTCTTGGCGCCATCAATGTGCTGCTGCGTCCCAAATGTAGCCGTCCAGAGCAGTACGCTGATTGCCCTTAGTTGAAGTAAGATCTCCGAGAGGGGTGTTTGGAAAGGAAATGATCCGTCAGGGATGAGCAGGGGAACGGAACTGACAGTAAGGTATATGATCGTTCCAAAGCCAACGATCCCGTAAACCATGCATCCAAGCGCTTGGTGGTCGTTGTAGCATTGGATAGCGAACCCAAAGACAAAAAGGAAAAAGGCCAGCTGAACGAGAAGCGGGATTGTAGTGAATACCCGGTCCATCTTCCACGTCTTCGCCCGCCGATCGACCATCCAGCGCTGATAAGCATCATCAGACTTGTCGCTTACGGTCAGGGGTGCATAGTTGATAAGCCAAGACTTGGCAAGAACACCGACAATCGCACTGAAGAGCGTGATAACAAGGCTACTAGACCAGAGCCCGTTGATCCACAGGTAATCGGTAGTGGGTCGGTAGTCGTTCTCAGGAGGTGGCAGGCCCCGTAGAGCGTTGTGGATGCTGTGAAGCAGTAGTTCTTGGTCATCCATTCGAAGCTTCTTCCGTGACTCTATCACGAACGCGGAGACGACGCCAGCGAATAAACCGGCCTGGCAGTCAACGTCAGAAAAGCTTGAACCCTAGTGTAGGTAGAACCAGGATGCAAGACCAACAGCACTCACAAAAAGTAAGAGCGATTCGAGTCCCGTTTTCCACAGCTCCGTCTGCGCTTTGGCTTGATCGTTTGCATCTTTCAGATAGAGAGACCATATCTTTGCGTCAGGTTGAAAATCGTAATTGCCCGGCTGGGTTTCTTCATCAACTCAACGATGTGTCAGACCGTTGACGAAGAAACAGCAGCAGCTCACCTCCGTCAGCATCCCTGTTCTCTTTATTCGATGAATGGCCTTCTGCAGGACCTCCTAGATGTTCCTCATCGGTCCCACTTGCCAGATGGGTGTTGTTTTCAAGATCGCTTCTTGGCGGGAGCTATATAAGCGAAGGCGGCTCAGGACTCTCCACGTTGAACCGGTATCATTTCAAATCACCTTTTTATTTCTGAAAAAGCCTTCCATTGCGTAGAGACGTCGAGAGCAACTTAGTCTTCCTCCTGTGCCACGTATATATGGCCGATCATCTGTGGTCCAGGCGATAGGCGGAAAGAGCCAAGTACACCGAAATGACACTTCCATGCGTCCTGACGGACTTCGATATCAATAGGATTAGGCGATCGTGGTGTCAATATGACCGTATTAGTATCACATCTATGCACGACTTGCAGCATTCCTGTATTGACTTTGGGCTTTCGTACACGATGCGGCAGCTGTAGCTTCTCATGGGCAAGATCGTGATACACGCAGTATCCACATGTTGAATGCCGATAGTGCTGGTTATGAGCATGCAGAATCTAGGAAGTTACGAATCACAGCTCATTACAGTCGCCACCGTCTTAATGCATACGTGGGAAATGCATAAACTCTGAAAAGGCATAGGATTTGGGGTCCACCAACATGGTTCCCTGCCAAAATCGTAAGAAAATGCATAAACCTGCGAAAAGGCGTAATGCATAGACCAGGGAGGGGGTCAAAAGGCATAGTTTATTTTCACCTATTTTGGGCGTATTTTGCCCTGTTCGGACCCCCCTTCATGGCTTTCGCAAGCCCAAGTCGAGCCCAAAATGGTATGAGCTGCTTGTATGGGCTCAGGCTCGCTGCTAAATTCGCGAATAATGTCAAGAAACAGCACGATTTCTAATAATAGGGGCTCTCAAGCCACCATCAGAGGGGTACACTGGCCCATGGGAAATGGGTTTGGTCTGTCGAAATGCATAACCTCCGAAAATGCATAGGATTGGGGGTCCACCGAGGCTTATGCATTAAGACGGTGTTGACTGTAATAAGCTGGGGAGACCGGCGAGGATCAAGGGGTTGAAATGGTGACCCATAAGATCGGTAGGAACAACGAGTGGACAAATAAGAAGGAGAGGGACGCACATGGGATCAGGATGTTTTATGTGGCGTATGTTTCACTTAGGCGCACATAATTGCCCTTGTGGTCGATTTAACCAACGATCCCATAGTAAGAGAGGCTAAGTGAGCCCATTCAACAGGGCAGGGTGAGTCTGAACGATCATGAACAAGCGCCAACACCACTGCATTTCAACAGACCAAGTCGATCAACACGGAAGGGCCAGAATACGAAAGAAGACGCCAGAGGGAAATCCCGGCTTCCTGTCCAGGGCGCGAACAATGTCTTTTGTTGTCTATGGTGCCGGCCGCTTAGTCACCGCTACTTTGGAACAACGGCGGATTTGGCGCCGCGAAATTTTTGAAAATTAGACCCCCCTTGGGGCTATCTCTGAGGTACTTTTGGGATTATAAGAAAGTATCTTTGCACTTTGAGAACACATACGATGGTATAATGAACGCTTATAAGCCACAAAAGAGGAAATACAAGGTTGAAGATGCCTCGGGATTTTGGGCGCTTAAGTGAATGCGTGGGAAATACCTACTTGTTAAAGGTAAACGGCGGATTGCCCGAAGGCCATATATTTTATCTCGGTCAGTTTTGGCCCAATCGAAAATCCCTTTAGACAAAATGTTCCCCTAGCTGAATGCTGCATTTTCACTAGAGGAATAAGGATTCTATGGTTCCCACGACCCACAATTTCCGTTGTTCCAAAGTAGCGGTGACTAAGTGGCCGGCACCATAAAATGACATCACAGAACCAATAAGCGCCCACAAGTTCCGGGTACAGTTCGGTGCTGCGATCCGCGAGGTCGGGATCAATAGCGACGTCACCGTGCGAACGCGCGACGTGTCTCCACGAGCTGAATTGGGACAAGTTGGAATTGGAGCCTGGTATAGCTGTGCGATGTTTTCTTCTCATCAAAAAGTAGGGTGTCGTCGCCCTCCAGACATGGACGCTCCTCTAGAGCGCTCAAGATGCACTGGGCAACAAGGTAGACATAAGACGGCATGCAAGGGTAAACAGGAGGAACGTGCGTACCTCTGAAGCATCGCCGAAGCCACAAGGGCGCTTGAAGAACACGAGCTGGGGTGCCTATCAAACGACTCATGATGCCCGGAAATATATGAGCCAGATGTTTGGTTCAGCTTCCAGGCGCAGCACGTTGTCGCAACGCGATGGACCTAAAACCGGGTTGTTGTCTTCGTGTCTCCAGTTCGCGACATATGAAGGAACGGAAAAGGTTCTGGATATCAATAACAACGTGAAGAACCGCAATGTTGGGCAGCATCGTCCCGCCAACTTTTCGTGGTCACTGGGCATCGTAAAACAGGTACAGAAGCGTGGTAGGATGAGGATCGGATAGATAGATAAACGAAGTTTATAGTGAATCGGTCAGAAGATTGCGTTGCGCTGGATGGTCAGCGGGGATGAGATTTCCCGCGGTCGAATGGTCGTGACGGAGAGAAAGGTAAGGCGGATGATCTTGGTTATCCGGTTGGGCGCTTGGCGCATCAAGTTCTTACGCCCTTATCCCAGACCACACCGGCCTTCACGAAATGTAAACATCCTTGCAGCGTGCCCAAGTGCCGACGACCGGCGAGCAGTACAACTGCATCGCGAAGTGTAATATGACATGACAAAGGTATGTGGATTCGTGAATAGACATGACATTGTTCGAAACAAGGACAAATGGTAAAAGTACGAACGAGGTATATGAAAAACCCGTAAATGACAGATAAAAATACAAAATGCTCCTCCCACTCCCCACACCCACGTCGAGCAACGCTCCACAACATAAACCAACAACAAGACCCCAAAGAGCACATTAATGCCCATGGCTGAAATGCCACTGTTGCCCTCCACCTCCCTGCTGTCCAAATCCACCACCCTGGAAGAACTGCGCAAACGGATGTCCACCTGCTCCTCCACCTGGGAAACCACCACCTTGGAACCCTCCAAATCCACCGAATGGGTTTCCACCCTGTTGGCTTTGCGGGTCCATGGGGTCTTCGCCTGCGTCGAAGCGGGCGCGGAGCTCAGGGTTGGAGAGGACCTCGTAGGCTTCGTTGAGCGCTGCCATCTTGGCTTCTGAACCACCCTTGTCGGGGTGTGCGGATTTGGCGGCTTTGCGGCTGTTGAAGGTTGATTGTTAGGGATGAAGGTAAAGGGTGGGAAGTAGATGGTACGTACTATGCCTTCTTGATTGTCTTTTCGTCTGCGTCCTTGGAGACACCGACGATCTTGTAGTAATCCTTCTGCTTACTTTGCTTGAGGGCTTTGTGTGCCTTGTGTAGACGATTCTGGATCTAAAGGAAGAGGCCGTCAGCGGGCTATTCTGGGAAAGCCTTGAAAGGAGGGGGGTGTACCTTGGCGTCGGATCTCCCGCTGGCCTCGAAAGCCTCGTTCAGCACCCGCATCGACTCTTCGTACTCTTGTTCAGCAAGGAGAGTCTCTCCCTTACCGACCAGACCGTCGATATCCTTCTCGCAGCCCTTCAAGGTCAAGAGGTCTTCACACCAGCGTTTCCGTTGCTTCTTGTACTCCTACAAACGGATGAGCACGCTGTCGAGGTCGAACGAATGAACAAAGAACATACCTCCGATGACTTGGCAATATCTCCGAGGTGGATGAAGGATTTGCAGAGCGAACGAACAAGAGTTTGACGAAGCGGTGATGACTTGTCCAGATCCGGGAACGTGACAGTGGCGAACCCCTTCTGCCTCTTCTTGTGCGATGTTGCGGATGCCGAAGGTGTCGCTGGGTGAAGCAAAGCAGCGGGAACCAGCGGTAGCACCTCGTCCGGCTTGCCCAGGTTCGTCTTCATCGCGTCCTCGAAGCGTTGATACAAATCTCCATTCTTCCCTTGTCCAGGTGTCAAGAGCAGACGAACGATGCCCTTCCAGTCTTCCTTCTCAAGAAGGCCGTCCAAGGACTTGAAGCTCTTGTCGAGACCTTTGACGATCCTGTGGAGCTTGAGACACGTTTTCGAGTCGGGGTCGTAGTGAAGGCATTGCTTGAGCGTGTTCATGGTTGCTGCGGACGGTGGCGTGAGGAAGTATGAAAGTTTCGAGACCGTTGACAGGAGAGCCGTGGAGGCTGGCAGGAGGTTCGATAGACGGCTGCAAGTCGATGGTTAGCCGGCACTGGCATAAGGGGAGAGGAAAGCGACATACGAAAGGTCCGCCACCGAGCTCTCGATGTCGCCAGAGGCCAACGCACACTCGGCTCTCCATGCCCGAATCTCCGGACTATGACTTGCAATCCTCAGGGCACTACCAGCCGAATCCACACAGGCGTTCCAAAGCCCGGCTTTCCTCTCCTGCTCTGTCTTACTCCTCATCTTCTGGCCCTCAGCAATCTCCCCTTCCAGTTCCTCCACGTCCTTGTCTTTCACCTGCTTCTTGGCCTTCAAATACGACTGTAGGCTTTGAGATGCAGAGGGAAAGTCGCCTTCTCGTAGGTGGATCTTGGCTTTCATGAGGTGGGCATTATCGAACGTGTTCGATGTGAGAGACAGGACTTTGTTAAAGTCCTCAAGCGCAGCACTGTGTCTCTGCATAGAGAAGTAGGCTGTAGCGCGTTTATAGTACAGCAAGTAGTCTGCAGGACTTTGCTCTATTAGAGTTGGATCGATACGTTAGTTTCCATCCAATGAAAAAGAACTAAAGAACGCACCGATTGCCTCTGAGTATACTCTGGCAGCCTCACCGAATTGACCGGCTGAGAGGAGGACATTAGCCCGTGTAATAAGAGGCTGGAGACCTGGAGGATAAAGTCCTCCTTCTGCTCCTAGCACAACATTCTGCTGCAGAGCCAGGAGGAGCAGGGAGAGTGGTGCAAGGAGACGCATGTCGGCAGCTCGTCCAGTAGAATCGTAATGGTTTTCTCTAGTCGGTTAATTCCAGAAAGTGGAATGTAATAGCCAGCGTCAATAAAGACGATAGAAAGGCTATGAAACTTGTTAACCAAGTCAAGGACGGAATGAAAGAAACAAAGAACCAGGCTCCAATTCCAACTTGTCCCAATTCAGCTCGTGGAGACACGTCGCGCGTTCGCACGGTGACGTCGCTATTGATCCCGACCTCGCGGATCGCAGCACCGAACTGTACCCGGAACTTGTGGGCGCTTATTGGTTCTGTGATGTCATTTTATGGTGCCGGCCACTTAGTCACCGCTACTTTGGAACAACGGAAATTGTGGGTCGTGGGAACCATAGAATCCTTATTCCTCTAGTGAAAATGCAGCATTCAGCTAGGGGAACATTTTGTCTAAAGGGATTTTCGATTGGGCCAAAACTGACCGAGATAAAATATATGGCCTTCGGGCAATCCGCCGTTTACCTTTAACAAGTAGGTATTTCCCACGCATTCACTTAAGCGCCCAAAATCCCGAGGCATCTTCAACCTTGTATTTCCTCTTTTGTGGCTTATAAGCGTTCATTATACCATCGTATGTGTTCTCAAAGTGCAAAGATACTTTCTTATAATCCCAAAAGTACCTCAGAGATAGCCCCAAGGGGGGTCTAATTTTCAAAAATTTCGCGGCGCCAAATCCGCCGTTGTTCCAAAGTAGCGGTGACTAAGCGGCCGGCACCATAGCGCACTGGCTCCGACGATTTTCCAAGCCTCATTCAGCATCCACTCGATGTGCAGAGACTGGTTCAAAGAGGGTACATACCAGTTCGCGAATCCAATAATACGGAGCGCAAGGATAGGATGTGGCTCAGTCGTGATATGTACAACTTGAGGGGAAAGTGGAGGAATGAAACGCGTCATGTTTACCGTCTCAAAGCTTATGGAAACGTTGAGGGTTTCATCTAAAGATGTCCAAGTTCTACTAACCCACCACGTCAGCAGGAGAAACGTCGATGTGGGCGGTGAAGATCTTCGAGAGATCCATGCGGTATAAAATCGCCATGCATGGCCATCGGATTCACGAGGGCGCAATGAAGAGGTTCTGTGCTGAAACACAACTATGAGATGTTTGGTGCGCTATACGTTGCATAGCCCCTAAAAGTCGAGCATTGGATGGATGGCGGCGTCCAGAGAGAAGAGACCGATGGCATAAATGGTTGTACCATGCGGGAGAAGCGGGACCTCTATCCAACAGTTAAGAAAGCACCAAATATGACGAAGGAAGCTAAGTGCACCCCTTCAAGTCCCAAATAGAAACATGAAGAATTGACGGGGCTAAACCTGTGCGCTGATCCTTGGCTCGAAACCGGAACGAGACTGAAGATTACCTTCTTAACCAGCTCTTAATGCGCCGAGTACCTTGGTAAGTTATGAGCATAATCGCGCAGACAATCATCTTCAAGGTGATGCCCTCTGATTGGTTGGGAGCCAATGTCGGAGAGCGTCTTGTAGTCTTAGGTAGAGAAAATGTTGGAATTCGTAGGCGAACGACTGGGACGCGATTTTGGGTTCAAGAATTGTACTAGAACATATCGGTCGAGCTAACAGAGACCATTCGAATGGCTGGTGGAAAAGATGGGAGCAATTGTGAAGCGCTCAACAGAGACTCCTCCTCTGACATGCTCTCTCCCTCACGCAAGACCAACCGTAACTCCAATCGTTCAAGAGCCGGCAGGTACCCCTTCTTTGTCAGAACATCATCCAACGCCGCCCACGCTCCTCGGTCCTCCTCAATCCCTTCCTGACTGAGACACCATGAGGGCACATTACGCATCTCGATGGTGACTGTAGAAAGCCTGGGGAGAGATCCGCCCTCGCAACATCTGATTCCTCGGAATGTGTAGATTATATGGCCTAGTATCCAACGGAGATTCTGCGCGTTGGGGGATGGTATGGAAACGGACCACCCAGACTTGAGGGTGAGCCGCTCCAGATTGTGGGCTGGAGAAATGTCAACAACCACGTAGATATCTTCACCGTCGGATCCTTGCGTGCCTTAAATAGCGTCCTTTAGCCGCCAGGCACACGTTCCGTAGGCCAAAATGAAAACTCACTGGACACTGTGAGCTCCAAGTCTCTAAGCGTTTTGCGTGCACCTGCTACGCACAGCGAAACAAAGACGGACCCACAGATCGTGTCGTACCGTCCTGACACTTTCCAGACACGATTGAGGATAGGTACTAGGGCCCTAAGTTCCGTTCGAACGTTGTCCTCTGAGCTGTAATTTGGGAGGTCAAGATGAATGTGCGGGCCCGCCGAGGGAGTCGAAATTGCCCAGATCCTGTGAAAAAGACTATTGGAACCCTGTTCGGACGGGGATTTAACCAGGGTAGCGTCGTGAAGACAGAGATATTCGAGGTTAGGTGCGTTGTGGAAGAGCTGTGGTGACAAGTTTTCGACCCTGTCAAATAGCATACGACGAATGGATGGTAGAGAGCAAACTTCGACAATGGCATCGCGAGAATGAGGTGCGATTTGGGCAAAGTCGAACACCGCTCCTCTGCGTTTGAGAGAAATAGACGTAACGGACGTCAAGCCTTTCAACCACGCAGGGAATTGGGGATCGTCGCTGATAGAAAATCCAGTGTTTGCGACCTCCAAAGATATTTCCACGGTCTTGACAAACTTCCTGTATTCTGGATGATCCGTGAGAGCCATTGCATGTGCGCAAAGGCGCTCAGTTGTTTCTTGGATGTCTTGTATGGCGCAGTCGCCGATGTGGCAGGTTTCCAAGAGATAGCGGCGGAATTCATGAGCAAAGGACTTAGAGACCAGCATGCAATTCATCACGGTCTGTGTCATTTGTTTGCCGTCTGGATTGGAGGCAATATCCGCTGCGATGACACCTATGAGGTCAAGAGGAACCTGAACTGGACGACGGTCCACCATCACTGGCGTTCTGGAGGCAAATCTTTGAGCACCAATGTTTGGGACGACGATGCAATCCAAAGACACGGCGGTGGTGGAGATTGTCGTGTGGTCGTTGAGAAGGGAGGGCCAGAGATGAGGTTCAAGGTCGGCGACGAAGAGGTCGATGGTCAAGAACTAACCTGTCCCGCAATCACGAGGCGTCAGGGCCTCGCGGCCCGACTAAGGCGGGCGTCTGTTCGCTCATATAGCTCTTGTCGGTCTTTGTGCAAGGCGTTCATAGCATTCTGCGTCTCACGAACCGCGCCTGAGCGCTTAATGGAAAGAAAGCCGTGAATCGTGTCGTTCAAGAATCAATGGCGACGATTTACCGATGCTTTCTCAAACGTAAGCATTAATAGCCCTCAAGCATTCAAATATTATGCAGTGTCAAATACCTATGTACCCGGAAACAGGTCCAATAACGAGTGCGTAGCGAGAACGAAACATCTACAGCACCCGGGGAAAGTGAGGGAAGTAAACGTGAGGAAATCGACTGCAACTCCTCGTCCGGCAAGTTGGTCTCGGATTGGTATACTGCCAACCTCTCAAGTTTGGCAAAGCTACTCAAAGCCTTGTCTAGAAACTCCCAATCCAACCCACCGCTAATCCCATACCTCCCAAGCTCAATATGCAAGTGTATGGTGGTAAGCCCTTGAGGCTTTGCACGCCAGTGACGGAAGTCGTTGCTCAATCCAAAGAGATGTCCGAATAATTGCTGACGCTCAATTCTACGAGGTTCGGTACATCGGATATGAGGTGAGACAGGAGGTCACCGAAATTGCTGAAAGAAAGACAGGGATTGGATGCCAGTGGAGGGGTGTCAGCAAAGTTGTGTGATGGCTTGCATCAAGTGGTATGGAAGGTCGGAGAAGTGGGGCTTGCCAGGCGTCGAGAGAGAGCCAAAAGGCGACGTAGGATATTGATGATAGTCCCCCGAGCCATGAAGAAGACTCGGGAAAGCTGGCGAGGCTCAGCCTGAGCGCATTAGGGATCTACGCTGTCAGCAAAGCAATCCATGGAAAAGAGGCGGAGTCCTAAAATACTCAGGGCGAGTTAATGGTAATCATCCGAACGGCTGGTGCGAGTGATGGCAGCAAGCGAGAAACACTCGAGTGAATCTCCTCCATGGACATAGTCTCTCCGCTTCTAAGCACCAGTCTCAGCTGCAGCCGCTCGAGACCTGGGAGATACCCTTTCTTTGACAAAACATCATCCAACCCTTCCCACATTGCTCCCTCCTTCTCAATTCCTTCCCGGAGTAAACATCGCGAAGGAACGTTATGCATCTCGATAGAGACTGTAGAAAGCTTGGGAAGACATCCGGTATCGCACCGTCTGATCAGCGAGAACATGGATGTCATGTTTCCGAGTAGCTCGCTGAGATTTGGTTCGTCAAAGTTCGGCGCTTTAGAGAGGGACTGGTTGAACTTGAGGGCAAGCCGTTCCAGATTCTTGGCTGGAAAAATAATGATAGGCACCATGTTCAATGGTTCATCATCCAATTGAGCATACGCGTCTTGTGTGGTGCTTCAGCTGCCAGGTAAAAATCAACGAGAAGGGATACTTACTCGAAAAGGTGAGGGACAGCTCTCGAAGCATATCTCGTGCGCGTAGCATAGCCACCGAGAGGAGTGCGACCTCGCCAACGTTGTCGTACTGTCCAGAAAGTTTCCAGACACGACTAAGAATAGGCAGCAAGGGCCGGAGGGTCCGCCCAACGTCCACGTCTGCAGGATAACGCGGAATATCGAGATGGATTTGCGCCCCATTGATGATAGATGTCTCCCCGACACCCGCAAACAATTGGCGAAAGTCTTCTCCTGACAGCGAGCCTTCCATGGTGACACTAGGGAGGCTAAGATACTCGAGGTTGGACGCGTCACAGAAAAGCTGAGGTGGTAGGTTATCGACCCTCTCAAACGTCATACGACGAATGGATGGTAGGGAACAGAGTTTTGCGATGGCATCGCGAGGTTGTGATTCGAGTACCGCGAAATCAAATCGTTCAGTATAACTCTTAAGAGAGAATGACGTGACCGACGTCAACCCGTTCAACCACGAAGGGAAATGGGGATCGTCAAGGATGGAAGGCGCCCAGCCAGGGCCCGCAATCAAATGAATCTTCACGGTTTTGACGAAGGTTTGGTACTCTGGATGGTCCTCGAGAGTCTTGGCGCGCACGCAAAGTCGCTTGCGGGTTTCGTCGGTGTGTTCTGAGAGAGTGTCATAGATGTAAAGATTTTCGTAGAGATGCCGGCGGAATTCATGAGCAAAAGACCGACAGACGAGCATGCAATTCATCAGAGTTCGCATCCTTCGTTCGCCATCTGGGTTGGAGGCAACATCAGCTGCGATGATGCCTATGAGGTCGAGAGGGAGTTGGACTGGATGGCAGTACCCCGTATTAAGGCTCAGTGACCTAGAGGGAAATTTTTGAGCACCCGGAATATGAGCTTAGAAGAAAACCCAAAACCAACATCTTTGTTTCGAAAGGCGGTGGTCGAGGAAGAGAAGGAAGCCTTTGCGCGCCCCATGCTGACAGGGCGTCTGATGGCGGACTTTGAACGCACAGGGCAATGATGTCAAGATGGGGACGGGCGCCAATATCTAACGTTCGAGCATTGAACAGGTATATGCACACCGACCAAGGGGTATTATGTAGCTCAAAAGACTTTTCAACTTTGAGACTCACAGCATTGTCGATTATTTCTCCATTAGTATCGTTATAGTCGGAAACGTAGCGGAATTTCCCAACGACTTTCTTTAACAACAATCGTCAATAAGCTCCTACACGCCTTCCGCGTGGCATCACTACGCAGGTTGGGTAGTCTGGGCATATAAATATCCATCCGGTAACCAGTCTCACATGGGGTCTGAGCTTATGTATTGAACGCCTTTCATACCCGTCGAAGATCAGAGATTCGATGGAGGATAAAGAGCATAGGCGATGGCTTGCATCGGCGCAACTGAAATATTGGAGCAGAGACCGATGGTGGATGTCAGAGATACAAAATAGAACAGAGGAGACACGGTCTCTGTAAAGGAAACCCGGGTGGATTGACAAAGCTACATCGAAGACTCATTTAGGTAGGTAGGTAGGTAGGTAGGTAGGTAGGTAGGTAGGTAGGTAGGTAGGTATGTAGGTATGACTTGGAGTTGGTTGCAGAGAGGATGACACTCTGGGTACTCTCGTATGACAGACCGAGTCAATTCGCCTCAGGGTAAGACTTTTCGAAAAGGTGGAAAGGAGACGGTGAGCGTACAGAGAACAAAGTGTTGGTTCGAAGCTAGTACTACAACATTTCAGCCGAGCAAATAACAACTGATAGAAGAGTTGGTGCAAGAGATGGGAGCAAACGTGAACCAATCGAAAAAGTCTCCTCCTCTGACATGCTTTCCCCCTCCCTCAGAAACAACCGCAACTGCAATTGTTCAAGAGCGGGGAGATACCCGTTGTTCGACACAACATCATCCAGCGCTTCCCACATTTCCCGGTCCTCATCGATGCCTTCTTGATTGAGACATCGCAAAGGAATGTTATGCACCTCGATGGCAATGGAAGAAAGCCTGGGAAGGAAGCCACTCTCGGAACGTTTAATCATTGACAACGTGCAGGCTATATAACCAAGTAGCCCACTGAGATTTTGCTTGTCAAGGAGGGAGTGGTTGGACCTGAAGGTGAGCCGCTGCAGGTGTTTAGCTGGGGAAATGTCAGTATCCGCCGCATTGATTCCTTTGCCATTCGGTCCGTGCGTATCTAAATAGGATCGTTTAGATTCAGTCAGCAAGTAGACACCTGGCAGGCAAAAAACTCACCGGAGAAGGTGAGGTCCAAATCTTCAAGCGCATCGCGTGCACCCAATACGATCATTGAGAGGAATAGAGGGCCACAGGGGCGTCCTGTCAGTTTCCAGACGCGGTTGAGGATGGGTATCAGGGCCGGGAGGGCATTTGTGACCTTATAGAATGAGTGATAATGCGAAATTTCAAGATGGATAGGTGGGTCCGAGGAGGGTGTTGAGGTCGCTGAAAGTCTGCTATAAAAATCGATGAACCCTTCTTGGGACGAGCCGACCATGGTAGTGCTATGGAGACTGAGGTATTTGAGGCTAGGTGCATTTTGGAAGAGCTGTGGTGGCAGGTTGTCAACCTGGTCAAACGTCATACGATGAATGGATGGTAGAGAGCAAACGTTGACAATGGCATCGCGAGAATGTGGTGCGATTAAGGCGAAGTTGAAAGCGGAAACTTTGCATTTGAGAGAAATAGACGTGACTGACGTCAACCCTTTCAACCACGCAGGGAATTGGGGATCATCGTGTTAGAATAGGGGCTGGATTGAGGATGAAGAAACGCGAGGAGGTGGGGGCACAAACACAAACACTGACAGGAAGAAGGGGCGAGACAATTGAAGTGGTATTCCGCAAGGTATTCTATGACATGCGACAAGATGAAAGCTTGTATTTGTACATGTATTTACCAAGCGGTGATGGCTTCCGAGCCACCACACACCGAAAATCTAACACATCGCTGATAGAAAATCCAGTGTTTGCGACCTCCAAAGAGATTGTCACAGTCTTGACGAACTTCTGGTACTCTGGGTGGTCCACGAGAGCCACGGCATGCGTGGAAAGACGCTCGGCTGTTTCCTGGAGGTCTTCTATGGCGCAGTCGTTAATGTGGAAGATTGCAAAGAGATACCGGCGGAATTCATCAGCAAAGGACCGAGAAACCAGCATGCAGTTCATCAGGGTTTGCGTCCTTTGTGCGCTGGCAGGTTTGCAGGCAACATCACCTGCGATGATGCCTATGATGTCGAGAGGAAGTTCGACCGGACGGCAGCGCAGCATATTTGGCGTTCTGGAGGTCATTCCCTGAGCGCCTATGTTCCGGACGACAACGTCTTTGAAAGAGGCCTCTTTGGTAAGAAGGGATGGCAAAAGGTGACGTTCAAGTTCGGCGACAACGAGGTCGATGGTCGGCGGAGAGAACCCTGAGCTGAGAACATCTTCAAGTTGCAGTGCATCTGCCATCCGGCAATCATCGGACCGCACGGCCCGGCTAAGGATTGGTGGGCGTCTATGGGCTCAGGCAGCTCTCCTCGGTCGTTCTGGAGGCGTTCATAGCGCACTGTGTTCCACAAAACGCATATACGCGCTTAACGGAAAGATTCCCGTAAATTAGGTGCCTTTCCAGAGGGCAGTGGAGAGGATTTACCATGACATTCTCAAACATTAGCATCAATAGCGCTCAAGCAGTCAAATATCATGCAGCGTCAAGTACCTATTCACCCAGAAATAGTCCGCATACCAGATTTGTCGCGTAAATGAAACTTGAAAAACTCCCGGGGTAAGGGAGGGAAGCAAACCTGAGGAATTCCGCTGCAACTCCCCCTCCTCCCCCTCCTCCAAGTTTGCTTCGAATTGATACACTGTCAGATCCACCCTCTCAAGCTTGGCAAGGCTACTAACACCTTGTCTAAAAACTCCCAATCCAACCCACCACCGCTCCAACGCTTCCCGAGCTCGATTTGTAGACGTATAGTGGTAAGCCCTTGAGCCTTTGCACGCCAGTGACGAAAGTCGTTGCTCAATGCAAAGACGAGATCGATGACCGAATAATTGCTAACGTTCAATTCTACTAGGTTTGGTGCGTCGGATATGAGATGAGAAGGGAGGTCTTCAAAATTGTTGAAAGATAGGGATCGGATGGAGGGGAGTGAGCAGAGCCGTTCGATGGCATGCATTGTCTGGTGTGGGAGGTCGGAGAAGCGGGGCTTACCAGATGCCGAGAGGGGGCCAAAGGCGACGTAGGATGCTGAAGACAGTCCCTCGAGCCATGAAGGAAATTCGGAAAAGCGGGCGAGGCTCAACCTGAGCTTTTTTGGGCAATTTGCATCAAGCGCGATGACAAGCTTTTTGACTAGCTTTTGATACTCGGGACGCTCCTGCATGGTACAAGCATGAGCGCAAAGGCTCTTGCACGCCAGGTCTTGGCCCCTGATTGATTGTGAGTCGACGATGTAGAGTGTTTCGTAAAGATAGGGTCGGAATTCGTAAGCGAAAGATTGAGAGACGAGCATGCAGTTCTTCAGAGTGAGGTTCCGGAACCTCCTGGTGCACTGGCCATCTTCCCTTAAGGAAGTTACAACGGAGGCTGCGATCTGCGCAGAAAGGTCTCGAGGAAGTGGTTGGAGTGGGGAGACAGGGCGACTCATTGATTGTCCTACAGGTGGAGATGAGGTCGAGAGGGTTAGAACTAAAGACTCAGAACGTACATTTGCGATTTTGATGTCACCGGTGATTGTGGTAATGAGCATCGGTAGTTGCCGTCGGCACTGCATAAAATCGATTCGAGTCAGAGGTAAGACATTTTGTATCTGGAGCACTCCATGGAATAGAGCTGTCCTACAGGGATCTGGCCGAGCTAATGGTAATCACCCGAGCGTCTGGTGCAAGTGATGGGAGCAAAGGCGAAACACTTGAGTGAATCTCCTCTTCGGACATGATCTCTCCCCTTCGTAAAAACAGCGCTAACTCCAGCCTCTTGAGACCCGGGAGATACCCTTTATTTGAGAGAACATCACCCAACCCTTCCCACATTGCTCGGTCCTGCTCCATTCCTTCGTCGAGTAGACATTGCGAGGGGACATGGTGCATCTCGATAGAGACTATAGAAAGTCTGGGTAGGGACCTATGGTCGTTCTGTTTGATTAACGAGAACATGGACGTTATGTGTCCAAGTAGCGCGCCGAGACTCGGTTCGTGAAAGGGTGGTGCATTGGAGACGAATCGGACAAACTTGAGCGTCAGCCGCTCCAGATTCTTGGCCGGAGAAATCAAAATAGGCGCCATGTTCAGTGGTTCATTATCAAGTTGGCCATACATGTCTTGGAGGGAGTAATTGAGCTGTCAAATATACGCCAATGAGAAAGGAAGCCCACTGGAAAAGGTGAGGGACAACTCTCGAAGCCTTTCTTTTGCGAAAAGCGCAGAGGTCACGAGGAGCGCAGCCTCATTGATGGTGTCGTACCGTCCCGATAGTTTCCAAACACGATTGGTTATAGGCAGAAGGGATCGGAGGATGCGCCGGATGTCCTCGCCTGCGCGGTGACGCGGAATATCTAGATGGATTTGTGGCCCACGGAAGGTAGATGTCTCCCTAGCCTGCTCAATCAATTGGCCAAGCTCTCCTTGTGCCAGCGAGCCGTCGATGGTGACACTGGCGAGGCTAAGATACTCGAGGCTGGGGCGGTCACAGAAAAGCTGAGGTGGTAGGTTATCGACCCTATCGAACATCATACGACGAATGGATGGTAGGGAACAGAGTTTCACGATAGCATCGCGAGGTCGTGATTCGAGTACCGCGAAATCAAATCGTTCAGTAAACCTCCTAAGAGAGAACGACGTGACCGACGTCAACCCTTTCAACCACGAAGGAAATTGAGGATTTTCAAAGATGGAAGGCCCCAAGCCAGGGCCCGTCAACAAATCAATCTTCACGGTCTTGACGAAGGTTTGGTACTCTGGATGGTCCTGGAGAGCCTTGGCATGTACACAAAGTCGCTTGCTAATGTCGTCAGTGTTTTCTGAGACAGAGTCACAGATGTAGAGAGATTCGAAAAGATGCCGGCGGAATTCGTGAGCAAAAGACCGACAGACGAGCATGCAGCCCATCAGTGTCCGCGTCCTTCGTTCGTCGTCTGGATTGAAGGCAACATCTGCTGCGATGATGCCTATGAGGTCCAGGGGAAGCTGGACCGTTCGGCAGTACGCCTTATCTAGGCTCAGTGGCCTGTAGGAAAGTTGTGAGTACCCGGAATATGAGCTTGGAAAAACGAAAACCGACATTATTGTTACAAAAGCTGGTGGTCGAGAGAAAACGCGTCTTCCGTTGCTCTAAGCCAAATTTTACGGTCGTATTTCGTATGGGCTAGATCTCGTAATTTTCGGGAGAGAATAGTTCAAGGACAGCAACAACGGGCGCAATGAACGTTGAGCCCTGGTGGTCGAGGAAGAGAAACGGAAGCCCTTGCGCATAAATGGAAGGCGTCTGTCATAATGATGGCGGACTTTGAACGCTCAGAGCAATGATGTCAAGAGGGGCGGGCGCCAATATGAGACTTGCACCTTCAAGGGCACCTTCCAAGACCCAAGGAGTAGCGAATAGACTAAATTATTGACAGGTTCCAGCACTCTTGTATTATGTAAAGGTGGGCGCGTTGGAACTGAGGTGCAACGTGGATCACAGCCGTAGCCGGTGAAGGTCAGGGATTCAATGAACGAGAGCGAGCAGACGAGTGAAATGACTTGACAATGGTGTGGAGAGACGTAAATGCGATGGAAGAAACGGGGTGGAGTCCCTCGAGCAATGAAGGAAACGCAGGTGAGTTGACAAGACTGCATTTGAGGCTAGATTTGGATGCGGAACCAGGCCGAAAAAAAACCCTCTTTAATATGTGTAGAATTCTGAGTGCTGCCGTATGACGCGATTATGGTCACATAGTCTGTCGCCTGCAAGACCTTGCCTTTACATCCGTGTCTCGTTTGAGAGGCGACTCTGGCGGAATACCCATCCAGAATCCACGAGATTCATAGCGTTGTGCTTCTTGCGAATAATAATCAGCACAGCTGCTCAAAGAAGAGGTTTAGAGAACATGGCATTTAAAATCAAGGTTAGATCGAACGCTCATGCAGCATCCTTAGTTTTAGCGCCCGTCCAATACAGGGGTGGGAACGTCGACTGATCGCAATCATGACGACTGGTTTCCGCGTTGCTGCTTTCTTCTACCGTCTACGACTTTACCGCGACACTGTTCTACCATACGACAATCGATATAATCGGCATCCTGATACCACTCTCATAGTCACCTTCTGGTGAATGCGGTATCATGGCGAACAGGTGGAAGCCATCGCGGGGAGCACCTTCGCCTACCGGCTTTCAGAAAACGCTGTTGCAACGCCAGACTCGAGTTGTGTCCTTCTGCAGCACCATTGCTTGTCTTCCAGATCCTGGGGAGTTATCAGAGGTACGTCAGCTCCATCATCACTCCTCGCACTCGCTAATATTGGCTACCTAGAGCTTAGGAATACGTGACGCATTGGAAGCACCAGCGTAAAACCTCCCGCTACCCAAGGGTGGCAATCATAGTTGCCAACAGACCATCGATGCTCACCTCATGAAAGCCAAGAGTCACCTCCAAGGCATCCCGGCGTCCTCTTTTGTAGTGGACAGCCAGGAAGCAGTCGAAGGACGAGGATGGCGAGTCGCGAGGACTGGAAGGGGAGATAGCAGAGGACATCAAGACGCATAACGAGAAGAACCCTTTGCCTGGAAGCGCCTGCGTAGACTCGGCTGGTGGTGTCTTGGAGATTGCAACCCCGGCCTGGAGATTAGGTCACGCAAAGCAGAGTGTGCGGGGGCTTTCCTCGATCCCCGTTTACGAATGTATCTGACAATAGACGTGCAGTCGCCCATCGACTCTCCTGCCACCGTCCACAGCGCTGCTTTCAACCGCTTCGAAAATTTCATACGTCCTCCCGCCACGGTTCGAAGCAGCAACGTACACGACTTAGACCCCGACGAGTCGCAAGCTCTACGAAATTGTCCAAAGGCTTCGTCGAGTCTCTCGACACGGTTTTCTCGAGAAGGAAGGCTGCATGGGAATAGTTCGTCTGCTCTCGACACCCCGATGAGGCAAGCACGGACAGCGCTAGGAGCATGCACGTCATGAAGACGAACTTGCGCAAGCCGGAGGGGATGCTGCCATCGGTTCCATCTGTGCTGCTGCTTCACCCTGCCACCCTTTCGGCATCTTCGACATCGCACAAGACGCGCCAGAAGGCTTTCACCACTTGTCATGTTCCCGGATCTGGACGAGATTTCGTCAGACTCTCGCTCGCTCACTCGCTGTGCAAGTCCTTCGTCCATCTTGGAAATATGGCCAAATCGTCGTAGGTACACCCTTGCTCCATTCACCGTCCGCCGTCCTGGTGCTGACCTTGCGGTAGGAATGCGGAAACGGCGATGCAGCGACCTCTTGGCCCCAAACGGCTACCAGAAGGATATCGATGGCCTGGTCGGCAAGGGAGATACGCTCCTTGCTGAACGGGAACACGAGGAACCACCGAGGGTGTTGAACGAGGGTTTCAAGGCAAGCGGGAGATCCGATGCCTAGGTATGCCATTCTCCCATCGAGTATCTCCCAGCCTGAGAGGAGGCCACTGACGACGGCTTGCCCGTTTAGATCCTGAATTGTCTACACCAAGTCCACAGACTCCTCAAGCAAAGGAAGCAAAAGGGGTACTACAAGATCGACAGTGTCTCCACTGTCGCCGATGAGAAGATGATCACGCAAGTATAGTGCGCACTGCTCTCCTTTTCGCTATACCACGCACCCCTAATGTTCGCCTTACAACAGCCGCAAAGCAGCGAAGTCAGCACATCCAGCCAAGGGTGGTTCGGAACGCCAATATGGCAGAGCTCAACAATGCCTACGGGGTCCTTTCCGACAGTCAACTCCTCGACGCAGGCGAAGACCCAATGAATCCCAAAAGCCTAAGTGGCAATCCATTCGACGGCTTCAGTTGCTTCCAGGGTGGGAGATTCCCTGGTTGTGGGGCAGGTGGCCAGGCGGGTTTGTGCAGGGAAATGATTGCACTCATGGGCATCGATGTATGTTTGCGGTTGTTCTCGAGGGGAGGGACGTTTGATATAACTCGTTCGTACCTCTATTATTGTCCATGTTTCGCTCATTTTCATGTCCATTCACGAATCCGAGTACCGTTGGCATGTTATGTTATACTTCACGGTGCATTTTTATATTCGTCTCTCTCGCCTCGGCCTTAAAACTTTGTTGGTTCAGGTGCCTGGATAGGGGTGTGAGAATTGATGCGACCACCTCATAACTTGAAAGCCCAACGCGCTTTCCTTTTTTTTCTTCCATCCGACCACCCGCTTTGCCCATCTATCTCAACGGAATTTTTGACGTTTCAGTCCTAATCTTGACAGCTTTCCCCACTGGCAAAATTCTCGAAATTTCGTGCTCGTAGGCTGGCTTGCAGGATTGTCTCCATTTGAGGGTTCTTGCGGTGCGCCTTGAGTCTCGCGTTTACGAAACTTGCAGTCAAGTACCCCCTTTACTCGTCGTCCCGTGGATCGCTTGGCCTTGAGCCGCTGAAATTTTTACGACGCGTTGCGACAACGCCGGCCAATTGGAGGCTGAGCCCAAGATCTGGCTGAGGTTTCTCAAAAATCGCTAGGGGCTCAATAGGGATAGTTGTTGGTGGTTTGACCGCCCATTGAGTCGTATCAGTCAGGCGTTATAGGTACGCGCACCTTTTCTATATATATATGTTCCTGTCAACTAACTTGCCTCGTTGCCCTGGCTGGTAGATCCGGACGAAGCTGAGCGTATCTTACGGTCTGGAGAGTACGACACACAGTGGACATGCCCACAGTGATAAGACGTCTTTAATTTAACGCGTGGCGATGGGAACAAGACATTGTCTGCCTTGTTTGCTCACTGCGGTCGCCCCTTGTTGGGAGTGGAGACTACCATAACTCTATTCAGAAGGGCATCATCGGCCTTCTGGAATCCCCGGTTGACCTGACCTGTTTTGAAGTATAGCGATCTCAGATTGTGACCCAGCGCTCATCATTGATTCTCATCCAGTTTGTCGCCTTCCTTCCTGGGCAACTTACCAACTCCTTGGCATGCTTCGCCCCCATGAGTCGTGAGCGAATCTGGGTCTTCTTTTGTTCTTATCGAGCTCTATTAGTGACTAAACTTCTGCCCACTTCCGCGAGCCACTGGAGTCTGCTCTCTGTCTCCATCCCAACTTCACCCCGCCAAAGGTCCTCGGGTTTCCATGTCCCAATGGGATTGTACAGAGGATAGGTTCTATGCACGACCCTCAAATGCATTTTCTTCACAGACAAGCGCCCTCCACGTTCCCATTGGCAGTGCCTGTAGGGTGCGTACCAATAAGGTCAGATTTATCCCCACAAGCGCCCGGCGCCTAATCCGACTGATGGTGCACTCTGTCAGGGCACATGGAAGCGCTTTTTTCGGCGGTTCTCTTCCTCCGCCGGAGGTGGTCCATAATGGTACGAACTACAGGGCCGATGTGAGAAGAATCAGGTCGCACTCCGGGCACAGTCTCATTTTCAGGAAAAACCCACCTGATCGCTTCCAAGTTTTGAATCTCAAGAAGCACCCCATTTCAGGCGTGTCCCAAATCCACTGATACCCATCGATTATCCGGTGTTCTCGTGAAGAATACAAGCCTGATTATTGATATGCTTTCTTGTGACAGCCTGAATGTCTAGCCACGTTTATATACCATAGGGCCTCCTGAGAGGAAAGCTAACTCGACCCTCAAGGTTTTGCGCACCATGAAAGGTTTATTCAAGAAGAAAAAGGTAATGTAAAAGCGGGAAAACTGGAAGGATAATAATCTCTAAACCGCCCTTATTTAGCTGCCCCAAAAGGGCGATCTTGAGAAGAATATGTGTCGGCCAGAATCCAAAGTTCAAGAGGACCCCGCTCCTGCAGATGACCCCCCTTGCAACAATAAGACCCCCGATGCCGCCAAAGGCAAGCCGCACTCCCTTAACTGTGGCAATGATAGTGCTAAACCAACCTAGGAGCAAATTCAGGCGATTCCGGCTTTCAAAACAACGCGAAAATATGGACTCTCTACTTGAGAGAAGCGACGGATCACGCAAAGACCCAAACGGAATTGTGGAAAACAGGACTCGAATCGCTCTTGCTTTTCGTGAGTAGTGCCCGTCTGGCCCATGGCTCTGCTGATTGCTGACGCTTGACTTTCTCTCATGTCTGCGAACAGGCTGGTTTATTTGCTGGCGTCGTCTCTGCATTTCTGATCGAGTCACGGAAGAAACTGCAGATGGAAGAGCAGGAGCTACTAATCCGAAACATTCGCAACTTCCAGCAAGGCCTACCACTTAAAGAAGACGATTACCGGCCCACCGTAGATCACCTATGGATCAATGGACTTTGGTTTGGCAGCCTGCTCATCACACTCTTCAGCACCATAGTGGGCGTCCTCGCCAAGTCTTGGCTGGTCGAGTACGCCCCTTTGGCTATGAGCGAAGATTCTCATGATGCCTATCGGCGTTGGAAGGCCGACAAAAGTGTCGAAAGGTGGCATATGAAGCGGGTGGTCACTATGATCCCGCTCTTTGTCCAACTGGCTTTCTTTCTCTTTTCTGCCGGACTTGCCATTCAATGCTTCAACGATCACCGAGGGCTGGGGTATGCAGTTTCAGCCATCGTTGGTTTCGGCGTGGTGATGTACATCGCCGTCACCGTTCTCCCCCTCTTACTATCGGACGGATCGTGTCCTTTCCGAACCCCCCTCTCGGAAATCTTGCTGCACCTATGGAAGCTCCTTTTACTATTCTACGTAAAATCAAGTGGAGCAGCGCGACCTGCCGTTCTCACTGACAGCCCCGATGAAAAAGAGCTTCAGGATGTCCTTGCCACCATTTGGACCGAACAACTTATCAACTCTCCGAAACAGGACTATGTCGATGAAGCTTTTGCGGAACTTGCGAGAATACCCCTAGCAGCTCCACTGCTCAAAGTCTTTGCAGATTTTGGAGCACCTGGAGTTTCGTTGAGGCGACTAGACAGCTGGATGACCTCCAGTTATCATGCTGACCCAAGACGAAACGAAATCATGTCCAACCACCTTCTTGCTCTTTCTCACTTCGTCGATTATTCGGAAAGTAATGAGCATGCGGGTCTGAAATCGACGTTGAAGGGCTCTTTGCAAAAGGGTAGCCCCTTTGGCCAGTGGACCTTTTTCGCGGAACAAATCCGCCCGCTGGCGCACAGCATCCGAATTCCTATCCTTTTAGCATTCGGGGAAGACATATCTGCGATAGAGGTTGCAGAACAGCCTTGGGACCAACTCGCCCGGAACCTCCAGCTCAAGGATCGTATCCGCTTTATTCTAGCCAGCTGTCGTGCGCTTGCGAGAGGTAAATGCAATCTCAAGAAGACGAGCGCGCTTTCCATCACATCGTGCATGGCTTTGGGTGAGCACCGACCTCCTTCAAATCTCTCGCGCAATCTAATAACTAGGAAAAGCTATACAATCTGGCTCCAAAAGTGAATGGAGTGGCGTGGCAAAGCCTCACAAAAAAGAGGTGCTCGACTTCGCTCGGTCATGCATTATTCGAGTATGTAATGAAATTGGTGAGTCTTGATTTAAACAAAGCAGATGGTATAGCTGATTTTCAGCATTCGTTCAGTGACTTCGTGGAAAGGAAATGCGTTAGAATATTGGAAAGCATATTCTTCCCCGGCTAACATCGCGGAGAGTGGACAAGAACTCACTCAAACAGGCTATCCTCCAAGCCTTAGAGCCTCCTTTCTTTCGCCTAAAGGAAAGCATCGTCATCAAGCCATTCGCGTTTTGCTCTCCATGGGTGAGATTCATATTTTCCATCCCTTTGAGATTCAAGTGATTGATATACTATTGAAAACACTAAAGAAGACCTACAAAACGACTTTGGTAACCAGCTCCTATCAAATTTGATCCGCATGGCTGTCTTGGACAAGGATGAGGGCGTTCGCGAAGCTGCGATAAGCGCGGTCTTGAAATTGGGAGCCAACGGTTTCGTAGCCTGCTTTCTCTCGTTCCATTCGTTCACTCATTTCAAGGGTCTCAGAAACACACCACGACATACTCATCCGCGAGTTATCGCAGCTTTTTGAGGGCACTAAGTTTGAATCCGGTCGACAGCAAGTGATCGAGTTGTCTGAAGCTTTGGTTGATGGTCACAAACGTTCACTTGTTTCGTCCCTCAAACATCACTGACCTTTTTGGCATTGCGCAGGGCTTGCCTTCAAAAGCGTCCTCAGACTCGTCATCATCGGTTTGGTTGGGATGGCTGTTGGGGGATCTGATACCCGTCTGGTCGAAGAGACTCGGTCAAGGGCACAAGACCTCTTGGAAAAATTGTACAAAAACGGTTTGTTTCTATTCATTCACTCACCAGTTGTCTGAAACTTAACACATTGCCTCTCTAGCCGAAGACACAGGACTATTTGAAGACGCTCTCAGAAACCACATCTTCGAAGGTTTGGATAACGAAGGTTCAGACTGTCGCAGAAAAGGCTTCGAGGTGGTTAATTGGCTCCTATTGAGTGGCTCAATCAACGGGCCTCACCAGTCTGGATTTTTTGCAGGTAATCACTTCAGTTGGCCTTGCCCACCTGGAACAAATCTGTAGAATGACACTCTTACCTTTTAGAGCCCTTGCTCCAGAACACTCTAGAGCCATTGATAGATCATCTCGTAGCTTGTGCCCTGAGCGACTACAACGAGAATGTTCGATCTGCTGGACAGAAAACCGTGATGCTTCTTTTGGATGCAAGGCCATCGTGTATGTTTCGGGTGGTTTTTTCTTGAGAAAGCGTCTGACTAAGCAGCTCAGTCCACTTGCCGGATAATGTCCTGTTTCACCTGAATGAAAACATGAGAAAGGCTTTGTCCTCCGAAATTTGGTATATTCGGTTCGATGGGATTCAACTCCTCCGTCAACTCTCGCGTGAACGTGAGTCTCCCGGCTTTTCATAGTGACTCAGGCCTCACGGCTTGGATCTAGCTCACTTCAAAGATATACTCCGAGACAGCCTCCCGTCTATCTCTCAGTCGATATTCTCAAACAGTGATGGCGACGTCCGGGACGCAGCCATCACCCTCATGGAAGAGCTTGCCGCTGATGGTGGGTTCCTTTGCTATGCGAATCTGCAACTCCTGTACTTACAAACATGGTGCTTCTAACACCCAGCCAAGTTGATCTCAGCCGTTGTAGAAGCACTACCAACGGATTCTGACCAATATCTGCAGTTTCTGCCTGTGTATCAGATCAAACTCATTTCCTTGCTGAAACAGGTTGTTTCAAGTGGTGCGCCTCGCCCTTAATCCAGTGATTCTTTCTGTAATTCTGACCACCACAAATAGCCGCCAGCTGGGCTGACCAGGGCCTGAAGCACATCATTCATATCTTGATCCACGCTGATTGGGAGAGTGTATGCGACGCAGGACTTGAAGCTGTGATCTCCCTTTGCGAATCCCCAAGCCTGGCGGAGGCTGTCAGAGCGGTTTTGCCTTCGAAAATTGATCTCATTCTAGACGTGGAGCAAAGCGCAGAGTCGCTTCGCTGGACTAAAGCGCTCCTCTATCTCATGCGAAATGGTCTGTGGAGTATCTCTCATCAAAGATCTCGCTGACTCCTCTTTGAATTCTGAAAGAAACCTTGCGTGACCCTTGCTGCGCAATTCTGCAATCAAGCGGAATCAAGAAGCTCAGCGGTATTCCTAAAAGGGTGACCGGAGGTGAGTGGATGGATTAGTGCTTCAAGCATACAGCTTACGCTTCCGTAGTCGAACATACCTGCTCTGTCCTTGCTGCCTTTATCCGGATGCAAGACCTGGAGCTATTGACACGAAAGTCCGCATTAGAAACGCTGCATTTCATGTTGCAGGAACAAGGTTAATTGCTTTTCTCTCCTTAGCGGTGCCACGCTGGCCTCTAATGTCCCGAGTAGATATTGAATCCGCCAGGAGAACCTTTGAAGACCTTGCAAGCAACATCCTCAGTAACCACAACTCTGAGATATCCCTTGAATATCTCAGACTTCTCACTGCTGCCGCCGAAAACTGTAGGTTCCTGTTTCTTTTTCTCGCCCCTGCCAAGCGAACGCTTGACCATTCCATCAAAAGATGAATTTGACGGTGTTTTAAAAAACCTTTTCTCCATCCTAACCAATGACTCTGGTGCTGGGGAATTGCGCTTGCAAAGCTTGGAGGCTCTGCAGGTCCTAGGGCGCAGCAGCAGTTAGCTTTCTCTCACTATCTCGGATCCACATAACCTGACAACAATGACAGAAAGTACCACCGAAGATATCCTTAAAGCTCTGAAGCCTCCGAATGTTTCATCCATAAGCACAGCTCCCAGCTGGGATACGCGAGTGAAGTGTGCTACAATGCTTGGAATCCTTTCGCAGACCGGTAAGTGACAGCGACGCTGTTTACCCCCGATTCTTACAACGCTCTAGGTACCTTCCCTGTCGGTATATCTCAGCTGGTGGCGATGGCCATCCACGATGGCGACGAAGAAGTTCGACAGGCCGCATTGAATTCTCTTGCTAAGATTGCAGGCCAATCAGGTCGGCTTCAGAACCTCCCAGTGATCCTTGTATCCTAACTTTGGTACCAGATAACAATCAAGCGGACGCCATTATCAAAGAGGATGGGCTCAGACGCAAAGTGAAGCAGATTTCTACCATCCCATATTGGGGTGAGCGACTGGCCTGGGCTAAGACATTGTCTGCCTTATCAAACTGTGGTTCGTGTTGAATGTCCATCTTCAAAATCTTCCTCATATACCTGCAGCAGCCAATTTTGACTTGGGACGACAAAAGCTGATTGACCTGGGGGTTGAAGACGATAACGACGAGGTTCGAAACGAATCTTACAGGGGTTTACACGCGTTGGTTGAGAGTGGTGAGCCATTCAACACCACAGGTGAAGTGCCTTTATAACTCTTTCCAGGCTATTTGAAGGACAAGGTCAACACTGCACTGGCGGATACTTTCAAGATGGCTTTGAGGGATTCTGAGAAACAAGACCGTGCACTACAGAACTTAAGACGAGACTGTTTGGGTGTGCTTGTTGAGTGTAAGTTCTGCTTGCTTCCTGACATTCAAGATACTAGATGCTAAATTCTCTCTCGCACACTAGTCGATTTCCGCAATGCAATCAAGTTACTCTCTGACGAATTGCTCACAATTGCACTCAACAATGAGGGAAAATCTATGCGCAAAGCTGCAGAAACGTTGCTAACGTGCTTGATCAGCCGCCAGCAGGAAGATCCAGTGGTTTTCTCTTTCATTTTATCAGCGATATCGAGTAGCATCGTGTCATTGGATGAAGAAAAGAAACTCGTGGTTCTGGTATTAGTGGAAGCCGGTATGGTCTCTTCATGGATCCTTTCCAGCCTTTTGACAACAGCGCTAGTTCCATTGGAAGTCCCAAATGATATATTGGGTCCATTTGCCCAGGCAGTGATTCAGCTGCTGAAAAATGACAATGGTCGTACGCGAGGAATAGCACTACAAATACTGCGAATTCTGTACAAAAAGGGTTAGTTTCCCTCTCTTGGTGTGATGTTCGAAGCGATAATTCTTTAACCAGGCCTGGTGACGAAGCTCATCGAATCCAATGTCTCTGACATTGTCGCCATGGCTTTAAAAGACAACATTGAAAAGACACAAGTGATAGCCCTTAGATTTCTTGCTAATCTACGGGATGACAGTACGTATCCGAATCCGAATCCGAATCCTGGGATTGGAAATTCATCGCACATTGCATTACCCAGGGGAATTACTATCGGAAGTCAAGTCTGCTCAACCCCGATTGATGACACTTCTGGATAAGCGCCAGTTGCGCCCCGCTACAGTGGAACTCATATCGTTTATCTCGCGGGATCACGTAGGTAGGCACCGCTAGAATCTGTGATCGATATCAAGGCCTTGACTGAGTTGCCTCTTAGTCCGAGAATCAGTCGCAAGCTGGGTTATCTCAGCCATGTCCACAGAATCGGAGGCGCGTTTGGAAGGCGTTGTGTCCTTGCTCTCGACTCTCATTATTGAATGTCAGTGGAGTTTTTTGTCTTGCTTCAGCCTTCATATGAGTACTCACTTCCCAATCGATCGTGACAGGTAGACCCAGTGCTCCGCCAAAAGGCACTGACATTGTTTTCTTCCTTGCACCATTCCTCGCCTTGAAGCCCTCCATGACCAAGTCCAGAACTAGGCTCATGGCGCTGCTGTGGTGCAATTACCAAGAATTTTCCATAACGGGACTGGACTACGACCAAGATATACCATCGTCCCTTCTTGATCCTTTCATATTCTCCGTTTTTGGTCCTCATGTGGCAAAGCACGAGCTGGACGCATGGGAGCGCGTCACAAGCCGCATCAAATTCAACCCCCAGAGCCCTTCAGGAGAAGGCCAGGTATGACACAAACCTAGTCCGCCAATCGCCGGCAATGTGTGGCACACGACAGAGGGATAGTATTTACTTTTCCGGATTCCATGTCGATAGATCAATGCTGATTTCGTTATTTTTAACGTCCTTGCAAATGAAATGCGTTCCTTGTATCTGGCAATGAGCCATGAGTGTCTCTGGGGTATGGGATTGGCTTGTGATGGTGCAGTAGAGGGTCGTCAACGACGGAATCTACGGTCCAGGAACACAGTATGGGGGGGTGGGGGGACATAGTACACGCTTGTGGTTCTGGCTGATAGCGCACTCTTTCAAGAACAATCAGGGTGTGGGGACATTCGATTGATCGCAAATTCGCAATGTCGAGTTAACTTCCGCGTTGCTGCTTTACTTCCACTGTCCATGACACTCGTATACGTTGTGACAATGTATGTGTCCATTGTCCTGATACCGCCCTTACAATCACCTCGGTAAACTCGGAAGATCGTTGCACACAGGTGGAACGCATCACGGGCGGGCCACGGAGCACCTTCAGTCTCCCAACGTTCTCGAAACTTTGCCACGAGCACAGGCTCGAGTCGAGCCGTTGTGCACAACTTTTGTTTGTCTCGCAGATCCAAGGAAGCTGTCGGAGGTACTTTTGCTCACCTGTCACTCCTTGCATTCGCTAATATTCGGCCAAAGGCCGTCGATGCTCAATTCATTGAAGTCAGACTGCACTTCCACGGCATCCTGGCGTGCTGATATGCCGTTGAGGCCAAGAAAGGGTGGCTCGCCCCCATGAGCTGGGAGGGAGATAACAGATAGCGAGCGGCTGTATCAAGACGGAGAAAGAGAGGAGCGATCGGTTTGGAATGCATATGTGGGCTCGGCTGGTGGTGACTTGAGGATTAAGCCGAGGAACAGTGTGCGTGGGTCCCCGAGAACATCGAGAGTTTAGTGTGAGATCTGTTGTATGTCTCTCCTCAATCCCCGTGTACGAATTTGTCTGAAAGTACCTGCAGTCGGCTAAGAACCTCTCGCTACCATCTACAGCTCTGCTGTCGAACGTGTCAGAGCTGTCTTGCTTCCTCGGGCTGACGTTGGAGCAGTGCACCGATAATGGCACAGACTCCAACGCGTCTCAAGCCTTACCGGATTGTCTAAATGCTTCTTCAAGTCTCTTGACGGTCTTCTCAAGAAGGTAGACTGGATGGGCATCGTTTGTTTGCCCCTGACACCTGGACAAGGTGTCGTTGGCTGGTAGAACCAAGTACGATCGCAAATACCGTGCCGCGGGAAAACAGTACCTCGAAAGTACTTGAAAGCCCCAGTACCGCATTTCCAGCTACGTTACAGACACTCCTGTACGCCGCCTCTCTATTACTACGCAGGTTGGGTAGTTGGAGTCTGCGCTCATGTATTCAACGTCTTTCATAGCCGTCAAAGGTTAGAGATTCAATGAAGGATAGACAGCATAAGCGTGGAATGGCATGCATCGGGGCAACTGAAATATCGGAGGAGGGAGTTGATAGAGGCCCAAAATCAACAGAGGAGACACAGTATATTCCCCAAATCCATGAAGACAACTCGGGCGAATTGACGAAGCTACATCTAAGACTCATGTAGCTAGGTGGGGGTTAGAGTTGGTCGCGGATCAAGGTCGAGGACGTCCTCCACCAGCATTTAATATTTAATACTCTTGGTATTTCCGTATGACAGACCGAGTTGAATTGGGTCAGTATAAGACGTTTCGAAAAGGTGGAGTAGAGACGGGATGCACCCAGCATTGAGCAAACGAAGTGTTGCTTCGAAACTTGTATTACAATATTTCAGCCAGGCAAATAACAACGGATCGAACAGCTGGTGCAAGAGATGGAAGCAGGCGCGAAGCGCTCAGAAGAGCCTCCTCCTCTGACATGCCGCTCTCCCCTTCGCGCAAGACCAGCCGTAAATCAAACCGTTCAAGAGCAGGCAGATGCCCCTCATTTGCCAGAACATCATCAAACGCCTCCCACACCTCTCGTTCTTCCTCGAACCCATCTTGACTGACACACCGCAAAGGCACATTATGCATCTCGATGACAATTGTTGCAAGCTTGTGGAGAGATCCACCCTCGCAACTTGCGACTGCTGAAAATGTGGAGGACAGATAGCCAAGCAGCCCGCTGATATTCGGATGCTCAAGGGACGACGCTTTGGAGAGCGACTGCTTGAACTTGAGGGTAAGCCGCTCCAAATTCTTGGCTGTATAAATGGAGATAGGCTCGATGCTGAGCGGTTCGTCGTCTCTTTGTCCGTGAGTGTCTTGAAGAAAAAGCAAAGAGGGCCATTTAGTCGCCAAGCTGACATTCGAAAGTCCATAAACTCACTAGAGGAAACGAGATCCAAGTCTTTGAGGGCCTCGTATGCACCCAGAACACACATAGAGAGCAGTAAAGCTTCGCCAATCTTGTCGTAGCGACCAGACACTTTACAGACCCGGTTGAGGATGGGAACCAGGGCCCAAAAGATCGTTGCGATTCCGATATTGAAAGCGAAATCCGGAATATCAAGATGGATCTGGGGCGCTGCCGAAGTGTTTGGGATCTCCCAAAGCCTGCGAAGAAGAGTACTGGAGTCTTCGAGGGACGAGTTGTCCATGGTAACATTGTGCAGACAAAGGTATTCGAGGTTAGGCGTATTGTGGAAGAGCTGCGGGGGCAAGTTTTCGACCTTGTCGAATGTCATGCGCCGAATCGAGGCTAGAGAGCATAGTCCGATAATGGCATCGCAAGAACGCGGAACAAGGAGTGCGAAATCGAACGGTTCATCGCGGCCTGTGAGACAGAGAGATGTGACCGACGTCAATCCCTCGAGCCATGAAGGGAACCAGGGATCGTTGCTGATGGAAAGTCCCGATTCTGGAAGCTCCAAGGCAATCTTCATGGTCTTGACAAAGGTTCGGTACACTGGACGGTCCTCGAGAGCCTTTGCATGTAGGCAGAGGCGCCTGCTTATATCCTGGAGGTCTTCTATGGGACTGTCGTAAATATGGAAGGTTTCGAAGAGATGCCGGCGGAATTCTTGGGCGAAGGGCTGACAGACCAGTATGCAGTTCATCAAGGTTTGAGACCTCCCTTCATCATGGGGGTTGGACGCAACTGCAGCTGCGATGACGCCTATGAGATCCAGAGGAAGTTGGGCTGGACGGATGTACAGGGACCTGGAGAGGAATTTGTGCGAAAATTCACTCTAGAACTTGAAGGGGAAAACTCACATCCTGGGGACTGGAAGTGAAAGTCGCCCCTCTGGCTTTCTATTTAAGTCTTCGAATCGCGTTCAAACGAGACCAAGTTTATTTGAAGACAATCGGCGAACGAATGCTTTTGAGATGGATATAGCGGATATTTGTGTTCACGGTTTACAGCGGCGAAGTCGAGAGCAAGAGAGCATGGATGCATGAAAGGAAGAAATTACGCGCCCAGAGCATTCGCGTCTGATCGCGGACTTTAAATTGTCTCAGAACCGGCATCGAAAAGCTCCCCAAGTCATTATGTGAATGTACATGTGGAGCTAGATAAAACCCGTCGATCTATTGATCATGGGTCAAAAGCAAAGATAGTTCAAGGCTTCGAGCGTACGCTGTCTTCTTTCTTGGATAGTTGTTTGATGACTGTCCAATGTCTAAAGGCGCCCTGCACATGTCGCATGTGGCGCGGCCATTCAATGAATTCAATTCCAGTCGTGTGACGGGCAAATCATTTATGACCGTAGCCAGGAGAATATCTTGAGGGCAATATTGGGTATACTAGGATTTGACATTTTACAATCATCTTAGAACATTTGGGCCGGGCTAATAGTAATCATACGAACGGCTGGCGCGAGGGATGGGAGCAAATGCGAAATACTCGACTGAATCTCCTCTTCCGACATGCTCTCTCTCCTGCGCAAAAACAACCTCAGCTCCAGTCGCTCGAGGCCCGGAAGATATCCCTCCTTCGACACAACATCGTCCAGCCCTTCCCACATCGGTCTGACCTGATCTATTCCTTCCTGAAGTAAGCATCGCGAAGGGATATTATGCATCTCTATAGAGACTGTAGAAAGCTTGGGGAGAGACCCATGATCGTTACGTTTTATCAACGAGAACATGGATGATACGTGTCCAAGTAGCGCGCCGAGATTCGGCTCCTCAAAATTCGGTGCTTTGGACACGGATCGGGTAAAGTTGAGGCTAAGTCGCTCCAAATTCTCGGCTTGAAAAATGATGATAGGCGCCATATTCAGTGGATCATCGTCAAGTTCGCAATAGGTATCTTGAAGAGTAGTTCAGCTGCCAAATACAGATCAATAAGAAACGAAACTCACTGGAGAAGGTGAGAGCCAACTCTCGAAGTGTTCGTCGTGCACGTAGCATAGACACCGAGAGGAGTGCAACCTCGCCAATGGTGTCGTACCGTCCCGATAGCTTCCAAACACGATTTAGAATCGGCAACAGCGCTTGGGTTGTCCGTCGGACATCCTCGTCTGCAGGATAGCGCGGAATGTCCAGATGGATTTGCGGTCTGGTGGGGGTAGACATCTCCCCGCCATCCTCGATCAATGGGCCAAAGTCTTCTTCCGATAGGGAGCCCTTGATGGTGACACGAAGGAGACGAAGATACTCGAGGTTGAACGCATCACAGAAAAGATGGGGTGGTAGGTTATCTACCCTTTCAAATGTCATACGACGAATGGATGGTAGGGAGCAGAGCGCCACGATGGCATCGCGAGGACGTGAATCAAGCACTGCGAAATCAAGTCGCTGAGTATAATTCGTGAGAGAGAACGACGTGACCGACGTTAACCCTTTCAACCACGAAGGGAATTGGGGATGGTCAAGGATAGAAGGACCCCAACCAGGGCCTGTCTCCACATCAATCTTCACGGTCTTTATGAAGGTTTGGTACTCTGGATGGTCTTCGAGAGTCTTGGCGTGTACGCATAGTCGCTTGCTGATATCCTCAATGCTTTCTATCATGGAGTCATAGATGTGGAGACTTTCAAAGAGATGCCGGCGAAACTCGTGAGCAAAGGACCTACAGACCAACATGCAGTTCTTCAGGGTCCGAGTCTTTCGCTCGTCGTTTAGGTTGGAGGCAACATCAGCTGCGATGATGCCGATGAGGTCCAGGGGAAGTTGGGCTGGCCCACGGTACAAAGCCCTAGGCGTGGTCTTTTATTAGATCGTGTTCTAGACGCTGAATTGAACGGCCTACATGGTACTGGCAGCCTAAGGGTAGGCCTCTTCGAGTTGTGACACTCTATTTACCCCTTCAAAAATCATTCAACGGTTTCACGCCAAATTTTGTGATGGTGACGCTCGGCGAGCAATTGTAGATGAGATTTAACTTCGTTGAGGTGGAGGGATTGGATATTGAGGTTTGGGGTTTGCAAGGTCGAGGTCGAGGCAAGAGAACAAGGAGGACGGGATTTACGCGCCTGATCGCAACGGGCGTCAGATGGCGGACTTTGAACCATCACTCTTTGAGAACATTTTGATTAGTAATAGAATCGAGACTGGGAGCGAAGCTTGGAGATACAGCAGGCTCCTAAAACCAGCCACTCGTCTCGCTTCGAGAGAGAGGGGTACGAGATTATGCAAATGACTGTAACAGCGTTCGGTCATGGTGCGTATCATGCTCGCCACACTGCGAGTAGAGTTAGAATATCTGATTACCATCCACTCGATCTCGATGTTCGGGAAAGGGCCACTGAATGTTGAACAGTAGGTCTCGTTTCAAAATGGGAGCGATGAAATTTCAGGATCTTAACACATCGTATACTACGAGACGATCTGCTCCTACACGCCTGCAGTCACCGGTTTCGCAGGAAAGGGATTTTCAAACGTCTACAATCGACTAGGCTCAGTTAAGCAAACCCTCTCACGCGTGTGAGGTACAACCAACTCCCTCTGGACCCTTCTCGGACATGATGCTTTTCGAACACCTTCATATTGCCTGTTTGTAACCTACGACCTCTAACCAAAACTAATCAAGCTCATCAAGTTCACGCCCGAAGTGGCTCTCATCATCATAGAAAATCCTCTCAAAGAGTTTTTCATCGTACTCGCGGGTACGAACAGCATTTTCGGTTGAAGTCATACTGTAAAATCCAATCAGCATGCATCGCAAGCAATCAAGATAATACTCACCCAGAAGCAACCCCTCCAGCAGCAACCAAAGGCAAAGCGTATTTCGACTTGCCCTTGATGGCTTTCGCAGCTTTCTTGACGAGAGAGCCAATCTTGGCGATGCCTCCAAAGCCTCGAACATAGAGCTCGCCATCTTCGCCTCGGACGAGCATGATCTCCTCGTCGTCTTCCAGGCTGCGGCGCGAGTTGGCCTGTCGTCCGGCAGCAGTTCTGCAAAACAATCAATGCTAGAATCATAGAGCGGTGAAAGGGAAAGACTCACCCAACAGCAACACCTCCGGCAGCAACGGCAGGAAGGACATATTTCGAGCTGCCAAAGAGTTTTTGTTTCACTTTGCCGATGGCGGAGCCAAATTTCAAGAGGCCTGCTACGCCAGGTGTGCGAGCGTAGACGCTGTAGGAGCCGTCTTCGTCTCGCACAAGGAGGTACTCGACATCCTCCTCGCCAAGTGCTCGGGCGTCGAGATCTTCAGCGTCGTCGACGAACGACCTCTTGGGGGCAGGGGTCTTCTTCTTGAAAAAACCGCCAAGGCTAGAATTATGGAAGAGATTCGATTAGATGATGATGCAATTGAGGCTAGACAGGAGTTATACATACACGCCGCCCAGGCCAACTGAGGTTGCCAAAGTGGTGAATGCCTTGGCTGCGGTGAGCGCGCCAGCACGAGCCTCGACGTCGTCAAAGTTGCGGGCTTCGTTGGCATCCTCGTACTGCAAGCCATATGGCGCGGCAATAGCGGGGGAGATGGCAAGAGCGGCGAGGAGGATCTGAGCAGAGACGTGGACCATGATGATAATTTATGGGATTAGAAGGGTTCTCTTTTGGATTTAGGTGAGGAATAAAGGGGCTGAAAGCAATCTATGCTTCTGGTGATTTGGAAGTCGTAGGCGTTTGTTGGGAGACCAGCTCTTGGGGAAAACTCAAACTCAAACTGACTTCCCTTTATACTACCTGCATGATCAGCAGGAGGAGCCTTTTGGCATGTCGCCAGGACGCCAGGCGTTGCTCTGGTGGTGCGGTGTTCCGGTAAAAGTAGTCTGCATTTGGTAAATCCCATAGCAATGAACGTCCGCCATAACCTAACGGAACTGAGACCAACAATTGAGCAATTCGAATATTTAGCCTTCTGACCTTACAACGATGCGAGCGCTGAAAAGGGACACTGGGGCGACTGATGGGGATAAACAAGATCATCGGTGGCGACGGCGACGATCCATGGGCAATTCAGTTAGTCCTTGGCTTTGAAGATGACTGATCCCAAGCCGTTTTACAAAGGACAGAGCTGATAGCGATTACTAGGCGCAACGGTTGTCCTAGCCGCCAGCTTCATATTCAATGGCTGCATAATCTCGTGCCCAACAGTTCGTTTTTTCTTTTCCCGTGCAAGAATGCCAGTTGATGTGATGCCATCGAGTGGATTCGGTCTTTCTCGGGGCTTTGCTCAGGTGAGTATCAGCGAATTCTTGCAATTCGACCGCGGCATGGCGTTCTCGATACTCAATCCGCCCCATTGGGCCCAAAAAAATTGTCCCGACCCTGTCCCTTACTGAATGTTCTCAGGAATGCATTGAAAAGTCTTTCGAGCAAGTGGCCACGAGGTTATGCAAACGACTGTAAAGTCGTTGTGCGAGCCTACAAGCGTAAATAATACTCTAAAGTTTACGCAAATTCTATAATGCTAAAGGGAGAAAATCCGGTTCGATCTGTAACCCTGCATTGCCATGCGATCCAGAGGGCAATCTCAAACCCGATAAAATCAGAAGTTTCCCCTCATCTGAGAGATACTCCACGCATGCCGTGCGCAGATCCAACTTCACCGTTTCAAGCTTTGGAAGACATCTTAAATGACCTTCCAGATACCTCCATGCGAAAATATCCTCCATGTTCTCCCAATCCCCGTGAACGTCAATGTGGATGGTAGACAGGTTCGAGAGAGTTGCACCATGGAAAACGTCGCCCAGGGCCCAGGAAAGAGTTAAGAGATTTGCTTAGGTATGCGAGGTTGGGCACGTTGGAAATGAGGTGGGATGGGAGCTCGCAGTTGTAGCGGGCGAAGGATAGGGATTCAATGGACGAGAGCGAGCAGAGTCGTGAGATGGCTTGCATCGGTGCAAATGGTATATCAGAGAAAGAGGGTCTGGCGACATTGGAGAGGGATCCAAATGTGACAGAGGAAACAGAGTGCAGTCCCTCGAGCCATGAAGGAAACTCGGGCGAGTTGACGAGACTCAGTCTAAGGTTCAGAGTTGGATGCGGATCCAGGTCGATGATAACCTTCTTCACCAGCTTCTGATACTCGGGATGCTCCCGTATGACGCGGGCGTGATCGGACAGTCTGTCGCCTGCAATAGCTTGCCCGTTGGGGGATTGGGCGTCGATGATGTGAAGAGTTTCGTAGAGATAAGGTCGAAACTCGCGTGAAAAGGACGGGAGACGAGCATGCAGTTTCTCAGAGTGAGGTTTCGAGACTGCCGGGTGCACTCGTCGTCTTCGTCAAGGGCAGCCGCAACGGCGGCGGCGACTGCTGGTGAGAGGTCCCGGGGAAGCGATTGGACTGACGTGATAGATCCCATCGACCTATGTGATATTAGGTTGGGTCGAAAGCAACCGTAGTCCAAGCACTCAAACGCACGTCGTCTCCTGTCTAATGATGGCGGTGCACTCTCAAGGTGAGATTTCAATCCTTCCTGAACATCTTTTGAACGGTTGTCTGGCCTGACTATTTGTTCGAGCCGAGCCAAGGGGAATATTTTTTTCACTGCAGTAAAGACGTGCTCCCGAAGGGAAAGAATTGTAACATTTGTCATACTTTGCTATATTCATGCTATTATCAAAAGTGAAATTCATCTAGTTCAATGACAAGCTTTTGAATAACTGGCGGAAGCGATGGGCCGAAGCACAAATCACTCGAATATACCTCATCGTGGGGAATATCACTTGCTTTCCAGAGGATAGTCTGCCTCAATGTTCAGCTCCAGTGTCTCCACACTTTGGAAATACATTTGTTTGATAGAAGGCCATGCAAGCGTTCCCACATATCTAGGTCATTTATGTTCTCAAGTAGGCATCCTAAAGGGACAGAGCGCGTTTCAATGGTGATGGTGGGGACTGACTGAGGCAGACACCCTTTGGCACTCCGCCTGATTGCTAAAAACAAGGACCATAGAAGGTTACGCCAGAGGATAACCATGGAACCTGGCTGCTGACCTACTTCTTTCACCGGTGATTACTGTAACAATAAGCGCCCTTGATATTGCTCAACGTGTCCACTAATATCTAGGGCCAGTCGATGGTACGAGGTCCAAATAGAAGGTACGGTTTCACCTGGACGTTCAAAACGCCAGCAGGAAGTGAAGGGAGCAAGGGCAATGTCGACGACAGAACCTCCTCCCGCGCTATCGCGCTCTCCGCCCCGTGGTGATACATACTCAGTTCCAGGGTTTCAAGGGAGGAAATATGGCTCAAAGCCTTGTCCAAACGCTGCCAGTCCCTTTGTTGGCTATCACGCCAACCACCGTAGAAATGTATGCAAATATTGGTCACCCTGGGAAATTTTGAGCGACTCCTAGAGCTGAAAGTATCAGCCATGACCCAAGAAAGGCTGTAGAGATGGCATCCGACGATGTTCAGGAATAAAAGGTTTGGTGCATCCAACACTAGGTGTGGCAGGAAGCCTTCGTAGCCGCTGAAGGACAGGGAGTTGATTGAGGGGAGCGAGCACAGTCGAGATATAGCTCGCATGGATGGGCCTACGATTTCGGAGAAGCAGAGGTCTCTCGTTGAATCCAAAGATCCGAAGGTTACAGAGACGACTGATTGCAGCCCCTCGAGCCATGATGGAAATTCGTGAAAGTTGACAAGGCTGCGTGCAAGTTCCTTGCGTTTGGCGGCGCGTGGATCCAGATGAAAGAAAACCTTCTTTACGAGCTTCTGGTACTCTGGTCGTTCCTGCATGGTTCGGGCATAGTCACAAAGTCTATCGCCCGCAATTTCTTGCGCTTCTTCGGATTGGTGATCGATGACATAGAGGGCCTCGTAGAGATATGGGCGGAATTCGTAAGCGAAGGACTGGGAAACGAGGATGCAATTCTTGACAGTGAGGTTATAATATCTCCTCGTGCAACCATCGTCTTCGTGCAGGGAGGCTATGACAGCTTCAGCGACGGGCGCTGAGAGGTCTCGAGGGAGGGGTTGAGTTGGTGTGAGACATCGAGTCGGGGATCCCATCAAGTTAGACCTGGGTGTCGTTGAGTACGCAACTTGAGCAAAGAACTTGAATAACGGAGAATCGATACGCAACGTACATGATGCTTGATGGTAGTTGTGGTCAAGATAGATGCAATTACATGTGTGATTAGAAAGCGTTGATCTATGCTCAGGGGTAACCCAAAAGGTGAGACCAAAGAAGCCGGTCCGATTCCGTTCTTGAAAAGGCTTTATGAGACATCGTATTCATTCTTGTCACGGTTGCGATCTGACTTACCTTAGTCCAAGCAAATGGTAATGCTGCGAACACTAGGCGTGAGCGACGGAAGCAAGCTCAAAATTGACATCTGGATCTCATCGTCAGGCATGGGTTCACCCCAACGCAAAAATAGCTTCAGCTCCATCTTCTCCAGATTGGGAACAACCCCCTGCTCCTTGGACAGAACGCCATCCAGGTGGTCCCACATTTCCTGGTCGTTCTTGATCCCTTCTTCACGCAGGCATCGCGCAGGGATGTCGTGCATTTCGATGGTGATTGTAGAGAGTGCGCCGAGAACTCCTAATTTGCTGTGCCCAACAGCGGAAAATGGAGCAGAGATCATGTCAAGTACGGCGCTGAGATTTGGTTCACTACCCGATGGTGATTTGGAGAGAGAGCGAATAAACTTCAGATTCAACCGTCGTATCTGCGTGGCCGACGAGATGATGGCCGTCGGGGCGTCAAGCTCTCCACGGTCATAGGGATCTACGTAGATGGAAGGAAAGGGCGATCGAATTACAGACGGGTGTTAGCCCAGGTCGGACATGGGAGTCTGAGGGATAACTCACCGGACAGAGTGAGTTCCAGTTCTCGAACTGTTTCTCTTCCCTTGACCAAACATGCGCTGAAGACGCCCGTCGCGTCGTATCGCCCCGAAAGTTTCCGAACACGGTCGATGATAGGTATCAGAGCCTGAAGGGTCCCGGCGACGTCGTCTTGTCCAATATTATAAAGGCGCAAGTGAACAGGTGGCTTGGTGGACGCAAGTAGCTTCAAATCATCTTCAGTAAGACTCTGGTGCCAAAACGAGGCTGAGTCATCCATATAGACGCTGCCCAGGCTGAGGTACTCGACATGAGGAGCATCACAAAAGAGACGTGGGGGCAGGCCGTCGATATCTTCAAAAATTAGACGCCGAATGGAGGGCAAGGTGTAGAGCTGGGTAATGGCTTTCTGAGAGCTTGGTGCGATCAGGGCAAAATCGAGTTGTTCGTCGAAATTCGAACTCCCGAGGGAAACTGAGATGACTGAGGTCAGTCCCTTCAGCCATGATGGGAACCGGGGGTCATCTAGAATAGAAACCCTGTGCATAGGCTGATTCGTCAACCAAAGGGTCACATTTTTGACGAGTTTTCGGTACTCTGGATGATCCTCGAGAGCCTGAGCATGAGCACAGAGCTTGCTGCCTGTATCTTCCGCGTCGTCTAGCAGGGTTTCTCGAATAGTGAAGGTTTCGTAAAGATGCCTACGGAATTCTTGAGCAAAGGAGCGACAGACGAGGACGCAGTCAGCTAGAGTCTGCGTCCTCGTGTAGTCCTTTGGGTTGGAGGCGACTGCAGCCGCGATGACGGCTATGAGATCATGTGGAAGTTGAGCTGGGCGACGGTACGCCATCCCGATACTGATCAGCCTGCATTGATTCTTTCAGTATATATCCTTTTCATCCTGTGCCTGTCCCAAAACTTACGTCTGCCCTGGTGATGGTGGTTGCAGGATAACCTTGGATCCGACAATCCGGAGAGGCCTTGATCAGTCCCACGACGGGCCCCCAGCCCTTTTGAATGAGAACTAGCTATGAGTAGTCTTGCCAAGCGTCGAAAAGCATGGGTATATGATTCGCCTTTATAAGTGCCTCCCATAGGAATTGCGGAATCGAAAACGGTGCAGATGGGCGTCAAGTTGTCTGCCTATCCGTCGAGAGGGATGGCGCCAAGAAACTGCTGGTCATCCTTGTAAAGTTCTGCAAATCAGTGGCATCGCAGTCATTCCCTGAAAGAATGTGCGGAAACTCAAACCTACTGTCCATTGCCTCGCCGACGTATAGACAGTGGTGATCGCGTCTCAAAGCAGGGGAGTCTAATATCGCGAACTAACACATTTTGAATTTATATGGTTGAACAAACGAATTGCATACACGATTGATACAATAAATAAAGTTCGCAAATGCGATCGTAGACAATTAGGTGGTACTCCGAGCCCACTAGCGATTTACTTGGTGCCGGGAGGGAGAGCATCGTAGAGGGGGCAGAGATCATCCCAAGCGGCTATGAGAGGAAAGATTAGAATCATCTAGCAGGAGCGACGAATCGAAGGGACTTACGAGGAGGGTCCACGGAAGCGACGGAGGGAACATCTTCAGCAAAGACGACAGACAAGCCAAGGACCAAATGCCAGTCAATATGGCTAGACGAAACCATTAGTTGGGTCGAGCAACGACTATGTAGTTAAGGAGACGTACCAATGCATAATCCAGGGCCCTGGGTTGTCAGTGGTGAAGCGAATGGTAACATTGTCACCAGTGGTACCAGCAGACACAACATCCCTACGGATCGGGTTGTCATAATTGTAGACCGAGCTTCCAGCGCTGCGAATGACAGCAAACTCGTGCTGTAAATGGATTAGTCCTTGACCCAATGAATCAAAGCAAATGGACGTACACCGTGGAGATGGAAAGGATGGGGGCTACCAGTCGAACCACCTGGCATAGAGAGTTCGATGACCGAGTTCGAGGGCAAAGTGTAGACCGATCCAGCAGGGAGCAAGTCCTGAGCAGTCTGGGCACCGCTCATGATCTGGAGCATGACGGGAACAGGAGGCTGGTGGAAGGTGGCACCGTTGACCTGGAATGAAAGAGAGGCAAAGTCGAAGACAACGCCAAGGTTGATGTTAACATCAGCGCCGCCTTGGAAAGGTTGACCAGGAGCCGCAGGGTTGGAGAGAGGGTGAAGGTTAGCTTCGCTGAGAGCGACACCGTTGGTGTTTTGAGTGGTGGTCGGGTCAACGGCATCAGCTCCGACGTAGCGAAGGATAGCCGAGTTGAGTCCAGCAGTGAAGCCAGGGGGACCGAGGTTGGGCAGAGCGCGAATCCAATAGTTGTCAATGGCCTGGTTGGCATTGAGAACGACAGAGTAACGTTGACCAGCGAAGATTCGGAGACTGTCGACGACAAGAGGTTCAGTGTTGACACCGTCAGCCTCGATGATGGTCTGGGAGAATACCGTTAAGCAGAGGTCGCAAGTAATATCACACCAGACTTACCAGTGGATGTCCATCAATGGAGAAGTCAAAGAAGGGGTCGCATGAAATCGAGACGAGACGCAAACGGTAGCGCGTGTTCTGGGTAACACCCACGACGGCAAGGGGAACAACAGGGCCATCGACGTAGCGACCCTTGCCATTGATGAGCGTCGAGATTGGAGTTGGGACGAGACCCGCTGAAGGAGCGGGGTCGTGGTACCAGTCGGCGAGAGTGATAATGGTTTCCTCTGCGAAGGGAGTCAGATACGAAGTGTGCGCAGGTGGATCTTGCACGCGTACCGTTATCAACGTCGTACTTGTCTGCATGAGGATCATTGGGGTCGTAGACGACCATAGCTCCACGCAAACCATCGCAATATTGCGATTCTGCAATCGGGTGAGTTAAGTGCCGTCAGAAGAGAAGGAACAGACAATACCGTGATGGGAGTGGTACCAGAAGGTACCAGCTTGATCCTTGGCCTGGAACTGGTACAGGAAAGAGTTTCCAGGGGCAATTGGGCACTGGGTGACACCGGCAGGTCCATCAGCCCAAGCAGTCCCCTTCTGGAACATGCCATGCCAATGCTACACGAAAGTTGGTTCAGAGGTCGAGTGAAATGAGAGTCAAAACAGGACATACGATGCTGGTGGTACGCAACATAGTGTCGTCGGTGAGAGCATCGATGGTATTCAGTTGGAAGGTATCGCCCTTGATACCCTGAATAACAGGGCCAGGGAAGGCCAAAGTGTTGGCGTCAGAACCAGCCAGCACGGAACTAGAGACAATGAGAACGAAGTCAGCATGGACAGAGAAATTTGACATACGATCGACTGAAGCCATCTGGTGCGATGACTTGGTTGGCGATGTAAAGATCGGCAACAGGCCCAATAGCAGCGAACGCCAGAGGGAGGAGTTGAGCGAGAAGAACTGTAGCCACGGAAAGCATGTTTGCGTGGAGAGGAGGCACTCGAGGAGGGAGGTGGATGAGTGATGATGAGGGTAATATTCACAGAACCTTTATAGCTTTCTCGCTAGGGACGACAACCCAAACAAGGTTCAACGGTATTAGCTGAGAGCCTGTCGAAAGATGCGACAAAGACTCCATACGAGGAAAGACAACGACAGGAGATGGAACCCCGACATACCTTACTCAGAGATAGGAATCCGGCGCCCAAATTGCCTCAGCCAGTACGTAAGTTGGCTTTGGTCGGCAACGCGAAACTGCGGCTTCGCATTTTGCGATTGGCAGGCATATACCAAGGCGAACTTGACTCTAAAAAAGTTCCAAAAGGGTTCTGATAAGAGTCTTTCTGTTGAAACGGAGATCTCGATCCGTCTGTTCCTTGGAGCTCAGGTGAAAACGTACCTGGTCCGGATACCGTAGTAGTTCCCAGACGCAAGACCCCGCCCGCCGTCTGGAGATGAATCAGCAGTCGCAAGGACCTGTTATATACTGGGGTCAGAATCAAATGTTCCTCAGTTCGAAGCTCTGCCAGATCATCACCCACCATGCAATTCCGCTCTGCCTTCCTCTGCCTTGCCTCCTTCTTGGCCTTCGCTGCATTGGTGGGTTTTGCCCTTGTCGAATGATCTGGGTGCTAACCGTTTGAACTAGCCTGCTCTCGCTGGTGAAGGAGACGTCCATACAGCGACGATTACTCGCCACGCCTTGGTGAAGGAATCTCCCTTCATCGTCAACAAATTCCAAGTCACTACGTGGACGTGAGTTTTACTGCGCATTTTGATCAACAAACCCAAGGCTGACCGTGCTTTCCAGTCAAGGTCCTAGCATCACTGATAGCGTTGAACCCACACCCATCCCGTCCACGAACGTCGTCTGAGGCGATGAACTTTGAGCTAGGCTCCCATGCCAAAGTGGTGCAGCTCCCGCTGCGTTCTCGCACGAAATGTCTGAATCGTGATTGCTGTATCGAGTGTTGTAAAGATATGCAGATTAATTGAATACACCTCACCTAATTTCCTCCTTCCCTGAGTGAATGACCATCCCGATGTGCTTCAAGTCAATACAGATGAAATGAAAGCAAATGACAAGATCCCCTATGACGTTGCCAGACCGTATGAAACTTCAATAGAGAGTGAACAGACGACGCATTAGGCTTGTGAAATTCACGGTGGTTTCAGCCCAATTTCATTTGCCTAGGATCCAAGTCATTACAGTGGTCGGTCGAACGACGAAAAGCTCTCAAAGAGAGCTCAGGACCCAGCAAAAGTAATACCGAGAATTCCACGTCCGTCAGTGCCAAACAAAATGTTTCAGCCAAGAATGTCCAGAGCAGAAACTCTGGGGATAATGGACGAGTGGTGTACTCGCGCGCTAAACGTTCGAGGTTGAGGTTGGTCCAAGGAGGTGTTGCTGCCTTTGATCAATTCAATTACGTAAGGTGTTATGCTCCCAGGTATCTCGTAAACAAATGCTTGGGCGCTTCCGACATTTATCCGCATTCCTGTCCCTTGTTTCATTAAGCGCCTTGTCCCCTTCACCGGCCAGGCACTCGACATTTCGGGGCCAAGTCATAACTCAAGAAAGAAATATGTTTCACCGCAATTACTAACGCTGTGTGAACTGTGGAGTAGAAGTTTACTAATTAGGTTACCCTATTGTTCGCTCATCCCGCTTTCACAACTTTCAGGGGCACTCGTATCGTCGTGGGTCCGATGTCAGCGCTTAAAGCAGGAATCTTCAATGCCAGAAAGGTGCTGTCGGCTCCCCCGCTCGCTTGCAGTGAGAGCTGGCCGCCATTGAGATCAAAGGAAGTAAGATTTGTATCACTGTTGTGTTCTGCCCTTCCTCGTCAACCGCCGGCGGGGATACCAAATGGGAAGATACCTCCTTCTTTGCTTGAGCGGATCTTTCCTTCCGCAATGCTTCTCAATGCTTCTTGCTGATAGATCTGACCAAGGTCGATGGCTAATGCCTCGCTCGTCATCGCGTGTGTGGCCAGGCACGTACGTATCGCATACGATCAGCGCTATTGCTAGCTTAAGGCATATTTGGGCACTCGGTTTGCATCCGTTCAAGCTTTTGTGCCTCTTCCGCTGGTACTCTGTCTCCCTTCCTAGTGCTAACAGCCAATATTGTCTCTCCATATCTTCCAAGCCGCGGCAGTGAGGTGACCCCATCTTATCAGTATTCAACTGTTTGTCATGCAGCGTCATCGCTGTCAGCCAATACAACTGGGGAGGTTCTGCCTCTGCCAGCACCATTCATTCTGAACGAGCCTTGCAACCCGTCTCGGCGTTTCACACGGTACACCCCCATCATTGCTGTATGGGGAACTCTGCTCTTGTCATCTATTCCGTGGCTTCCAGAGATTGTTGCGCTTACTTGGCTGCGCTGACGACGGTATAGTCAAAGATCATCTCTTTCCGCAGTATGAAGTTCTTGGCTTTCGTGATGGCCCCTGATGTCCCTTCCTCTAAAGTCGCGCCTTTTCGCAGAGAGAAGAACCCGGGTAGCATCTATACATCCTAGATACTGCTTTAGCTAGGTTCCATTGTGCATCTGTTGTTCTGGAATTCTTTTGCTGATGAATTCTTTTGCTGATTTCCGGGATTCTCACCTTGGTTCCTTGCGCGAATCCCTGATGCTGCGGCAGCGAGCTCGGCTTCTATCAGTCAACCCACGTCAAGGTTACAAGGCCGCCATTTCCGACATTGCAACAAAAGAACTCTAGAATTTGTTATGCGCCCGACAGTCGCATATTGCGGGAAGCACGGCGAATGAGGGATCATCGACCGTCAATATCGAGTAGCAATTGGTAAACTTGCCAAGTCTTGGTCCATAGGATGTACCTGATTCTGTGCTTACGATTGAGGCTTTTGTCTGAAGCTTAGTCGGAGAGACTTCTCAAGGTTGACATCGTGGAGCATTGTCTCGCGGATGCAAAGACCGCGGCCCTGCCAAGCAGCAGCCGGCTGCTAAACGTTTCTGAATACCCATAACGAGGAGGAGGAAGGCATTGGATTTCCGTTTGGATTATAGAAATATAAACACGCCACGTTCTCTTCCTAAACACTCTTGTTGGGACGTGAGGCATCATATCCCTTGTGAAACCGCTGGCAGGTTGGGAGCATAAACCGGGTGCTGTTACGACCTCGGTAAACGCCGTAGGCTTGAAATGCGCCACACTCAAACATTTGCGCAGTCCAAGAAGATTGATACTGTTCATCAGGATCCTTGATTCCACACTGTCACGGTTTTCAGATGGAAAGAACAGATAATCTTCTTCTTTTTCTTCTTCAATCCAGAAGTACTTCGGCCAAGCGAACAGCAACATCGCAAACGGATGGCACGAGCGACGGAAGCAAATACGAAGCACATGCCCGAATTTCCTCGTTTGACACCCTCTGTCCACGGCGCAAAAACAACTTCAACTCGAGTTGCTCCAAATCAGGCACATACCCGGCCTCCTTTGAGAGAACACTATCCAGGAAGTCCCCCATTTTCTGGTCCTCTCGGGTCCCTTCTTCGCTTGGACATCTGATAAGGATGTTGTGCATTTCGATGGTAATGCTTGAGAGCATCCTTATGGGAAGAGGTCTATAATTTATCACACCGAAGTGCTGGAAAATCCCGTGAGATGGCCTAAAAGCAGGTCCCGTGCTGGTTGAAATGTCGGTGCATCTCTAGGTCACATGTGTATGAGTCTTTCTCTTTCCCCCTATTACCGCCATCCTCCTATTAAACTTACTGGCATCAGTGTGCATGGTGGTCTCTATTGGCGCCTCTGAAAGTCGGTGAGTCTTCCTTGGTTCGAGCTCACTCAATATACCAAACCTCGACAGCGATGCCTTTCCTATATGTATGGGCACTGGCAGATAGAAGTAAGAAGACTATGATCTTCCTCTTTGGTTTCCTCTCGGTAGGTCGTAAAACCCGATTTGGTCCTCAGGACACGTCTGGTGCTTACCTGTAGGTCGTGATGTCGTGTACACTTGCATGATACTTCCTCTTCTTCCTCTCCGTGGAATGTAAGCGCTCAGCTCTCTCAGACAGACAGCATGGCGTGGAGCACTCATTTGCATTCAAATAGATACTGACGATAACCTCCGAATAGATGCACCTTCCTCAGCGCATTCAATCCCTCAATGCGTGTCGATGGCAAGAAAGATTAGGTTGCTCATCTACGCATCCGCTTCCATCGTGCTCGACAAGCGAGTGAGTGCGGAGTCTAGCCTTTCCTCATCCAAGTTTCCCAACTTCAAATGCGGCTAACCAATTGCTCCCAGCGATCATGTCCATATGCATCTACCTCGGTAAAATACGACGTTTGCGTGTAGAGAGTCCATTGATACGGACGTTCTTCGTCGAAGGAGGAATCTATTTTGTCGTTCTTACCCGCAAGTCATTCTCCTCTGCTCTATTCTCACTATCATTCAAAAAGGGTAAAGCTACAACTAGTCACTTCCCTTGCAAACCTCATTGCAGTCGTTGGGAAGGACACAGGGGCAGCAACCGACCTTGTCTCGCGCGAATTGGCAATCTTGAACCTTGGCACAACGCACCCGGCGGGGGTCGTGATCAGATCTACGACTACTGCGACTCCAAGAAGGGAAAGGGCGGTCTCGGATGACGTCCTGGTATTGGCTCACAGTCAACAGGGGCCGGAGGAGGAGACTTTGAGGCCAAGTTCGACTGGGGAGATCGAATTGCTGACTGATGGGGATGACGTCCGTCCTTGGGACGAAGAGGAGGATGAAGACAGTGTGAGAGATCAAGGGGGGCGGTCGTGATATTAAACGGGCTATGAGGTCCCGAGCGGAAGGAGGAGGAAGGGAGGTTTCCCACTCCTCATCTCCGCTAAACACGTAGAACTTTGCTTTGCTCACATACGGGGATCATTTGAGCTGTGTGGCACATTGATAGACTATGACGCCTAGACAGCGTGGTGACCTAAGGTCGGGTGAGTGAGGATCTGGTCAGTTCGTCCTCAGGGGCAATCAGTGATGCTCGTCGAAGTCGTTTCGCGAAATGATGTGCGTAAGAGGGAAGGTTTGCCGAAGTCTTGCGCTAGGTGCGCAAACTGCGGTCTTCAGGCCCTATCAGAGGATCAGTCGTCTAGCAGAGACAAAATCGCGTTGTCCAGGAACGCGGAGAGCAGAGAAAGTGAGCTGAAAGTATGTATAAAGAAGTGTAAAGTACAGTGGGGTGAGATCAACTGAAGTACACTGCAAAATGTCAATCTTTTTGTATTCTACTGGGACTGAAGAAGGTCCCGAATGCGAGTCAAGCAATTGTGAGTCCAAATGACTCTTCTTGACATGTTTGAAGCCCGAACGCTTCCTCGACGAGGGATATGGATTAAATAGGGGCTCCCGCGACGCGTTGAGTCACCTGTCGCCGACCCCGCTGTCAACGCCACGGTTCCTCGCTGATTCCCTTGACCAGTAAGACATCTGTATGGGTGGTCGCGTCAATACTAGGCGCTTAGCCATGACGCGACCTCCACAACAACCTATATTAAACCCAGAGTATACACAAGGGTATAATGCATCACAAACTCTCGCAAGATTGGCGAAACAGATTCCTACCTTTGTTATTTGATTGGAACGACAAGACCAAATAGGCAGGACCAAGAACCGTGAGGGTTACGGTATGTGACCCTTTGTTCCGCTGGCAATTTAGCTTCACCTGGAGGGTATGTATGGGAACCCTGGTCCCTGATGCACCCTAATCCATCCCACCATGAAAAAAGTCGCATACTAAAAGCAAGAACTGCAGCGGTGCCTGTTCCGCCCTGATCCTTTCCTTCTTTTCCTCACTAGTAGACATATCCATACCAAGGCCAATGATAGAAGAAAAGAAAGCCAGACTCACTGTTATATGAAGAGAAGAGGACGATTAGAGGACGATGGATATGGTTTGCAGAAGAGCGAAAATACGCTGCTGAGAGATTATGTCATCGTTTTAGGTTCGGTGGCTGGTCGACAGTTCGTTTACGGCTGGAGGCAGGAAATGGTCTGCGTCCGCGCTTCACCTGGAAAGGCACGCCGGCCTTGCCTCTGTCTCTCTATAACACGACTCAGTCACCATCCATGTGCTTCGATATCAATTGCTTTTGGAGTTATAGTGGGTACATCAAGCGCCCTGTAAGACAGATGCACCTAGCCTTCGCCAGAACCAGGGAGTGGATCGATCGCCGCCCTCACTGGCATCACAAAGTAGTATGAGAGATTTCGTACACTTCTTCCATGGATACGTACGCGTTTTATATGTATTCCTGCACCCTCAAGAACCTTGGCCCGAGACCAGCATGTCCCCCAACTAGAGTCCTCCCTTCGTTGTCTTATCCTTTCTCTTCCTAAAGCTTGGGCGCTAGTCGGAGGTTAATATCACTGGAATTCGGACCGAGAGCACCCAGTGACTACTAGGCGAGAACTGAAGGGTCTCGAACATGACAGAGTACCCATGGGAAGCTCGTCTGCAAGTCGCTTCTCGCGTTCAGGTCTTCAACGTACGCCTTCTTTCCATCCTACCTCTCAACCCTGTACTATTCCTAAGCCTGACTGCACGTTAGTGGATGTCAAGTGCGTTTCCCGTGATACTAATGATTCTGATACGGGAGGGCTAACACTTAGCACCCACTCTTTCAAGTATCTGCTCTTGCCGTTTGGGTACGCCGACCTCGTATAACCTTCTATGTACTAAAGATCCACTATTGCCAGGTCGTCGAATACTTTCAAACACTCGACCAAGAAATTACCCTCATCTGGCCTACACCATGGAGCACAGTGAAAGGACTCTACATTCTCAATCGTTATTTGGTAGTAATCCCAATTTGTCTATGCATATACTGTAAGTCTTCAAGTTGCACCTAGGGCTCATCCTCTGCCGCTGAGCATAGTATGCCTTGCCGATTATGGCACTTCTAGCACAGACAGTGGAGGTGAGCAACAAAACTGCGTCGACCAAGAGATCATGGTGTCTAAGCCTGTATTCTAGTTCAAGAACTGTTATACAATATTCATCGTAGGTTCCAGTGAGCCTTTCTTCCTCTTCTCCGTACCACCACCGTTCCTCCTCCTGAACTTAACTTTCCGTTAGCGTGTATGACTGTATCTATTGGCATCTCCGAAAGTGAGTCTTCCTCATTCCTGCCGCGTTCCGTCTCTCAACCCCCAAATGTGGACAGCCATGCTCTTCCTACGTGTATGGGCACTGGCAGGTAGAAGCAAAAAGATTATCATCTTTCTCTTTGCTTTCCTCTCGGTACGTTGTCGCGCTGGAGGCTAAGGTCCCTCAGAGCACAGTAGGCTGACACAAGGGCCTATAGGTCATATTATCATGTTCGCTAGCGAGCCATATCCTCTTCTTCCTCTCCATGGAATGTAAGTCCTCAGCCCTCCTTGGCAAGACATGGAGCATTCGTTCGTATCTCCAACGTCAATACTAACGATCATGGGCAGATGCGCCCTCTCCAGCACATTCAATCACCAAATGCGTGTTGATGGCAAGCAGGGATAGGTTACTGACCTACGCATTTGCGTTCATCGTGACCGAACAAGTGAGTGAGTGTCAAGCCTAGCCTAGCCTTCTCGCTTTTCTTTTCGCACCTCTTCCACACCCCTCCCCTTCCGCCCTTTCCCTCTTTTCACTTTCGGCCGTTCCCTCTTCCGAGCTTCCCACCTTCAAACTCCACCTTCCCAACTTCGAAACGCAGCCTAACCACAGAAGTCTTTTCTTCATAGTGATCATGTCCATATGCATCTACCTCGGAAAACGACGGCATCTGGGTACACAGAGTCCTTTGATACGGATATTCTTCCTGGACGGAGGAGTTTATTTCGTCGTTCTCACCCGTGCGTTCTCCCTTTCCTCACATCGGCAGCATCGAGAGGCTAAAACTGCATTTAGTAATGTCCCTCGCAAACCTCTTTGCAGTCATTGATACTCCAAACGGCTTCCAATTCGTTTTCGCAGCGTGCGTCAAGTTCCATGCCTCATTCCTTTACATCTCTCAGAGTTCCGTTCCCTCCAACTAATATGAATCTACAGACACCAAGGCGTCTTCCACAGCACACTCACCAACAGAATGTTTCTCAACCTGCGTAAACTCGCTGCACAAGATAGAGGCGCAGCAACCGACCTCGTCTCGCGTGAACTGGCACTCTTGAATATCGGCACGGCTCATACGACGGGTACCATCAACAGAACCGCTTCAAGTGGGGCAAGGGCGACGATAACGATAGGAAATACAAGCGTCAGAAGCTGGGGAACGGGGAGAGGGAGGGGAAGGGGGGATGTACCGGTTCTCGCGTATGTCCGACAGAGACCAGAAGAAGCGACAAGTTCGAGGCAAAGTTCGACACGGGAGATCGAGTCGTTGATTGATGAGGACGATGAGGAGAGTGTCCTTCCAAGAGATGAAGGAGAGGACGACGGGGTGGGGGATCAATGGGGCGGTAGTGGTATTGAAATGACCATAACGCCGAGAGGGGAAGGAGGAGGAACTTGAGCGGTTTCACGTCCGCTGACTCCGGTGAAAACCTAAAGCTTTGCATCGCTCACGAAAGACCGACTGAACTATGCGGCGCTTCGGAACTATTGCCGACAAACAATCTAGGTCCGACCAAGAACATACACTACGGTATAATGCAGCCCACACGCTTGCTTTGGATTAATAAAAGAGATTTCCAACTTTGTGAATTGATTAAAACGATGACAGTGTCTCCCAGGGCAAGGAAGACGAAGGGAGCCGTATTTATAGCGATCGAAGTCAATGGACAAGGAGACTCATTGGGCAGGGTGACGGCTTTGAGCCGGCATAATGGAAAAAGAACCTCTGGTATATACAACGTGACAGGATTCACATATAGGTTATGGATACCCTTCGCTTCTGTGGATGTACAGAAGGAAGTAACGATGTCGTATCAAAGAACGCTTTGGTGATCAAGAAGAAATGTAGATAAACGGATTCTATTGCTGGGAAACGTCCAGGGACGGTGAACGGACGGTCGAGCTGCTCCATCCACTCTGACATCGCCATTCCCCCTTCCAAGGCGGGTGGGACTGTTACGCGTTTCAAGGTAATTTCGATCGACCTCATACCTGCGCTGCAGGAGGATATGACATCGGACGCAAGTTGTGTCGTTAGAGGTAAATCGCGGCCTGCCGCTTGCTAGAAACACAGGTGGAGGTCTGATAGATGCTTGCACATCGAGAGGTCCAGTCGGCGAACCAAATGAGGGACCTTATCTAGGCAAATTCAGTGCTCCGTTGCCGTCAACGGTGGTAGATGTAGTAAATGCTACTCACCTCTGAATGTGAGGTGCAACATTCGCAGGGAAGCGCACCCTTTGACGAGGTCATGGACTCGGTGCATCAGGGATATAGACACCAGAACCGATATTTGGGTTATCCTGGGACACAGAGGCCTCAAAGCATGCGTCTTGGGCCACGTATGTGAGACCGAGAGGTGAATAGGGCGCCCTGATACTGGCTGAATGCTCTGCTGTTCGGCGAGGGCGTTGGTGGCATCTAGTATCCCTGCCACTAAGCTTTCTTCGAATCAGGAGGAACCGGAGTATATGTAGTGGAACCGGAGATTTTCAAGATTCGTGGAGCCGATGCCAGTGAGGATGGGCAGGGGAAGGTCAAACCACGTGTTGAACCTGAGGGATTTGAGGGAGGGCAGCATGTGGCAGATTCGTTCGATTGCCTCCCGCGATGCTTTGCAGAGTTCCAAGAAGGAGAATGATTGCTCATGCAGAGTTGAGTCTAGGTAGAGTGAGGACACGCTCGGAAGAAGGTTGAGTAATTCTGAAAAGGCAGGGTGGTTCCCGGTAAAAATGGGAACGCCCCCATGCAGCATTGGGGGATATTCGTCCCAGGGATCCGAAGTGAGCGTGATTGTGACTCGTTTGACTAAACGAGCGTAACCTGGGTTGTCGAGGAGGATGAAGATGCGCCGCTTGAGCATTCTATAGTTGTCGATCCTTCCCATTCCAACACTGGAAATGTCCAGAAACTCGAAGAGATGCGGGCGGAATTGGACGGCAAACATGGTGCATACGAGCCTACATGCTGCAATGGCGGGAGTTCGGATATCATGACCACTTTTAGCAACAACATTTGCAATGAGAGAGACAAGCTCTGGAGGGAGAGAGATTCCTGGGGACTGGGGCATGAGCGACGAGGGAGGTAAGGTTGAAGCATGTGGCAAGTACGAGGCAACAACGATCTTATCATTGCATATTTGTGTACAGTAGATGAGATTATATCCACCGGAAGATAAGCCTGTTCTACTAATATATGATCCAGTCCCTAATACGGTAACTTAACCTGGGGGACGGCGCTCAGATGTGCAATGAGATATCAGTGCGACAGCAAGATTCGAAGCTTGCTCTCAGGGACAGAGGGAAGCAGGGTCTGAAGCCATGTAGAGGCCACCTGATTGCAATCTTCAGGGTATCCACGCAGGTGCAACGTAGCCTGCTGCAAGCGGGGAAGAGATCCTGAGATCGATCCTGCCTCTTTGAGCCACTTACGAGCCACTGCAGTCCACGAAGTGAGTGGCGGTCGACCCACGTTCCAAAACGTGATCTCAATCGCGTTGAGTGGCGAAGGGGAGTCTTGAGAGGCGGTTGAGGAGATGGCATCGACGATCGCGTCGAACACGCAAGGCAGGTCAGCGACGTGATACCGAAAGCAAAGGTGGATGTGGTGAAGGTGTTTTAAACGTGAAAGAGAGAGCCGGTTGGCACCACTTCCAACGGAGAAACTGAGGACATCGACTAGCGGTAGAGTGGTGAACCTCCTAGCACATTGGTTCGAGAGACGGGCTTACCGTCTATCTGATACTCGAGGCTTTCGAGTGAGCAGCAATGATCGATGACGCTCTGAACTTCACGAATGTAACGCTGATCCGTCGCTATAGCCAGGGCACTAACTTGGGACATTAAGGCGGGCATGACTTGCATTCCCGGCCACTGGCCCAGTAGCGAGAGGTGTAGGGGCCGCTTGGGGGAAGGGAAAAGATTGGGTATTGCCTCTTGATGAATTGCACAGTTTTGAAGTCTGAGAGCCTTTAAATTGCTTCTAGTGAAGAAAAGGGATGATGGCAAGGAAGCGCATGAATCGAAAGCAAGAGATTCGATGGATGGCAAGGAGCAAATCCGTCGGATGGCTTGCTGAGACGTTTGGGAAAACGTGCTAAATAGCAATGAGTTGTGAGGGAAGGTCACACCGAAAAACAGCGATCTGACTGAGGGCAGTAGGTCGAGTAATTCAGCAAATGTTGGGTGATCGTCTAGAGCAGCCTGAGGACGTCGAGGACGAGACGAAAGCGATATGCTGACCGTCTTGACAAGCGCTGCGATGGATGGGTTCTCCAGTAAGATATTATGCCGGCGCTGGAGTATACGGTTGACGAGAAGATGTTGGGGTCCGATCTCATGAATATGGAGTGTGTGGAAGAGGTAATGTCGAAATTCCAAGGCGAACATCCTGCAAACGGGGCTACACGCAATGATTGCCCGTGTTCTACCAGCGTGGTCGCCTTCTGCAATGATTGTCCCCACAAGCCCAATAATTTCTGGCGGAAGACGACGAGCGCGTTGTGCGTCCATGTCGGTAGAAGTGGTATGGATTCAATCAGGCTTGACTCAAGCTTTGCGTTCTCCCGAGCGAAAGGTTTCCCACAAGGGGAACATCAAGAATTGGCACAGAGGCGAGATTCGTTCGCAAATGGGCAGGAATATTAGTAGTAAACTTCAAGAACAAATTGCAATAGCTGATGGTCAGATGAGAGCCCTTTATCACCCTTTTGACCCTCAAATTATTGAACACTAAAGCAACATGTATTATCAAGGCGACAGCACCGTGGAGATTGAGATACAAAAGTTTGATGATGATTCTTCGCGTCGCGATTCAAGTCCCCTGGAGCTGTATAGGCATGAGGGGTCAGCTTCTATTCTGAGGTGTAGCGATCAACGTACAAGTATGACCTTGCGACTCTCAGCAGGAAGCGAGGGGAACACATGTTCAACCCACTGAGAAGCTGGTTCAGGCGAATCGGGGGGAAACCCTACGAGCCGGAACTCTACGAGCTCCAGCTTGCAAAGTTGGCTCGTCTGCACTGCAGGCACCCAATCTAGAGGTGGCCAAGAGCGGGAGGAATTCCTGTCCACAGGAGATATTGTGTCAAAAGTGACTTGAATCGTTCGAATTGGGGATGGAGCTGCGGACGTCGAGGCAGATGTTACCGTGGCAGTGAGAAAGCGAGAAAGTGATGATATGGTCTTGACCCGGACGTTGGAGAACGAGATGAAGAGTTTGGTTAGGTTCAGGGAATGAGACAAATCTACTGGTGAGAGGGGCTCATCCACGAATGTAAATTCTAGAGTTTCTGAAAACAAATCAGCCTAGAGAATAACGAAGTCAAGACAGACATACGCAAGTGTTGCAATCGGAGCTCGAGGGCTTTCAACGAGGGGCAAGCATCGATGATAGTCTGGACATCTCGAAGCTTGGGCCGTTCCCAACCGAATGCAATATGTAGGAGCTGTGCTCGCAACAGCGTTCTCGAATACAACGGTGACGAAGTGATGAGAGACAATTCGCCTTGAATCGAGAATTCAAGGGAGTGCTGCGTAGTAGAGTCCGGTGGCGCAGTCTCGTAGAGATCTACGTCTTGTATCGTAATTTTCTTGATTTTGGGAGAGCAGAGAAAGAGCGAAGGTGGTAGAGAGGCGCAAGAGTCGAGGTTGAGGACTCCAGTGCGCAAATGCGTCGAATGGCTTGTGCGGAGCCCTGGCACAGGTCTTTGAAACCGAAGAAGTGTCCTGGAACGGTAGAGCTTAGTGAAAGCGATGTAACCGAGGTGAGGAGGTTGAGAATCTGGGCAAATATAGGGCTGTTCGCAACGTTCAGCCCAAGTAACACAGCCGCATTGGTGCTGAATGTTGACAGGGCAATGCTAACCCTCTTGACAAGCGCAGACTTCGCTGGGTCCTGGCGAAGGATGTCACAGCATTGCTGTAGGCGTCCATCTGAGCCTCCGATGCCATGAATGTGGAGGTTCCTGAACAGATGTGGTCGAAATTCTTGGGCGAACGTTCGGCACACCAGCCTGCATGCGAGGATAGCCTGCGTCCTCCTGGAGTATCCACCCTCAGCAATGAAGTGTGCCACAATACCAACTAGTTCAGGTGGGATAGGAGAGGACTGGAGAGGACTCATTGTCTCGTGGTCGCGGTTTGAGGTCAACAAAGGGACCAGATCGCGTATTGCGCCCCTTGTGTGATCCGTGGCGGCATTGTGCGTCAATTCCAATAGGGGCTATGTATCTGAGGCAGGAAATTGCGATTTGAATTCTGTATATCACAAATGGACAAGATAATCAGGTACTCGCCACACTAGATTACTTGGGCCGGGCTAATGATGACCTTTCGTACATTTGGCGCAAGAGAAGGGAGTAGGCTTGAAGTGCTCCGATCGGCTTCATCTTCTGACATGCTGTCTCGCCTGCGAAGGAATAGTCTCAACTCAAAACGTGTGAGACCTGGAAGGGACCCGTGCTTGGTTAATGTATCATCCAACGTTTTCCACATCCTCCTGTCTTTTTCTATCCCCTCTTGAAACAGACACCGTGAAGGGATGTCGTGCAACTCGATGTTAATTTTGGATAGTTTAGGAAGGGGTCCATATTTACTTCGCTCGCTCGTGGAGAACGTAGAAGATAGATGATGAAGCAATTCACTAAGATTCGGCTTCCCAAAAGAAGGAGGTCGAGATAGCGAATGTCTAAACTTGAGTGTAAGGTGTTCCAATTTCTCCGCTGGTGTGAGGGAGATCTGTGCGGCCTTGAATCCTTGTCCATCGTTTCCTTCTCCAACTAGAAAGACGAGAAAAGGCCGAGAAAAGGTGTCGCGCATTGAGTGAGCAGCGTGGTCGAATGAAGGTATCAGGAACGACTCACTGGAAATGGTGAGCTCCAACTCCCTGAGCGTTTTGCCGGCCGCAGTGGCAGTTAAATTGAGATATATAACCCTCCGACTGTGTCATAGCACCCCGACAGTTTCCAAACGCGACTAACAACCTGTGGTATGCTCCATATCTTGGAAATATTATCTCGTGATGTATATGATGTGGGATATCGAGATGAATCTCTGGGGAACTGAGAGTTGTCGCTTCATTCAGCACTTCAAGCTCTCTGCCCTCAGTGTTAGCCAGGACAACACTCCCGAGACTGAGATATTCGAGGCTCGGAGAATTGACTAAGATTCGTGCTGGCAGATCTCCGACTTCATTGAAGGTGAGGCGTCGAATTGATGATCGAGAGCACAGTTGCGCGATAGTGCCCCTGGAGCTTGATTGAAGCGCCGCAAATTAAGCCATGAAGGGAATTGAGGGTCGTTTCCGACGCTGCGCCCACATCCAGACCCGTTTCCCAACCGGATGGTCACAGCCTTGATCATCGCTCGGTACTCTGGATGGTCCTCGAGAGCCTGTGCATGAGTGAACAATCGTTTGCCAACGACCTCGGCACCCTTGACAAGACAGTCACTGATGCAGAAGGTTTTGAAAAGATGCGGGCAAAATTCGTGGGCAAATGACCGACAAACTGGTATGCAATTCACCAGGGTGTTGATCCTCCTCTCCTCGTCTGTATCGGATGCGACCACAGTGGCGATCAACCCTACAACGTCCTGAGGAAGCCGGACTGGATGGTCATTGTCGATCTCATGAGTTTGAGGCCTGAGAATCGTTCTGTAAGTGCTTGTAAAAGTGGCTCCGATGAGCGGGACCTACATTATTGTGTGTAGTACTGGTTGTGGTCAAAGGAGAACCTTTGCTCCGGCTCAACGGACGATAATTCTGATGAACTTAAACGTCCCACAGCAGTTCAGCCCAAATTTGGGTTTGTAAGCTAGAGTTACTGGTTGGAAATTTAACGTTTAACAATCACCCGAACAGCGGGTGTACATTCGCATTCATAGACGTGAATGACATCGACAAGTTGAAAACCGGGTCATGGTGAGATGCCAAGGGTTTTACTATCATCGACGGCCTATGGCAAGGAACGCCATGGTGGCACTACGAGCAGGGCCACCTATCCAGGTGCCGATCTTCCATTCCATTCCTTCTTTGGTGACGTTCTCCGTCTCTGCTATCATCCTCATGGTGTTTGCTGGAAGTTCAAAGCTTGTGAACGCGGAAAATACTTGAGGGGGGGAAGTAAACTTTTCAGCGAATGTCAACTCTCCTTGCCATCCCTTCAAGGAATGTCTGGAGCCTAGGACACTAGTGGATCCCTCATCCACTTGTGTCCCATCCTCCATGTTGACCTCCCCACAAGCTAATTGAAGGTCCGCTGTCCCGCCGTATGGAAAGGCCATCCAACTGACCTGTGCGTGCGCCACAGCTTTGTTTGGGTCTGAAAACTGAACTCTCTCGACGTTAAGGACGAAGCCCTTCCGATCGATATTGGTAACATAGGTTCTAATGTCCCACCGGTGTGGGCTCTCGTCGCCTCCAGTAGTCAGACCTGCGAGACATGCAAAGACTTCGGGTGGTTGTTCGTAGGTCCAGCGGAAGTTCACTCGGTGCTTTGAGCGCCGACATCCCTGATTTTGGGGGCTAGGGAAATGGGAATCTGCTACTCCACATTGTATACCCTCAGTTGTGATTGAGGGAGATGGGAGAGAGGGAGAGATAGCCATCCAGGAAAGGTGCACTCCGTACAAAGTGTTGTCCTTTCCCGAGTCAACGTACATCCTGAACCCGTCAGGATGAAGGTTGGAGACGTGAGAGATTAGTTGGATGGTGCCGCCATCGGAATTGGCATCCAACGCATAAATGCCTAGCAGAACGGCCGGGACTCCCCCAGTCACATCCCTCGAGGCGGAGGAGGCTTGGACAATAGATACGTCGTAATTGTATCGCTCGCCTTTCTCGGCTTTCCCATGTTTTGGGAAGGCTTCTGTCCCGATTGTTATTGTCTGTACACGGTCACGGTCAAAGAGAACCAGGTCAAGATGGGCGATACAGCCAAGCCAGAAGCCAACTCACAAGTGGGGGAGTTAGGCCTATGTTGGAAGGTCCAGGACTCGGTGGCTCCAGGATATAGGGAGCTTTGCCACTGGTTACGACCAGGTGGACAAGGCTTTGATCACGAATCCTCTCGCCAAACGAGGTGAGTGGAGACTCCGTGAGCGCCATGGCAATGAAGCGCCTTTCACCATCTCCGGTTCCAAGAAACCAGGTGCTGAGATCGCTAACCACATCGCTTGCCTTGAGAGGCCGCTTTGGCTGGAATATCGAGATGAAGGTTGGTGATTATAGCTTGGATAAGAACCATCCATTTGAACGCACCTTCCAAAATCGTAGTTCTCTCTGCTCGACCTGGGTTCCTTCACCCCTTAGGCTTTCTATTATTGAAGCTCGTAGATGTGCCGATGGACGGTGTAGCAAAGATTCAGGCACCGACACGGGGAGCGGTGAAGGCAGACCTGCACCGGGTGGCGGGCATCCACCTCCAGGGACGAATACATAGTTTAATTCAACTTCATCAACCTTCATCGCTGGTGCCATTGGTCAACAGAGAATTGAGGATGAGATGAAATGAGATGAAAGTTGGACGAAGGAGGCCTGCGCAAACCACAATCATGATAGACCTCGAAATCAGATTGATTGCATCACTGACACTTACCTAAACAGTCGTAGACAATGTTATTTCAATTCTATGACCCCTTCGGTTTGCTTGCTCTGATATGGGCGAGGGGATACATCCCTGGGTACTTATAATTGAGCTGGTATCCCCTTAGCTCCAACTTGCCCGATTCTATAAACACAATCGACCGTATTCTAGTAGGAGCTCGTATCCGATACTTCAAACGTAATAGTCTAAGCCCGGTGTGCGTCAGTACTACTCATGGTAAGACGAATATGGCCTGAGCTTTAGGATAATTCGGTATGGTTAGTAATTGTAATGAAAGTGCGCGAATCTCGTGCTGTGACATACAGGACAATGAAGGAAACCATCTCGCGCTCACAAATAGGAGACTTGTCGCTTTTCTGGGGGTAGGGAAGGGAACATGCCTTTTGCCCACTGAGAGACTACTTCATCAAGCCGACGAGAGAATGCCCCAATAATATGTAGTTGGAAAAGCTCCAGCCTTGGGAGTGCCCCGAGTTGTTCTGTGGTAAAGTCCTCAGCGCCTGCCCATTCGGAACGCTCGGAACCTGCTTGGCGATTTACATATGTGACTTCAATCCTTTCGAGAGGCGAAGTGGTTTCCGAGGTTCCAGTCGAGGAGATGATGCTTGAGATATACTTGGAAAGGTCTCGAAGGTCTCCGTTTTGATACCAGAGGTGAATGTGAGATAGGTGTTTGAGACGAGAAAGATCTAGAGAGAAGGACGTCGAATTTGTTGGCTCTATCTCCCGAGTGAGTTTGCAAATAATGAAGGGGAAAGGGAAGGCCAAGCTCACCATCCACTCTGCATTCAAGTTGTCTGATGCCTATGCATTGCTCAAGAGCCATCCGCACAGCTGATGTCCCCGTGAAGGGCACTTCCACGGACAGCCACTCTACTTGTTTGAGAAAGGAAGGTGTTAGACCAACCATCGGCCACTGGCCAAGCAGTGAGAGGTGGAGCGGCTGGGTGGTTGGAGCCAAGGCGAAATCACCTTCTTCTCTACTGATTTTTGTGCGCTTTAGCTGGAGTTCTTGAAGGTTTGGGGACGCGAGGAAAAGAGATGCCGGGAGGGAAGTACAGTCATCGAATGCGAGCCATGTAATGGAGGTCAAAGAGCATAGCCGTCGGATGGCTTGCCCCGACGCGGGAGAGAAACATGGATATGAGAGATTTGCATATGTAGAGCGCAAGACGAACGCCGTGACGGAGGGAAGCAAATTCAACAACTTTGCAAATGTCGGGTGGTTTCCCAGGCTCAGCTGTCCGCGCTGAAGGTCATCGTTGGAAACCAGTATACTGACTCTCTTGACGAGGACGACATAGTCTGGATTATTGAGAAGGATGTCGTATCTAGCCTCCAAGAGACGGCGGGCGCGTTGTGGTGAGCCCCAGTATCCCTCGTGAATGCAAAGGGTCCCAAATAAATAACGGCGAAACTCCTGGGCAAAGCATCTACAAGTGAGCATGCATGCCTTGAGAGATTGCGCTCTCTGGGTGTGGTGAATATCTGCAGTGAACTTTGCGACGAGGCCGACGAGCTCTGGCGGTATACGGGGGTGCTGTGGGCGGGCCATAACTGGAGTTGGTCAAATGTCAACATGCGAACCACCAGAAATGGATGATGCGCCAACTCGGCATTTTGCGCGACGCTGTTAGGAGCAAGGAACCGATGGTAGCTGACTCGGCCGGTGTGAGGTGAGAGCTCGTTCTCCATCCTAATGTAGACAGGGAGAACAGGAGTCCTATTGGTTGGCGTCCAGAACCATAGGGCCTAAAATTGGCAGCAGATGATACATGACGTCAAGACCCAGGTGCGCGTACTAATTAATTATATTGAGCGACTCTGCTCAGTTACGACCTGTCTAGGTATATTGCAGGTTCTTTGCAATGTCTTTGCATGTACCCTCATCTGACAGAGTACGAGGCCTGCAGCCCACCACTCCGAGCCGTATCTCCCCAACCACTCCTTCCTTCTGTGACCGCTCGGCAATGGGATAGCAAGCCAAAATGCATATCATCCGCACGGCGTTCGCCCAGGGAGGGTTAGAATCTGATGGGGTAAATTCAAAGCCTTCTGGATAACGCTTGCCACCGTGCTGTTTTACCCGATTTCATCACCCTAAAGGTGAAGCATATTCCAGAGATTCAAGCTGCCCGCATGCTCGCTTTGTTATCAATCCAAGTAGCTTTGCTTTTGACAGCTCAAGTGCGTGACCCTACAGCGAAAAGGACACTGTCAAGGCTCAATTGACTTTATAATGAGAGCTTCCAGAGTTCGACTTCGAACTGGTCTCAGGCCGGATAGGCGCCTATGTTCCGGCTGTCCCATTCAAATTTCGGGGAGGCTGTGAAATAGGTTCAAGTGCACCGAGGCCACGCGTCGACATTGTGCGTCTTGACCTGAGATAACAAGATGTCGAATTTGCTATACTGGCCCAGCAAGTACTATTTCTATCCTATTGGCAACACCAGTGCTGTCTCGTTGTCGGGTGACCTTCCCCCAGAGGAGCCCGCTAAACTTCTGTTACTCGGCTGCGGAGATCCTCGAAACGTATTATTCACAATATTCACTGAACCTGAAAACGGTGAGTCTTTCTGGGAGATCAAATTCAAATTCAATCCTAGACTCACATCTATATCAGCTACCCGTACTTTGGACTTCACATGCTGTGACTTTGACCCAGCTGTACTCGGTACGTCCATCGGACCTGTCAGATCGATTGGGCGCTTAAGCTCAGCACAGCGAGGAACGTCCTTCTCCTCACCATGATTCTTGATGATAAACCCCTTTCTCTCCTCTGGAATACCTTCTTCCACTTCCGGATCGAAAAGAAGACAAGCTCAGCGTTGATCGCACAATGCAATAAGCTTATCGAGATGAGCGCGACCTCCGACAGTTGGCGGGCATCAGAGTACGGCCAAATGCTCAGGATGTGCACAAAATACACTCTCTCTGAGCTTCGAAGGCACTGGACGCTCTATGCGAACATGAGAGACTTGCCGGAGGAACAACTGAAGGATCTGAACGCCACATACAAACGCTTCTCTGCAGACAACGCTCAGAGGAATCCCAGAACCATCTACCGATCCACCGGCCCCCTTATTCCCCAAGCAGCCTCTGTATCCCTTGGGAGCTTCGCCAATTTTTGGAAGACGGGGACAACCTTCACCGATGCACGCCGTATTGCCGATGCCACAGAAATCAATCCTACACTTGTCTACTCCCTTGGCGATGAAGTGACCTCTTTTCACTACGGCACAGATCCATTAATTCCCTTCCACCTCGCCCCTATCTTGGCCAACGCGAAGCGAACCCTTTCCCTTGCAGATATCACCGAAGCTTGCAGGGAACAATTCAAGTCTTGGTGCAATGCTTACCGGATGTCAAAGACGTCCAAATTTCCACCCGCCATCCGGTTATTCGTCGGGGATGCCAACGCTGTCTCACATGCCCTACGAGCCTACAACTCGACAGGCACTCATATGCTTGGAGTTCCAGCGGACCAATGGAAGACCACCCTCATTTCCCTTGATCCCGAAGAGTATATTAACGGCGAAGGCCACGATTGCGCGCCTTCAAGCTTCAATGTTATTCATACATCGAATCTTGTGGACCACATTGGACTTCTCAACGTTCTGATTTCTTCGGTCCCTCTCCTATCTCCCTCTCCATTCTCCACCATTTATTCTGAATCTCTCCTCTTCCTCGGGAAGGACGCCACCAAGGAGTTCACCGAGAGCCTCAAGGCCGATATCACAGTTGTTGGACTCTTAACTGGAGTGGTTCCCGTTGACTACTTGTGCGGGTTCTCCTCAAGATCCAATACCCACGAACTCCTTCTTCAAGACAAGTATGAGCCATTAAAAAGTCGCAAAAAAGCGAAGGGGAAAGGCAAAGAGGACAACAGTCGACAGCAGTTCCACCAAATGACAACTTGGAAGATGACAACTTCAGGAGACCGGGTCATTGCTGACAGGCTGGGGTCGGTGCTTTCGCAATCCTACGATGCGCACCAGCTTGGGACTCTGCTCTATGATGTCTATCAAGAGATCTTTGGCCAAGAAACGACCTCAAAACTCTTCGAAGCCAACAAGGACAACCCCGTGAGGGCGTTGTCGGCTTCCAGCCTTGCTCACTACACCCGCGAAACCTTCGTTTACTTGCTGAAGATTGTTCGTATGAGAACAGAGGCTGACGCAGAGCAGTGGGGGAGGGTGATGGAGCGGTTCATAGCTCTTCAGCTTGGAGATTGGCATATCAAGTCCATGGACACAGTACACTATCAGGACTTCTGTGGGCAACTCCTTCGACATGGTGTCCATCGGCAACCCTTTTTCAATCTGGGCGCATCGAAGACCGGGCCGTTCTCCAGTTGGGCCAAAGTCCCGGAGCTCGTTCGAATTGTCATGAACATCCCTCGCCATAAACTCGCTATTCTAGAGCACGGCAAGGCCGAAGAGATAGGAACACCATTCTTATACTGCAGCATCTTTGGACCGACGTCCCTCAATATCTTTTCTTCCGTTCACGCTGCTTTTGGAACGGTGTCCAAGGCCGGTACCAAGTCCAATCCCTCTGTTGTGTTTGAGGAAGCCATGCGGGGATGGAAAGGAACTTCCCCCCTGGTGGTTTCCTTCGTTGCACCCTCTTGGCTCCTTGTCGATAAGGATCCGTATCAGAGCCTCAGCGTTAGCTTCAGCATTCGAGACACGCCTGCAGCAGCCAAGACATTCGTTCCGAAACTTGGGACCTTTCTGCGTATTTTCAGTGCCAAGCTTATGGACGAGAACCATGTCTTTGTCCTTCCAGAATCCCCTTTGCCCTCCCGGTACTCCCTTCCCGCACCTATTACGAAGAATAAACCTGAAAGTGTCGACGTTCCCCCAGGTCCCACCATCTACGCTCAGCTTGGATTTTCTTCAGACGCCTTTATTTCCCTCGATGAGCAGTGCGAGCTCGTCACGGTCATGACGGTTCGCATTTCTCTCACCGATTCCGAAACCCTGGCCCTTTTCGGGGCAGAAGGTGGCAACGCCGTTCCAGAAATTAACCAAATCTCTGCCTGCGTCATTCGCCTTTCGATCGCCGGTAAACATCAAGATTTGGCCTTCCCCTTCCCTATTCAGGGCTCGGCTAACCGTATGCGTTTAGCGCGCAAGTCCAAATACATCGAGGTGAGATCAGCATTGCTCAAGGTGGTTGGTGATGTTCTCAGTTCCGTCCTTAGGTGATTGTACCACCTTCACGATCCTTCCTTCCGGAGGGCATGAAGCTCAACCCTTACCCTGTCATATCAGCTCAGGGAGTCGGTCAACCTTGGTCAATCCATCGACTTAACCTCGAGAAGCTTCCAATCTTGAACCAAAATGCAATCAACGTCGCAAACTGGTTTAACATTCACATTGGATCTACTCTATCTTCCCGTGAACACTCCATGAGGAAGAAGAATAAACAAGATGCCATTATGTACGTCAAGGACACCATCAATTCGATGTTTACCGGCGCAGCTGGCACCCAACAGAAGGGGCAGTCCAAGCGATACCGACTCTTCTGTCTCCGAGATGAGAAGACCAATAATTCCGACACCATCTTCTTCATCAACTGCATTCGCTTCGATTTGGCTTCTCATACTCTCGTCTGCGACGCCTATGTACTTCCCCTCACACCTCGCTTCGTAGAGTCTGTCTCGCAACCTTTTGGACAACTCATCCACAAAAGCGATATGGCAAACATACCCGTGTACGAAGGCGAGATGGAGTCCTGGAAGCAACTACTCCCTGCGCTGGTTGAGCGTTGTAGGACCTCCTGGACCCATCGTCCAAACTGCGAGTATAAAGCCAAGAACATGATTCCCCTCACGGAGTTGATGGAGGAGAATCCCTTGTGTAGCTGTGGAACCGGGAAGAACGTCGAGGGGATGCAGAAGGTCGAGCTATGGAAGCCGTTCGCCCCGTATGTGACCCGCATTGCCCTCTCTCCTCTTTTCGCCGTCTCGTACCTGGAAACCGTCGGCCGGTCACCGGAAGCAAGAAAGTGTGCGCGATGTAGGAAGAAAGGCAATCCTCATCTCAAAGAGTGCAGTGCTTGTCAGCAAGTAAGGTATTGCTCGCCTGACTGTCAAAAGGCGGATTGGAAGAGGCATAAACCCAGATGCAAAGGATCGGGAACCAAATAGGCGGAGGAACCCTGTTTACGTTTTAGGATATCGGGTTTTCTTGTCCAATGTAACGAGATTGCTCGCTTACATGCGACTGAAGTGCGAGCGGGTAAAGTCGAAGTTGCTCGGTGGTGACCTTCTAGGAGGGATAAGGAGGGCTGTCTCGGTCCAGAACGTCAAGTGAACCTATCATCAGGGTCAGGATTCATATTGTCACAATGTAATGATAGGAATGAATTGCACACGAGTTAACCCAGCAGGCATGACGAAGTGGCGCAGTTCATTCCTAAGTCGCGAATGTAGTAGGCGAACATGATATATGAAGTACCAACTACCATGAACGGAGACTCTGTGAAGGATCTATCGACGAGACGTTGCGCTTTTCTGCGGGAAGAGAGGGTAAAAGGGCTATGAACCATGCGTTGACCGAATCCGTTGGTCCACAATTCCCCAAACGTAAGTGGGCATGCTTTACATTCGGAAGTAGGTCCGAGAGCGATATGAACACCTCTTGGCCGAAACGGTGGTCCGGAGGGCTTGGAAGGTAGGTTTGCATAAATGTGATCTCAATCTCTTTGAGTGGAGAGGGTGATCCTGCTGGTGCCGTAGAAGCGATGACCGTGACAATGTACTGGCGCAGTCTGTAGGCGTACACGGGCCCGTAGCGCAAAGAAAGGCGGAGGTGAGAAAGGTCTTTGAGAGAAGCCAAGTCAAGTTGGTGGACCACACGATCGTTTATTGTCTCAACTAGCCGCATAGATCAGCTAGATTTCCGCCAAAAGAACCAAAGTCGCGAAAACTCACTCTCCATCATGAGATCCAGTTTTTTTAAATGGTGGCACTCGTTGATTGCTTCCTGAGCGCCAGACGCCTGAACCCAGCTCTCTATGTCCAGCGATAGTGATTGGACATGTCGAAGCAGAGAGGGCACGAGTGGTCTTGGGAACCATTCACGCACGAGCGAGAGATGCGGCAGGGGGTTCTGAGTCAGGCTGGGAGGTGGCCCCTCATCGCAAAGCTCAACATTTCCAAGCACAAGCGCCTTCAAGTTGTTTCGGGTGAGGAAGAGGGAAGGCGGCATATGGAGGCAAGAGTCGAAGGAAAGTCGCTCGATAGAGCCCAGCGCACATATACGCCGAATGGCTTGCTGGGAATTTACACAGAACTGCGCAAACGGCAGATGTTGACCAGGAAGAGCTGAGCCAAGGAAGAAAGACGTGACAGAGTCCAACCGGTTAAGAAGTTCAGCAAACATTGGATGGTTCCCATTGCTCAGCAACGGTTCAGCTGGCTTCCACCCTCCTGACGAGAGCGCCACGGAGACGGTTTTGACAAGCCTGGCGATGCTTGGGTCACCAATTAAAATATTATTTCGCCTCCTCAGAGTACGACTCATCCTGCCCCTGTGTCCCCCAACGTCATAGATCCGAAGTGTCTCGAACAGGACAGGTCGAAACTCTTGCGCGAAAGCTCTGCAGACGAGTCTGCATGAGAGGATAGTCTGCGTTCGCTTCGAATAGCTACCTTTCGCGACCGATCGAGCTACAAGACCGACAATTTCTGGAGGCAAATGGGAGGGCCTTTGTCGATCCATACTCAGGTGAGCGATGTAGTGGAAGTGGTGAAAGAGGAACTCTATGCGCGCCATGCATCGGTGATGTGACGGGAATTCGGCGTTTTGCGGGACCCGCAGAGGGTGTAACAGTTACGAGATTTCAATTACAATTACACGTATTACTATGGTACATGCTCTGTTGTATGTTGTACAATATGCTTCACAGACGATGCAAGGGATATCAAAGCTGCTTACAGCTCATGAGACAATTTCGACTTTTCCTTTGGTGGTTCGAACGAACGACGTTCAGCGAGCGTCTCATCGCCAGTCGCAATCGAGGATCTTGGTGCTTCATTTCTAACACCAGCGTGTTCAATATGCTGCTCCTCTCCTCCTGCATCGTAAACCTTCTTCTCGGTGTTGGGGTCCTGGAGACTAGATTGTGCGGCGTTTTCAGTGGGCGACCTCCAGTGCCTCGACTTCCAAGCCTTGCAGGTTGGGTCATTGTACATCTGGAACGGGAAGCCAGGCTCAGATAGATAAGCATAATGATGGAAGAACATAAACTCACATTATCAACATCCTCGAGGGAGTGACCAGAGGATTCGTAGAGGAAGAAATAGACGACCACTGCACCAACAAGGTTGCATCCCGCGAAAATGAAGCCGTAGCTGAAACCAATGGCTGAGGTGATGAAAGGCGTGAAGAAAGCGAGGAGGAAGTTCCAGATCCTGAAGGATGCTGTCAGCGCAGGGTGACAGATCACCACGATGAGATCTCACCAATTCGACGCGGTGGACAAAGCACCCTGCTTCGCTCTTGTGCGAGTGGGGAAGGTCTCGCCAATGAGAATCCAGATACCAGGAGCCCAGGTGGTCGCAAATCCAAGAATGAAAAGACAGGCACTTGCAATCATGACTATGGTCAACTAAATTTAGCATGTCACTCGAACGAATGAAAGGATGAACTCACGTTTGCCGGCGACTAGGTCAGTCTGGGGATCTTTCGCGGTGCCAACAGCTGCAAAGACGAATAGCCAAAGGGATTGCCACAACCCTCCGTAAATGAGCGGCATTCGTCGTCCAAACTGCGGGATTGTCAGTTGAAGGAATGTAACGTACCAACAAAGCACACGTACCTTCTCCATAACATACAATCCACCAAAAGTGCAAACAAAGTTGACAGCGCCGAGGATGATTTGGCTGACGAATGGGTCGGCAACCCCAACTCCTTCGAAGATCGTAGCACCATAGTAGAAGAAGTAATTGGCACCCGTAAGTTGTTGCAAACTCTGGAGCGACATGCCGAGTAGGGTTCGGTAGAGCGTCTTGTTGTTGGGCTTGAAGCAGTCGATCCAACCAGCCTTGAGGTTCTTTTCGAATTCGTATTGCTTGAAGATGCGGTCGACCTCTTCTTGGACTTGACGGTTGGATTCCCTTTCACCCTTGGGCACACCATGCACCCGGGCTACAGCCTCTACAGCCTTGTCGCGACGCCCTCGGGTAGCGAGCCAGCGAGGTGATTCCGGCATGAACAAGATTCCGACGATGAGCATGACAGCCCAGAGGAAGCCAAGACCGACGACAATTTTCCAGGATCCTTGACCGGGAACGTTCCTTGTGGCAATCGACACAACATCTGGTTGGGAAAAGCGTGAGCTTCGGACGGGAAACATGGCTGTAGGGCGACGTACATGCAACAAGAATACCCGCTGTGATGAAGAGCTGATACGTTGCTGTCAGTGTGCCACGGATATGCGGAGGTGCGGTTTCTGCTTGATACTAGGTAACCAATTAGTCGACCATCACGATGAAAGCGCGTCGAGTAAGCTCACCATTGGCACTACAGCACTCAATGCACCAACACCCATTCCTGCGACGAACCGACCAACAGCCACTTGCTGCCACACAGTGAAAGCAGTCATTTGGATGACGAGGCCGACGGAGAAGAGGATACTTTCGGTGATAATCGCCCATCGACGACCCAAGAAATCAGCAACCTCGGCTCCTGCCAGTGCTCCTGCTAGTGTTCCAATGCTCAGAAGAGATACGATGAGTCCTGCTCGGACGTCACTGAATTCGCAGGATTGTGGGTCTAGAGAGTCGGTGCAGGTGGCAAAGCGAAGTTTGAAGTCGTCCATGAGTAGCATGTCGCTGATTTGGCCGGTATCATAACCAAAGATAAAACCACCCACACTGGCTATTAGAGCCAGCATGACGGCCACGCCGCTTATGGGCTTGCCTCCTCTACCCCTACCGTCAGCGCTGTTCGAGAGCTGAGTGAAACTATAACTCACTTATGGAAAGATGGCATATTGTCTCGTTAGTGTTCAAGCTGGTATTTCGTGTGATTCAGGCGTGTAGGCAGTTAATCTGGCCAGGGGGGGTCAGATAACCAAAAGCCTTACACTTGAGAGGGTAGGTAGATGGGTCACAACAGATCTAACTCGTCGACGCTTTTGAAGGTTTCAGAGTTTGCCGTTCTGTGATGTCATTTCTATGGTGGCTTGTCCACGGGTCTGACCGCTGGAGCCTACCTATCCGTAAGTTTAACTGCTGTTCATTTCGTCAATCGTAGTACGTACCTGTCGCAGATCGAGGCCGCTCCACACCCAAGAAGCAGGGAAATCACCAGCGCGAAGACTAATCGGGACCTCATACGGACCATTGGACCAGGCCTAGTGCTTCAGGAAACAAGTCGTTCATCCCCATGTCGTCCGACAGCAAGATACCAGGGCCAGAATCCAACACTCGTTCTTGGCCGATGACGTCGTGAACCCAAAGCCGTGGATGGCGCTTTCGAAGCTCTGAACGGTGACGGTCAGCTCCGCTGGATCATGAATGTCGTCGTCGTTCGCTCAATTGAGCGCGCTATGTCCGTGACTCCGTGTGGGGTAGAGCAAGGAAACAGGTACTTACGTGCCAAGCCAGTGTGCCGAATAGAATTTTTCATTTTGTCAATGATCGGAGAGGCGACTGGCTCAGTCGGACTTTGAGACTGGGCGCTTAGTTTCGACTGCAAGTTTTGGGGGAGAGGACCGATGAAGCAGGCCAGAGAAAGAGTGACGCAAGAGTACAGTACACCGAATCAGACACAAGCATTACCACCAGGGCGATGAACTCGGAGGGAGGACACACCATCCGATAACAAGGGTGTTCGGTCAATTGTCAGGGCAGAAACTACTTGGGTTTAAAGGGCGTAAATGCGAAAACTAGTCCCAAACCTCAGCTTCCAGATTCCAGTACAAGTGGGCCATAGTTGTGGTTCAGGAGCAGAGCGGTTGGCCTAATTTGTTCCGTATTTGCGATCGGTGTTTGTCAGAGGAGATTGGCAAACAAAGGATTAGGGTTCGGCCGACCAGCGTTTCTTCCAAGCATTTGTTCAGAGTCCAGACTTTTTGTAACACCAACAAGCGGCCATTTCACGTTCTATGGGCTACTCGGAACCTGAGATTGAGTCAGATTAAAATTTCTCTATATAAAGCTTACCCAGAACGCTCAGCTACTAGTAGCTTCAAGGCAGATCAATGCTGTCCCATCTCTCCCTTTTCATTGCAACTCGCCCTCAAATTGAGGAATCGCGACGGAGAAGTTACCCAGAATGGGGAAAGGGAATGTCACCTGAAGCTTTTGAAGAGCGGGATAACCTGCTGGACAGAAGCGAAGTGGCAGGGAACGATCGATTCACGACTTGGTTAGCGCCACTGTTCTCATTAAATGCAATGACTCTCTAACCGTGATATTCAGGGTTTTGGCTCCAAGAGACGATCCAGAAACGCTGGATTTTATGTGTGCCTGTGAAACGTAACTACCAATTATTTTCTCTCTATCACGTATGCTTGACTAACTCAGATCGGGACTACACGTCCAGGTTCCGCAGGGAGGTATTTGTATCTCGTACAGATCCTCCTACCCCTGGAGGTCTTGAAACGGGATACGCGATCGCCTCTGTCTTCACTCCTCCAGATAAGAGAGGGAAAGGCTACGCGAAGCACATGATGAGGCTCCTCCACTGGATAATTGCGCGGCCCGATACTCGGCCAAGCAAGTTTCCAGAAGAATGGGGTGAACCTCCTGCACAAGTGGAGGGCTTCATGAATGCCTCTGTGTCAGTGCTGTATAGCGATGTTGGCACTGACTTCTATGCGGGTTGTGGCTTTCTTCCCGGTACTCGTGACGGCTGGATCGTTGCACCGCGAGCGGCCACGATCTGGAAGGTTAGTGCAGGCTCGGAGACACATCATGATGCCTGGCGATGGCTGAGCAAGGAGGAGCTGGATGTGTTCTGGGAGAAGGATTCCGAAATCATCGCACGCGAGATGAAGGAGCACGGGCTCAAGGGTCAAGACGCCGCATTCTCCTTCACTCCCAGACATGGCGTCGCGGCTTTCCAACCTCTTCGCATTCAACAATTCATCGAAGAAGAAGGCCCGATACCAACGTTCTACGGGGTTACTTTGAAATCCCAAGAGGAGACACTAGCGTATGCCTCGTGGACCTTTCAATTCCCTTCCTTCTCCAAGCTGATCATCACACGCCTGCGCGTTCCTGGTCATTTGTTCGGAGAGCTAATCTCAGCAATCATGGGCTACTGCAAGGAGCGAGGTATGGAAGAGATAGAGGTATGGAACCTTCAAGAGGACCTTGTGAGCCAAGCAGCTTCGATGGGCGCCACAACAGCCGATATGGAGAACCACCTGCCTTCAGTCAAATGGTACTCTTTGAGTCCGAGCGAGTGCGTCGAATGGATGAACAACGAGAAGTATGTGGCTTGTATGGCGTTGGCGGTGATATCGCTGACCTCAACATACAGGTTTAGCTGGTGTTGATGATCTTACTCGAGAAACGACCATAAAGGACATGAACACGGAACCATCCGTACCATTGTTTCGAGGAACAGAAGCAAATTACATTACAGCCGGGCTATACCTTGAGCTGTGTCGTGGCTATTAAATACACTACGAATTGCGACCAGTATGTATGGAGCACAATCAAGAGTTATACATCACCGCATCGTCCTCAGCATCGAACGGGTTCTCAGCCCCAAGGTCCGTTTCATGCCAACCACCAGAGCCCTTCCCCTCTACTCTCTCCTCCTCCAAGTCCAAATCGCGTGCCGCGAGGTGCCGTTGGGCACGATGCTTTCCTCCCTCGTAGCTGTGTGGTGGATACAAACTCGAGGCGGAAGAGAAGCGCCTCAAATCTGCGGTTCGACTTCCGCAGAAAGGATCGTCGTAACGGGAGCTGCAATCCGAGTCGAGATTGCTGAAGATCGAATCATGCCCGCAATCAGACGAGTGGATGGATGACCTGAAGCACGAAGAGGCGGAAGATGAGCCTCCAGGCCCGGGAGAGACGCAGCGACTGGATTCAGAGAACCGTGTCAAGGATCCGTTTGACTTCGAGTAGGTCGAAAGCCGAAGAGCGTCCCCAACCTCCTGCCAAGAATCACATTCGGGGATGGAAGAAAGTGGCCGGCCGTATAGTGAATCGTCGTCCAAACTGAGGAGCTTATCGTACGCCTCAGGAACGGTGGCGTCGTCGTCAAAGGGGTTGGGTGCTGCCTCCGATACGGGATATGATTCGTGAGGGTAGATGGGAGGAAAGTGAGGCGAGTCAAGGCTCGCACCCCCATCGTTGTTGGGAGCCAGCCCAACGTCCGACCTGAGAACCGGTGTGTCTGAGATGAATGACTGTTCTTTGGTTGGGAGGCCAAAGATACCAAGGCCAGCGCCGTCCGCGGAAAGGATAGCATAGGCGCTCAAAGCAGGAGGTGAAGCACACCCGGACGACGATGGTGGTGGTCTTGATTGACCAGTCGAGTCGAGTCCTAGACCCGAGGCTGGCGACAGTAGAGCACCTGGATTTCTGTTTCGAGAGAGTGAGGAAGACCTGAAGCGGCCGATCGCATCGAGGCTTGGCGTTAGGTGAAGAGACGGAGTGGGAGAGGGACACGAGTCAGGAAGGTCGGGTTCAGGACCCTCGAAGCATGGTGTACAGTGTAGGAGAACCTTCGGTGGCTCGAGAGAAGTATCGCTCGCGTCGAAGGGCTGATGTGGTTTTAGTCGTGAGAGACTTGATCCTCGTTCAAATCAGTAAACGAGACTCACCTGGCCGATGTCATAGGCACCTCCACCTCCACCTCCAGAACTGCTCATAGCACCGATCTCAGAAAATCCACGACGCTCTCCCTGAGACAGGTGAGGAGATCCACGAGATTTGGTCAGCCAGCTGGGGGAGAAGATTTGTCGAGAGAGCGAAGGAAAGAACTTGTTCACGTAGTCCGACATGGGATTGGATGGCCGTATTAATCAGTGAGAGACGAAGGCGGGTATGGCGTTCAGTAAGGAAAACGTGGGCACGTTTGAGGAGTGGGCAAGAGTTTTGTCGAGGACGGCCTCTGTGGTTATAATTGCCTAGGGCTGACAGCTAGAGCTATCAGGTTCTTGACTGGCCAGCCCTAAACGACTCCAGGGCAGTTTTCCTGGCTGACCCAGATGAAACGAGGGCTTGTTGTAGGTAAGAAAGAAAGAGTTCTCCTGGAAGTAAAGCTCGCACTTATACGCATGAAAACCGAGAAGAAATATTATTATTTGATCTTCGAATATTTCATATCTAACAGGTGAAACGGGTGAGATACCTAACCTAGGACAAGAAGGTTTTGGTCGACTAAGCCTACGACTTTTCTGAGACCTTAAATTCCTTCGGCTCTATGTATCTTCGCATGTCCATCCAAGCTTTCAGCTCGTACGACGTGACATGACGCCCGAAGATGGAGAGCATAAACCAATCGATGAGTGATGTAGGCATCCTCACTGTAACATCGCCTGTCGTCCACGTGCCAAGTCCCCGATAGTAGCACCAGAGCGAAGTGGTTAGTCGAGCCCGGAACTTCGCCATGGAGGGCTTAAGAACAAGAGCAGACGCCAGGAACAGCAAGATGTAGTCGGAGCCTTGCGGATCCTGAGCGAATCTCCCTGAAATGCTCGGTCAGCACGTAGCATAGACATCGACTCGGGAAAACACGAACTCTCGATGATGAGGTTGGAAAGCAGTTCCATAATTCCTTCCAGTTGGATGTTCGCATCGTTTGTGACGGATGATATGATCCAAGAAGCCACAGATCGGCGGACTGGGACATCAATGAGGACGATACCAACCAGAAGATGCGATGGTGTTAAAGCTTACCAGATGCATCCTGCGAAAGTAGGGAAATAAGCTCCACCGTAGGGGGGCGCAGGAAGCGGTTTTCCATCAGTGCCATCAAACGGGGCTGCGCCGTCTTGATTTTCGAAAGGAACATTGCTGAAGAACCGTTGAGCACAAAGTCTGATGTTTCATCTTGTATATTTGAGACTTACAATCGTCACAGAGGTTGATGAGGAAATTTAGGGCGATGACTCGAATGTCTTCATTATTGTCTTCCAAGGCCAAGGAAACGATGTCGGGGATATTGGACTGAATGAAGTGCATTGCTAATCCTATCGGAATTGTTAGTTGCCGGACCGCTTGACGATAAGACGTTCGCGCCTTTCTTGTACAGGATTACCAGGATCTCCAGTGCCGTGGTTCGAGTAGGGCTATAATTGTGCTTGAACAGCCCAGTCACGGTTCTTGCTGTTGTCGACACGACATCGTCCGAGAGGTCATTGGGCACTGTCGTTGTTAGTCGTCGATGAAGGTAAGGGTGCATGGGACCTACAAGCCTCGACTAAACGCAGGGCTACAGCCTTTCCTCGTTCAGTGAATGACGCAATGCTGCCCGCTATTGCTGCTAGAATGGCGGATCCAATGCCTGTAGACCGAAGTTTATCAGAAAAAAAATGTCGAGGGCCAACACAAACGTTAGGATAAATACGTTGAATTTCTTGGTGGCCTATCATTAGGGTCAAGAGATCGACCGCCGCCTCTCGTACAAGGTCACTCTCATCGGTCAAAGCGACCTTGAGAAGCGATCCAGCAAGAATTTTGAGCACGTCACCAAACTTGACTATCGCGGGACGAGCTTCTCAGAGGCTGTCAGGTTTCAGGAGTGAAATGGGACTCACATTCAGGCTCGAAATAATCACATCTCAAGTTATCAACTGCGCGGGATCGGCGGTCTCTGTGAGGATCACGCAGAGCAGTCTCAAAGTTTTTCGCTAGACCACTGGTAATGGCTTCACGTCCTTTGGCTGGGAACGGATGAGTTGCATTCTGATATCTCAATGCTGGAAAAACTTACGATCTTCTCCAAGCTTACTGAGGCCTTCGTAGGCCTTATTGCGAACGTCACTGTCCTCATCTTCGACGACCAAATCGATCAGCTTCTGGCGACCAAAGGCAAAGTCGGTCGCTGTAGGAAGTATGAATGCCTTGTATTAGTGCCGGGAGAAGCCGCGTACCATGTTTGGATAAAGCAGCGAGCGTACTGGCCCAAGCCTGTCGCTCACGCCAGGATGTATTCGCAGAAATAGCATCCAGATTCTTGCTCAACTCGGTTGCATTTAGGATGGTATCTGAGTGTTTCTTCTCTAAGTTATTGATCAGTGCAATGAAGAGTTCAGAGCAATATAGTGCCTACCAGGCTGACCCGCGAGCTCAGCCAAAGCATCTAGAGACGTGCGCCGAACATCTGTGTCTTCGTCCTTGATGCCCATAACCACCAGCTGAGAAACTCCATCCACGAACTCAGCTGAAACCCCTGGTAAGTTACAGAATGGATCAACCCCAGTATTACTAACCGCCGTTCGCCAGTGTACCCAATATCTTTGCCCAAGTCGCTCGTATGCGCCAAGAGCTTCCACTGATTGAAGCTAGCTGAGGTCTCAGGGCCTTGATGATGGCTCCAGCAGCGCTTTCTGGAATCGTTGTGAGATGAAAGGAAGGCGGGTAGCGAGAAAGATAGGGATCACCTCGACGCCCAAACGCCTCAAGGGCCTCTAAGCTTTGGCGGCGCAGTTCTATCGCGTCTGGGTCACCTGTCAGAATGGTGACGAGTTTGGGTACCACTTCTGGGAATTCGTCTGCGAATCGAGACTCAGTGGTGAGAAATCGTTGGCAACTTGAAAAAAACGCCCCAAGACGCACATTTAGACGCTGCAGTGGTAAGGAGTGTCAAGTAAGAGAGGGCGACGTCGGAGTTGGGGTCTACAAGGAGGTCATTGGCGAGCCCCTTAAAGCTGTTCCAAGCGGGCTCAATACCTGGTCCCGTGTTAGCATCCCAATCATGGGGGGGGAGGGGGGTGAGGAATACACACCCTGCTCATGTAACATATGGTGCAGGGTACCCACTGCAGCTATCCGAATAGACTGTTGAATATCTTGCCTACTGGAGAGGGTCACCAGGACTGAGCAGGCACGATTGATGCCTACGGCTTTGTTAACTTGTGGCCGCATGAAGTTTGATGCAGTGTGAGGATGCACCTGTTGAACGGACTGATTCTTCACCATCTTCACCACCAGTGTGCTCATCTACTCAGCAGTGAACTTCGAGTACAATGGCGCTTTTCATCAAATTACTTACCTGCAGCAATCTCTTCGTGGTTATTCTCACCTCTGTGGCCCAAGCTCGATTGGAAAATGGTGCAACACGTATGCCTTATGGATTCTTTTTGGATGTGAGCAAGCCGGCCCCATAGATGCGATGTCCACACCAACGTACCATTTCCCATCAAATGAAACAATACTTCTGCCCAACCGAATGCCTCCTTTGCACCTTGACCGGGTTGTGATATCAATTTTCTGAGGCAGAACTGCCTGAAGTGACTGTACGATATGATCTGATGACAGCGAACCCGATTCGCACAGAGCAAGTAGAGATTTCATCCCCGCATCACGCACAGCCATGTCATCGTCGGAGACCGCGAGTCGGACGATGTATTGGAAGCCGTCTTCATTGTCCGCTGTTGGTGCCAGCTGTGGTTAAAAGGCTGAAGGAGCACGCAGAAGTCAACGTACCATTCAAGACGAGCTTTTCAAGCAACTGGATGAGGTGCACTCGAGAACGCCAACCGAGACCATTGTACAAGTTCAGGTCCACTGAGAGAGCTGCAAGAACCGCTGGCTTGAATCGAACTAATTTCGAGTTCCATTAGTCTGGCACATAGGAAGACTTGCTTGGTGCGCGTACCTTTGACCACAAGCTCCTCAAAGAGGCTGAGGGCCGCCGATCGAATCTCGTCAATGCTGTCCGTCAAGATGAGTTCTGATAGTCGAGGAAGACCGTCCTTAATAATTTCCTCAAACTGAGCTGTTAGGCTGGCTGGTCAGCTATCAAGAAAGGATCAAGCTCAGAGATTGACCAACGTTCGTCCTGATGGGTGCGGATGAATTCGAGGGCGCCCATCCGAATAGACTCATGTTTATTAATCAATGCGCAGCGCAAACCCTCCTCCAACTGCGACAAGATGCCATTGCGCAATTCGTCTGTACCATTGGTATTCAGTTAATGGCCATGCTCGTCACACCATAGATGCCTCACCGGATGGTTCCTTTTCCAAAAGCAAACTAATAGCAGCACGACCAGCAGCACGAATGTCTGAATCAAGTTCACCCATTGCGCAGGCCACTAAAGTTGCTGCTGCATGACGCATTGCCCGCTGGAATGACTCATCTACCACAGGGACTCGTCAGTTTGCACTTCACACGAATATGAAGCGTTGATTCGGCAACCTTTGAAGAGTTCCAACTCGAAGCTACTGCAGAGCGATACGGCCCGCGGGACGATGTTCAAGGCCCCCTGACGCGTGAGCCCGGATTCACTTCTGAAGTCTGCGATAAGCGTGTTTCTGATGGCGTCCTCAAGCATCATCCGGGTGTTAGCTGGAACGATGCAGGATCAGTGGCGGAAATCCCATCCAAGAGCCTCAAAGAAACGCACCCTGCTGTACCAATACCTCGAGATCTCGTGTGGCTGAAGACTGGATTTCGGGGTCAGGTTCTCTGAGCGCTGTCTCAACCAGCCCAACTGTTGTGAGTTTGAGGATGTCCTCGAAGGCGGACGCTAAAGGAAGAAGTGAGACGACGAAGTGATGTAGGTGAGAGACAGTCCTTACTGCCACAGTTATTAGATAAGGACAGTAGCAAGTTCAACGCTTGCTGCAGATCCTGGCTGTAAGAGCAGAGTTTCTCCTCAAGGATTCTACAAAGGACGTCCTTAAGGAAACCGTTGTACGCTCCTTTATCTCATGCTCGTGAGCACAAAAGCGAGGCGGAATGATAACGAAGAGTACCGTTGGTTCCTAAGGCAAGGAGAGCCCTTGTGGCTGCCCTCCTAACGTCATCATTATCATCTGAAACCGCGATGCCGATCAAGGTTGGGATAATCATCCGCATTGCGTCCGCATACAGGTCCTCTTCTACAATGACCTGTTTTAAGTACCCGCAAATGGAGAAGTGGCTGCCACAAACCTTCCTCAGCGAGTGAAACCAAAATAAGCGCTGCTTGATGACGATATTTGGCCTTTGAGTGTATAAGCGCAGCCGCCAAACTTTCTGGGAGTCCAGGAGAGGCAATCCCATATTCATGGTCGGGAACACCACCCAATATCTGGTCCGTCAGGTATTTCGCGGGCCCTTCTTTCCATCCGTTTGCTGTAGAAGCCGTTTTTAGAAAAAGAATGTGGAGGAGTCGATTACTACATACCTATCTCACTAAACAGGCGAGTCATGTAGCCCGTAGCGAGAGCATAAGCCGCCTTCCGACTGTTCGGACTAAGAAGACCGCTCCATTCGATCTTGTAGCCAGACGTAACGGCTTTAACCTAGCCATTAGCCAATGGCAGCGAAGACCGAGAAGACCTTACCAGAGGCCATGCAAAACACGATTGAGAACGAACTGACTCTCTTCAAGTTCTCCTGGCCTTCCACAAGCGCACGGCACGCCGAAAGTAGAAAACCTATGCGAACCTTAGGCTGCAAACTCAATGCCAATGTCTCCCATGGTTGTTCATCCACCTCCACCTCCCCGACGTCCTGGTGAAAGCCTAGCAAAATCGGGATCCTGACAGCGAATGCCAATGGCCTGACTGGCTCAGTGAAAAAGTTCCACGTCGACAAAGGACGCCCAGGAATGAGAGATCTGAGAAGGGTTTCCCTAAGTCCTGGATCCTCATGGTCTATAGATTCAGAGAACGCGATGAATTGGGAGAGGGCAAAAAGGTTATTCGACATGATGTCGTTCCTCTTCGGTAGATCTCGGTGGTTGGAATCCATACAGCTCTCCAACCGCCTCAATATAATCTCCGGGGTATCAGACGTTGCGAGCGCCCTGAGGCGCGGCGACGTTAAAGGCCTCCTTGTGATTTCCGCAATCGCCTCATCCACATGGTCAGGTTTTGGAGACTTGATGAGGTTGTACCAGATGGCGGCAAGGACGTCTGCCGAGTCGCGCTGATCCGGAATGTTGAAGGAAAGGACTACAGGTATTGAGCCAAAGAGCCACATGAAGGGTTTCTGGACGTGCCCCAGAAGGGCCCGGAAAGGCAAAAACCCTGTGCGGAGGAAAAGTGGCAGAGCCGCAACAACGCTGAGGCCCACTGCACAGAGGACCATGCCGCCGAGTGTTCGGTTATCAATAAAGGCCAGTATCCCAAGGCCAGCAGCAAAGAGGAGAAATGATAACTGAACTAGAAGCGGGATAGCAGTGATGACACTGTCCATCTGCGATCGTCTTGTTGTTTGGTCCAACATCCACCTACGGTATGCATCACTGCTCTCCTCCCGGATCGTTCTTGTTGGAGTGGTGTACTTGACAAGCCACGATCGAGCAAGAACGCCAACAATGGCGCTAGAGAGAGTTAAAAGTAGACTGAGGAACCAAAGCCCGTTGATCCAGAGCATAGGTTGAGTGGGTACATACTCATTCTGTGGGTTTGGTGGAGGGAGATTACGCAGGGCGTTCCGGATATCTTGAAGGAGAAACTCTTGATCTTCTAGCTGGAGTTTCTTTCGCGACTCGATGAGGAAAGGGGGTGACAACACCGGCAAATAGACCAGCCTTGAGGAACAGTGTTAGAGGTACGTATAGGCGACGAGGATGCATGAAAGCGTACGAAGAGTAAGAGAGGCTCAAGGCCTGTTTTCCAGAGCTCCGCTTGTGCATTCGCTTGCTCAGTTGCCTCCTTCAAATATAAGCTCCAGATCTTTGCGTCCCGTCGAAACTCCTCTGTAGTCTTATCTATGTGCATGCGTAAGCTTGATTGTCGCGTGATTGAGATAGGAGAGAAGAATTGGGCCACGCCGGTGGCAGTACGCACCCATCTCAGGAATCGCATAGTGTTCCTCTTCGGATTCTGTCTCCTCATCAGGGTCAACCGCCTGAATTCCCTTTTCGCGACGATCGTTCGTCCGAGTGATCTACGCAACGTTTCACACTCCGTTCAGCGCTTATGGCTCGGACTCACAGACACAAGCATTCACCTTCTTTCTCGAAAACCAACGTAAACCGTGCGTCTTGGGATTTCGTGGGAGCACCGAAGACACGAAAGAAACCGGGTCCAACTGCCCCTCGTCCTCTTGCTCAGCAGTCTCGGCCGTCACCTGAATTCCCCTTTCGCAACGATCACTTGTCGAGGTGACCTAGGCAGCAGATCACGCTCCATTCGACATGTAGCATTGAACATGCATTGCAAAACCATTCACCTTCTTTTTTCTCGAGGCGGAATATACACCCTTCATCCTGTTTGCGAGTGTCAATGACAGGAAGGAGACTTTGCAGTGCGATAGAAGGTTATTCTTCTTGGTGTCAGACCCTATATATATATATATCGATCAGTTAAGCGCCTGTTGATAGATGAAGAATACAAACGACACGTTTTAACTTAGCCTTAAGGGCTCATGTCGCTACGTTTGTTAGACGTTATCATTAATCAAATCTACCTTCATCCGTCAGAAATAGGGGATCGATTGGAGGCTTCGATACTCATAGACTTCAGGTGAGCGAAGGGAACATCCTGCAGCGTGACACCATGAAGAATGTGGGTGCTGGCGTGGGGGACACCCTTCGAAATGGCATGCGAACACGGCACGTGCAGTCCAGGTAAGCACCCTCTGATATTAATAGGTGAAACTTTAGCAGAATGGAAGGTTTCCGCATTGAGTTCTTTACGTTCGATATACCATGTCATACCGATTTCGTTCGTTATCTTGGGGCACAAACAGTCGTGTGAGGCGGAATAGACGCCTCACATGCCAGGGAACCGCGAACAGAGGGACCATTCCAGCTGTACACAATTGGAGGGCTGTCTGTCCATCAATTGGAGCTCCCGAAAAAGCATTCAACCTGGTTCGAAGCGGTTTAAATTTAGGATAAGCGCTCAGGTTTCACCAGTCTCGAAAGGGAGAATATGTAGACTACGATTACACTTTCAAATCAGGATAAATTGGCAGAGTTTTATTGCTTACCTTTTTTTGCTTAGCTATCTAATCCCACTGCGAATGAAGGAAGCGCCCAACGCACATGGCTGCCAGGAGGAAAGAACAGCGAGGATGATGGTGTGAAGTCGGAAGCATCGGCCCGAGTCGGAAGCCCACGATTTTCCAGGGCTGTTTGTTCTTTCACCTAGACCGTCAAACAGGTGCCTATCTCGTCTTGACCTTCTGGAACTGGGCTTGGGGCGTTGAGATATCCTACTCTGTGGCTCTCTAGCTATCTATCCGCAGTGCTCTGAACCTACTGGAAACGTTCTTCTGACTACTCACGACTTCGAGCGTCGGTCTGGGTCTGGTTCGAGATGAAGCTCAGTAACGCTTGCACCCTGCTCCAGGACCTATGGGAAGCAATGAAGATTGCCTTCTTTCCTTCCCTCCAACAGGTCTTGGGTCAACCTAGTCTTGTTCTGAGACCTCGAGCACTCGCTCAAACCTTTATGGCAAAAGTTTGGGAGGGCGGAATGGCGCAAGCCACGGACGAAGGAGGAAAGGCCGTCAAGCAGGGGCTGATCACTCCCAACGCCCATGGTGTCGTATTGGACGTGGGTGCTGGTGCGTGATTCGTTTCCTCTCTCATAACGAGGACAAGTACTGACGGAGATCGTTAGGCCATGGTCACACGATTCGATACCTCGATAGACCTCGAGTCACGAAATACGTCGCGGTCGAACCCAACACCCGCATGCACTCGTATATCCGAGCTGAAGCTCACCTCTACAACTTCCATGAATCAGACGGAACACTGGTCATACTCTCTTGCGGTGCCGAAGACTCACTGGCCATCCTATCCTCCCTTTCAAACACCCAGGTCGACACTATCATCTCAGTCCTCGTCCTCTGCAGCATACCCAGCCCTGCCGCTGCTATCAAGTCTCTCGTCCGCGATGTACTGAAGTCAGGCGGACAATTCCTCTTCTACGAGCATGTCCTCAGTCATCGAGAAGATGTAGCATGGTGGCAGAAGTTCTGGACACCTCTTTGGAGCCGGGCTTTCGATGGATGTTGTTTGGACCGGGCCTCGCATCTCATCATTCAGGATCTGAAGGACGAAGAGCACGGAGAGAGAGCGTTTGGAAGGACGGAAAGCTGTGGCAAAAGGCAGGAGATATTGAGGAGAACGTCTTTTGGCATCAGGTCGGTAAATTTGTCAAGAAGTAGTGGAGGGTGAGCTTGGGCGCTTGAAGTGAAGAGGAGAACGACTTTCGATGTTGTATGCCTTAGAGCGAGCGTCTGAGCCTTGCAGAGCGACCAGCCTGGGAGGTCCCAGCTTAACCAATGACAACCAGCATTCCCAACACGAATTGTCCCACCACCCGGGAACAACATACCTCCTCATACCGACCTGGTCGGTGCTTCGTACGGGCCCGACACCACGCCCCTTGTTTCCTCCTCAAAAGCCTCCCTTCGACCTCTGCAACCTTAAAAAGGGTGTCTTATCACCCCCGAAGCGCCGCTAGGCTCGGAGGATCGACTTCACCGGCGGCGGGACATGATGCATGTTCACCCTAATTTGCACCTTAATGGCGTTGACCCCTAGGCGGTGTCTGTGACGGTGTGACCTCATGATCGTCCTCAAGAAGCCTCGCGCTTCTCTGTTATCGGGATGGGCGATGAGGGCTAAGGCGATGAGGGTGTGCACCGAAGGTTCCTGCAGTTGAGGGTCAGCTTGGTATGTACTTTGGAAAGCCAGAGGGTTAATCAGTCATTCTGGAGTTTGTACAAACGCCAGTTCATTGACAGCCCGTACTATTAGGCTTGGTGGATGCGCTACGCTCCGATACAAATGGGACTTTTGAATAGGGTTCACGATTCCAATCCGCCACTCAGACTTGGCCTGTGAAGGAACAAGGGAAGAAAGTTGGCAGTGTCGGTGAAATGTATCACCGACAGCTTCCTGCAACTTTTAGACGCTGTATGGGAACGTGCCACCAATGGGAAGCCTTGGATAACAGCTTTGGCCAAAGCCCAGGTGATGCGAAAGTAGAGGACAAAGCTACACATATCTTCCCGTAGCAGAAGATTGAGGTCTGTCTGTGTCTCTACAGCCAAGACATGGGTTCCTCAAGCCCAGGCAAGCTGTCAGCGATCAGGAACGCGAAACATTCAATGGGCGCTGATAAAGCGGGAGCAAAGCTCTCTAACGCGTGATGGCGATGAATCATGCGTGCAGGAGACACGGTAACGTCAATCCCCTTATTGAACCTGTGCGAAAGCGTATTGCCACCGATGTCGGTGTTTCGTTCCCGTCGCGTTTATAAAGGATGGCAGAATGGTCTGGGCATGTCCTGAGCTTCCTCCCCCATTCTGCCTGCTCAACTCGACCCTTGAGACCCATCCGCTTTCCACGTCACACACTCTGCTGCTACGCTGGGGTCATTACTTCGTCAACAACTGTCGAGAACCTCTGCATCTCGCCTCTCAGTACCCACCACACGTACTACTTCGCTTATCCATCCAAGAATGACTTCTACTTCTGCATCCGCCTCGTCGTCAAAACCTTCCCCTCATGATCACAAGGGAGCAAAATGCCCCGTCACAGGTGGCCATGGCTTCTGCCCTGCACAGAAGGGAGATTCCAGGTCTCCTTGTCCAGCCTTGAACACAATGGCTAACCACGGTTTCATGTACGTGTTACCTCCTTTGCTTCTATCCTTCTCTTTCACTCCCTACCTTCCCTTCCCGCACCGAAGCAAAAAGTCCTGATATATTCTTCTTCTTCACAGCTCTCGCTCTGGCAAAAAGCTCGGCGCATGGGAAATCACACAAGGTCTCAAGGCCTGCTACGGGCTCACAACGCCATTCGCCATGTTCCTCTCTTACACCACGTTCTTCCTCCTCCGCAAAAACCCTCTTGGGTCTATTGACCTATACGAGATTGGTAAACACGGCCCTGTCGAACACGATGCCAGCCTCGTGCATCATGATACGCCCGCAGGAGAGGAATATGCCCCTATCGCTATTGATCTCAAACTCGTGGACGAAGTCGTAGCCGATGCTCAGACCGTCGTCGAGGAGGAGGTCGAGGTTGAGGTTGACGGCAAGAAGCAGAAACAAAAAGTTCAGACCACTCTGTATAGCGCGGAAGACGTTGGTCGTTCGCGTGTGCGACGCGAAAAGCTGTCTCCACCGCTATCACCCAAATCCGCCGAGATTGCACGAGGCGAGGTGGCTATTATTCTGGATGTATGGGAGAAGAAGGTGGGGGATAAAAAGGGAGCGCCGATCGAATGGATCAAGCAATGGTTGTCCGAGGAGCGGTTGCCAGAGGGGTGGAGTGCTAAGCCAAGGTCGTTTGGGCTAAGTGGGACTAGGGAGAGGGCGAAGGCGATCAAGGCTGCTGCAGAGAAGATCAGAGAGGATGAAGCGAAAGAGAAGGCCAAGGAAGGGGAGAAGGAGAAGGGTGATGCGCCACCAGTGGCGGCAGCTTCTGCTACCAAAGCATCATAATACTGGACGTCCTCACACCCTCCTTTAATTCAGGCATCGACCTATGTAATGTGCGACCTGTTTACGCACGGGCTTTGTGCTTCTATCTTTGTTGTGCTATATGTTACTGTGTACCCTCTATAATGAAAAGCATCATAATGCATCGTCCACCTCGATTCAACGCCTAGCACACTTGGCAAGACAACAGGATCATTTCAGTGGCCAGACGGCAGGGTGAAAGCATTTAGACGCCCGCTCTCATGCCCGGGCCGGAAGGGCCGAGCCCGATGAATCGAAGGAACGGTACAGGGCCCATGCACTTGATTAAGTATGAAGTGCAGTAAGTGACTTGGGAGGATAACGTCACCAGAAGCTTATCAGATCCTTGCAACTACCTGACGAAGGTATATTCACCAAAACGATCAGATACATGGAGGCGATAAACATATTCGATTGTTCGGAGACTTTGGCCCCCCAATTCGAGGGTGTACGAGACAACTTACTCTCCAAAAGCCACAGCAAAGCTAGCCTCCTTCCATTCATCCAGACGAGCCATCTCCTTTGCCATCTCTTCTTGAGCAGCGTTGTAAGAGTCTGAGCCAACCGCCATTGCTCTCGGGAAAGCTTTGCCTGCGGCGACCCCTGTTCCTTTGATCACGTCAAGAATGAGACGAACCCCCTTTTCGGGGTCGCCAGGTTGCTTTCCGTTGTACGCTAAATGCAGAAAGCGAGGACACATGATCAGAGATTCATGCTTTATTCCAGGACATCGGCACACGTACCAGTTAGGGCTTCCTCGACCTGCTTTGAGGTAGCCTCGTAATCAGGAATACGAGACACGGCAGGTGCTCGTTGACTATCGCTCAGGAATGACGTCCTTGTGTATCCAAAGTCGAAAATGATGCTTCGAAGACCAAGAGGCTCGATCTCAGCCTGCAAGCTGTAAGAGATGCCTGCCATTGCTCTCAATCTCGACCAATCGAAATGAATCATGAGTTCAATCTCGTACCTCGGAGAGTCCACTTTGAGGCGCAGTACAACCCTGCGTAAGGCATTCCACTGAGTCAGGTGTAAGCACCGCTGTCAGAATCTGATAAGCACTGATGCATACCGCCAACCTCCGAGGGATCCCATCCATGCGATGGTGCCTGTTCTACGCTCTCGCATATAAGGCAAGAACGCACGGGCTACGTTAAGACCCCCAAACACATTGGTACTGATGATAGACGATCAGCTGGATGGCGTATACGATCGCATGATTGAGATACCCACTTGAACTGGGCGATCGTCTCTTCAGGTCTATTAAAAAATGTCAGGGAGATCGTTTACCACTAGGTGAATTGCCACATAGTGACATACGTGATCTCTTCCAAAGCACCCACTGCGATGTAACCTTCCCATAGGTTGCTCAGTAATCACTTTGGAAAAGATGTGCTTCATCACACTCACCGGCGTTGTTCACTAGCACATCAACTCGTCCATAGATATCGATTGCTTTCTTTGCAACGACGTGGAGATCATCGAGAGGCGCGTTAACGTCCAGCTCAATGACAGCAGCACCCTTTGCTTTCAGACCTTCCAGCTGAGAGAAGGATCGCGCTCTACCAGTTGCGATAACCTTGTCTCCTCTTTCAAGGGCAGCCACGGCCAGAAGCCGTCCCAAGCCAGATCTAGGCGGAGAGAGTCAGAAGATCCGAGAGGAGAGTCAGGAGACGAGAACCAACGTTGTCCCGGTGATCAACCAGACTAGTTCTGAATTAGACATGGCGATTACTTTCTTGGTTGGTCGAGTCGTATCTGGGACACTATTTATCCCCTCGATTTGTGTGTGCCGAAATGGCCGACCTCAGTGTTCAGCGGATACCACTCGATAAGAATGAGATAAAGGTCTCGTCATATTTCTGGCTGCAGATTACGGGCAGTCGATCGGAGAAAAGAAATCCCCATGCAGCATGTACAGTACATCTGAGCGGCAAGGCCTCGAGGTCCATGTCCATTGTCCCGGTGTCAGAAGTGCTGATCACCTGATGGAATGAGCAGTACCCTTTTCAGTATTGCGAACCGCCGAGAAGAAGTAGAAGAAGAGGCCCTGAAGATCGGCGAGGCGCCAGAATTAGTCGCAATACGCTCCAGCAGCTTGAATTCCTCAATTTGAGGGCCAGAACAACGGGAGAGACCTCATGGGGAAACAGGTGACGAGACATGCACCAAGTTCGTTCTCCGAATCCCCCTACATTCAGCCAGGCCAAACAAAGGATGTACTCAGGGCGAGATGTGGGAAACTCCAATCGCCCGAGGTCTACGTTGCCCAGTGTTCTTATGGCTACTGAGCTGGCAGGCACGGAGTTGCTACCAAATCAGAAGGCCCCGAAATTATCCAAATAATATGCCTTCGAGTCGTCCACCTCTCAATACTTTCCTGAAAACCATTGGCAATTAGCCTCCTACCTTTGGGCGACCTTCATCTTCATGACAATGGCTGAAAGCGGGAGAAGTGAATGATAGACGCTGGCTTTACTAGAGAATGGTGGAAGGCGAGAGCACCCAGCCTTCGTGGCTGCCGCTTTAGACTAGTCCTGGGTTCTCGGAGGGTGGATCCAACAGGACGACGATCTGTGTCCAGCAATCATTTGACGCCAAGTACCTGAGCAAAAATGATGCTAAACTTTCGTCCTATAGAAGCATCATAACGGGAAACCGAGCGTGGCAGGAGCACGCGTGAAACCCGTAAGCTAGGTCAACTGAGACAAGTCGTCAAGTGGGAACTGCCCGGCCGCATCCAAGAATCCTGTTATCGATACGGCAAGCATGGCATGGGATCACCTCTAGTGATTTTCCACTGCTTCTCCGAGCGTCTGTCAAGCTTCTTAACATTAAATTGGTGGGGCAACGCGAATCCACATATCACAGTCGGCTAAAATGGTGTGAAGGGTCGTTCATAGCCTTGGCTGGCCATAATGGGCCTTAAGCGGAGCACATCGCTAAGAGTTGGCTAGACGAAAGGAAGACCTGGCCTTCCATTGAAGACTCATAGCAGCTCTATATCCTATTACTAGGAGTTGGATAAACCTCTCCATCCGCACAGTCTGCGACATTTCTACTAGATCCGCGATATGGGATTCACGGGTGCTTCTGCACTTCCATCTGATTCTCGAGAAGATCCTTGTTGATCTCATATGTCAAAGACAGATAGTCGGTGTCCATACCGCTTTTGGAAAGTCCAAGACCGTACAATCCCACTTAGCGGATGCCTCATCGAAAGGTCTCTACGTGTTAGTGCTCGAATTGAATTGGTCTAGAGCCCCCTGAATCTCAATATTGAATGGTGACGGCTCAAGATAGTGATCTCGGAGAAATTCTAATTGCAGAACAACGGGGGTTGTAACAAGAACACACTTACTATAGGAGAGCTTCTATTGGAACGACACATCCTAGACTCGTACTCTGACTCCCCTAAGCCTGCCGAGGATCAATCGCATCCAGCACACCCGCTCCCCTCCGTGAAGACCTTCCCTTGAAGGGATATCAAGAACTCCGATGGCTAGGGAAAAGGATTTAACTCGGACCACAAGTATTCTAGCAGGTGGATCGTGTTATGCCAGTGATCCATAGCCAGGATTTTATATACATTTTTCCGAGTCGTGGGCGGTTTGAACAAGGTTTGAAGACTTTTACCACCGTGATGAAACAGCAAAGGTCATCGAGTACGGTCTTGTGCGCTATGCCTTTGGTCAGGTGGCACAGTGCGAGTCTCATGATTCCGCTGCAGATGCAGCTGGAGCTAGCCATGGCCCAGACCAACGAAATCTAGGGATATATAGCGTCATAGGACGATGAAAGATCTACGATTCAGAAGTCGGAAGAATTGGGTAGCACTCTTGCGTTTGCCAATTCTGCGAACCAATGGTGGTTCTCTCTTCCAGCAAGTGTTGAAAGGCCTTTCATCCAAGTTGGACACACCCAGCCCTCATTCAAGCCTCAAATTCATTTCCTTTGTGCCTTCTGTGCCTTGGGCGTTGGCTTGGAAGTTTCAATTGCTCTATCGGACTCACGACGATCCCACCTTGGCTCCATTATAACACGCGCTACCTTTGCTCCTTCTACCGCTTATATTCACACGACCGGTTCCAGAGTATTAGATCGTCTCGTCCTTCTTGATATCTTCAATGATCCTCTTGCGCAATAACACCACCTTGCGCTCCAAGGGGCTTTTAAGAAGCATCATCATTATTGTTTGCAGGGCTGGCTGACTCGAATCCGTCAACAAAGTTCTCGACTTCTGACCACTAATCAAACGATGGCTTGATGTCAGCAGTCGATGTTAGTAATTTTAGCGCGACGTACTTGTCTTTGTAGTTGACAGATTCTCGCGAGCCCACAGGTACTAGATGCTCCAAGTACTCCATGATCAAGTAGCCCCTGGCAAGCATTCAATCGGAATGCCGCAGCCAAGTCCAGTGACAGCTGCGCTCACGGTATCAATAGCCTCGGCCAACCCGAGGTCTATCGTGTGAGCTAACGCCCACGACATGAAGACTGGTTCTGACGGCGAGAAGGGCGAAGCGAGACGAGATGCGCTGGATCATATTTAAGGAGGAACCCTCTGGCTTCAAGTCGAGACGGCTCCGAGACTCCCGCTAGCAGTCAAAACATTGGGCGCTCTCCGCGAGCGCTTGTGATGTTTCAACGATCTACCATGACGAGAATAGAATAAAATAAATGGCCACTCGATTTCCGGACGGGTTCCTTAACAAAGATCAAGACAGCGAAATACACGGATACATTGAATGCTTAAGGTTCATATGAATTGAACAAGACAGTGGGGTAACAATGATAATAGCTACAATGAGTATGAGGTGTACATATAAGTGATTGTACAATACACTAATAAGGTTGCGTTCATGATGCTTCTGATGAGGATAGCATGGTTCAATTGAGTGTTACAAGAGACGGGCTGGTCGGTGAGTAAGAAACAGACGTGAACGAGATGAAATAACTCGAGATGATTACCATCCCCCAGAAGCATGCCCAGCATAGCTGTGTCGAACCCCCGCCGATCGCGATGCGGGAGCGGGAGGTTCAAACGCAGGACGCAGCGTTGTCGAAACGGCTCTCGCATCCGTGACAGTTCGAAGATAAGGAATAGATGCGCTGTAAGCCGGATCTTTCGACGGCTTCTGGCCCTCTGATGATGTGGAGGCGGGAATCGGAGGCGATGGCGATGGAGAAGGCGAAGATGAATGGAAACTTGATCCAGCTGGTGTATATGATCGTGTTTCGGGAATAGCATAGGGATGATGTCTAGGAGAACTTGTCTGCGTTCGCGATGAATGCGCCGAAGGCGGCGGTGGGTATTGATACTGGTGTGGTATAGGAGGGGGCCCGTAGCCGTTCTGAGAAGAAGACGCAGATCCTTGACGATGATGTGAAAGATGGCGAGACTTCTCCTGCGAAGGGTGCATGGTAACACAGTCAGGAACATCACTGGGGTAGGGTTTACTATAGTCGGATTCATAGCCATCGGACTCGTACTCTCCTGGAGGGGAGTCGCGAACAACAGCATGAGAGGGGTCGACCATGTGGCTCGGTTGGTTAGGATCGACAGAAGGATCGACGATCCGTCGTCGACGACGACGAGTGTCACCATTGGGACGGGTGTAACCAGGCGCGTTATGGTTACGATAGTGTCTTCTCATGTTCGAGTTGACGTTGAACTCTCTACCACAGCCGGGCCATGGACAACGAAACGCTGCGGAAAGAAACAAGCGGTGTTAAATCTGATAGGTAGGCAACATGAGATCGATGACTTACGCGTTGCTCCCGTGTGAGTATTAACGTGGATACGCAGGCTACTTGGTCGATTGAAACGCTTGAAACACGTTGGACAGATGTGCTTCTTGCCCGAGCTCGGCTCATTTGGATTCTCTCCATCACTAAGTTGGGAAGGATCCTCGATGGCATGGTCAGCGTTTGGCCCAGAACCAGATGTTGGAAAAGCGATGATCGATGGAATATAGTGAGATGACGCTTGGACAGGGTGGGGATGCTCTTTGATGTGCATCCCAGCCATGTCAGCGGGAAGTCCACGCGGTAGCACCAGTGGCGAAGATGAAGGCAATGATGCGACTGATGGCACACTCGGGGATTGTGTGCGAGCTCCTGAAACATGATAGCCAGGACCTGAGCCACGATCGACACCCGAGTATCGCGCAGGATGGACATCGGGAGCCCCATGATTTTGGTAGACGCTGTAGTGGTCTGAATGACCTGAGCGTAAGGGATCATAACGAGCTGTTCGAGACGCAGGGTGCTGCGGCCCTGACAGAAGATATGGACGAGACTCCAGCCCATGGTCTATTGGCAGACGTTGCGATGAGAAGGCATCCTTCGTTGAAGGCTGCGAGAAATTTTTAGAACTTAAAACTTGTCATGGGGCAAACTTTATTCACCCTCAAGGAATCTCTCGAATTGCGATGTAATAAATGTTCTGATGTGTTCGTTAGCTCCTGCTGGGGCATTGAAACCCTTCAGAACATACCAGGAAACATCTCGTGAATACTTGGTAAAGAAACGGAGACCGCCGCTGAGGGCGAAGACGGGGAGGGGTCCATGGTGAAGGTAGATACTACTGATGGCGAAGGGGTGGACTGAGGGCCAACAGGGTGATTATATATGTCTATCGGAGTTGGTTGTAGGGAGATGAATCGGGCCCTATTTGAAGACCGGTGTGTCAAAAAGGAAACGCGCAAGAAGTCGAAACAAGGCAGATGGCCTTCTGACGCCGAAAAGCCCACAGAACCAGGAAGTCGATGCCCAAGCGGTGACAAACGTCGCGAAGGAAGGCATTCTCCGATGGATTCGCCTCCGTTTTAAGGATTTACGCTACCGTTCAGGCTTATCCCCGGAAAGGCAAGGATTGGCGTTCGATTTGCAACAAATCTGCTTGTCTACCCGTTTTGGAAATTCGGTGAAATTCCAACTCGGATGAAAATGGTCCTCCACAATGTTCCAGTGGATCACTGACCTCCAAGGAGACATGAGCAGGAGGGATCAGGATGGCATGAAGATGGTAACAGACGATTTGCTATTCACATGTTCACTCATTTACTGCGGCCAAACTGAGCCGCCAGAGCGGGCTGGCCGGAACTAGGGCGCTAAGGCACTCCCTTTTATAATCATCTTCTCACGTGGTAACTTTGGGATCTGCGTCCGCTGTCGGCGCTGTGCCTCTGATCGATTGTTTGGCGCCTTGATTGCTACCCAATCCTTGGTGTCTTGGATGCCCGTTGCTCTCATCGTCCCTGTCCCCCAAATCCACTCTCGATCTCTACTTTCGTACCCTCTCTTTTTTCGTCAGACCAACGCTGCGGCGGCCGACATTCCGTCAATCAGAGGTCGTTTGGAGTTGTGTCATGCCCATCAGGATCATGCCATCTAGCACTCGAACGAAGCGAAACTAAAGCGTAATGATTACACTCTGTAAGTTGGTCAGCCCGGTCTCTCGATAATTTGCCGTGGACTCGTGCCTTCGCCTTAGCTGTACTTAATATGGATGCATCTGAGCATGACTCAAACGCCGATCGTTTCGCGATGCTTCCCTGCCAGCTGTTGACGTTCATTGCGATTCGAGTTGCTTGGTGCGGGCAACCAAATGCACGTAGAAGCAGATAGAGCCCCGGTATCCTAAACGTCTCGATGCCCGTCAACGTGGATCGTTTACATTGTGATCAACAAGCGTCGCACTTGGCCTCGATTCTACTTTGTGCCCTCTATTTGACAGGCTGAAGTGAATTGGTATGTGTTGCAAGACGATGAAGTTTTTGACCCCTCATATGTAGTTATTCATTCGCCTCTTTCGGCTCGCCTCGTCCCAGGGACTCGTTCTTATCGATGAGGGTCCATCTTCCCGTCCAAGAGGCTGCAAGTCGATCACAAGGCACACATGCTCCCCCCAATCGAGCTTCATGATCCACAGTCCATACCATTCTTGGGAGACACGAGACGAAAATCCTCGATGGTTATCATCCAATCACAATCAAGCTTCGAACAGCTGTCCATCGATAGCTAAACTTTGAGCGTCAGATGAGCTGCCACCGATCGAGAGAGGTTTACCCTGTGGCACAGGGCCTTCCTAGGATTGAATTCCCCAGCGCAATTTGCTTTTTGAGTTCTGTGATTTCCTAGTAGGACGCAAAGGTGAATTCAACTATACTTCGGGCACATTCTGGGGATATGTGATGTTGTACCGTTTAAGCCTCGTTCGGTCTAGGCCGCAAGCCGGTATGCGGCACCATAGGGCCGCGCTGAAGAGAGCACCAACTTATAGTTATGCATAACTACCCATTGGGTTTTGTGCGGGCTTTGACACCCATTCCTCCCTTCTTTTTCCAAACGCAGAGAACATGAGGCTGGCGCATGTTGCAAGGAAGGCACTCCTGACATCAGGCGTGCGCCGTGCGAATCATATACCGCCGCACCTCGAAGCGATGATTGGTGCATGTATGTTCACCTGCACATATGAGGTACATATTCAGGGTATAGCCAAGACGCTTCCTTGGGTAATTGGATTGCCGCACCGTGAGCATCGACGTACATTTCTTACGGTAATCACCCGCTTCGGTAACTACCGACCTCCTAATCCCTCGTAGCTCTCAACTCTTGCTCTGAATCGGCGATGACGCCCAAGCTCTTCAGCGCAAATCGCCAGAAGGAGAGTTGTTATAGTTGGCTTCAGATTGGCATCCCGGTTGAGGTAGAATGATTCCTTTTTCTTACATGAGAAGGAAGACATTCAACAAGCAGTTTTCCGGGCATCGATGATTCCACGGTAGTGACGTATACTTGAAGCTCCCTGCTTCGAATGATAAGCTAGAATCAACAAGGATTCCAGCAGCGAGGTCGAATGGAACCCCATCACCGCCACACTGCTCATGGATGCCGGCCGAAGCTTGACGCTTGAAGGGCTCTTGGTTTGTCCGTGAGGCTTGACCGTTGATCAGAGTACCTCGTTTCAGGTCTTTCAAAGGAAATTCAGCTAAAGGGAATGCTTGATTCTCTGAAATTATTTGCAGAGGACCAAACGTTTGCGTGCTTCAGCAGGCCAAACTTTGGTCTATCTTTCGTCCGTTTCCTGTGGTCTTGTGAGTATCCATCCCGCAATGAACGGAGAGCGCATGCCCTGACGGATACATCTACCCTTTTCCCATTCATCAGCTGATAGGCTACCACCGAAGATCTATGTTGCAACTCACATCAGGTGCACAGTGTACCATCTCTTGGCCCGCCCGAAACTCTGGTCTGCCTTCTCCTGCCAGTGGTACTGTAGATTGCTTGAACAGGTCCTCGGAAGCAGGAATATAGTATGACGTGCTTATCCGGCGGCAGATGCTGCCGCTGCTCTCAGAAGTGCCATCGTGTTGTCCTTTACGAGAGCTCGTTGACTGATCTACTCTATTGCGTCGTGTCCCAATATTATAGCCCCGGATATTCACTTATTCTGCGTAGAGTGGGTCGTTTGATTCACTCTCGATGTGATTCCCTGTCGGCAGGTCATAAGGAACAACGCCCCATGGTTTGCACTTGCACAAATGCCCAAGCGCCCGTGGTCGTCGCGTCAATCCCGTCCTTAATCAGGGCGAGTTTAACCGTATGAGTACGACAATCCAGCGATCATCGTTGCGCGTTCCAATAAAAGTTCACCGTGAAACCAGATCCTTGAAAATCAGCGCTCAGGTAATCGTGGGTCTCGTAAGAATATAGACCCTTGAAATGACCTACGCCGCATGCCTTTCGCAGATCGTGCAGCCGACGGCATCTAGCAATTCGACATGTTCTGCCGACTCTACCCGTCCTTCACGGCTGCCTCGACGCTAAAAGCTCTCGCAAAATTGTGGGGGGGCACTCATTTCTACAGGCGGTTCAGAGTAACTCAATGGGATATGTGAGAGACACATCTTAGCCAAGGGCTTCATGTACAGTAGATCAGAGCGCCGGTCCTGATGAGATGACAGTGGGCTTCTCGTCCTTCAGTCCACTACGGCTAAAGCTTTCCGGTTCTGCCTTCTAAGAAGTATGATCATTGCACCCATCAGTACGACCTGCTATATGTTTCACAAGCGCGAATCACTGTGGTGGAGAAAGATGATCATGGACTCATCTGTCCTAGTATTCGTGTCCAGCCTAGTAGCGACATCATTGGCAACCAATCGAGAACTCATCTTCGGTAGCCTGGAAGCGATGGATACATACTCGAAGGAGTACACTCCAAAGTTCCCATGGACCTTTGATGTACCTCTGCGAATCTCATTCTCCACTTGGAAGAGAAGCACGAGTCAGCAGCGGGAGGGCTAGTAGAATCCACTGAACTGTCCGAGGTACTAGGCTTCCCCGCCCAGATACAATCATCTACAATCCATCGCTCGTCTCGGGTAGCTCGATAGCACGGCAAGCAAGTTAGTGAGCGCCGAACTCATCTTCATAAGGCTCCTGTCTCAATACCCCATGATTGACACGCTCTAGACCGCTTGTCGATCGATGCCACCGTGGCGTTTCTTCGCTCCGGGTACACGGAAGATTGGGGCACAGCCCAATTAAAGTTCAAAAGGGCACCGGGTTTTGTGTCAAGAATGAAAGTTCACCCAAAGGGTTGTGATAACCGCCGGATATGCGCCGAGCTTTTGGCCAGGAAATCATCTCAATGGGGAGAATCTGACATCCTCAATTGAGACACCATTGATGTCGATGATGATAGACGGGCGAACATTTCATGTGATGATTGTCGCCAGCATGTACGTTGTGTGGGGCTGAGTAGCCGCAAATCCCGGACAATGCACCAATTTGCTGTCAGTCGGACATTTGTCACTGTCAGACTTCAGGGCAAAGTCTTTCTAAGGCCGCGGTTGAAGGCACAGGAACGGATACATAGTAAGCCACTGTGGTGCCTGCAAACCGAGTAAACACATACAGGCGCACAGCAGTTGGTTCATCGACAAGGGCTCCAAACAATGGGATATGGAGAGTGGGGCAATGTAAGTAAGTTTGCAGCAGGCAACGTAGTCTGGGGACGAGCCTGATAATGCCACTCCATTGAAAACGAGAACACGCCAGTCCACCAAGCTTCTCCCGAGAGGCACTGATCGAAGAGATGGTGGGTCGCTAGGGCAATGCAATGACATCCTTTACAGCGTGGTGCAGTTTCCCAGGTTCCTTGGACCCAGATTGCTTCAACGACACAGGCAGCAGTGATTAAAGGGCGGGAAACCCTGCTGGAAATGATAGGACTTTGGAATTCTGGTAAAGGCCTTTCACGGACAGTTGAATACCGTTGACGTTCTTTCTACACTTCCTTGAGAATGCATTGAAGAAGGCCGTGAATGACGGTGATTTCCTGTTGCTTTGTGGTTCAGCTTGAATAGCGGACGTCTGTCGATCGAGCGAATCATCGAGATCGTCGTTGTCCGGTGAACTAGGTCCACGCGTCAGCAACGCCAGCGGCAACCTAAGAGGACGAAGTGCCTTCCATACTGACGTATCGATCACTTCAAATGACCGAAGGGGTAGAGCGAAACGGAGCAAGGTCCTTCTGTATAAAGACGTAGGTGGCCGAGGAGGTTCTTGAGCGAGTAGAAAGCCGAAGGTCTTCGAATTGAGCATCGACCATCGGCAGGTCCCGCTAGACGTCGCACGAGCCTACGGGAGAAGCTATCAAATAGAGATCGTCCGTCTGCCAACTGAGCAGCGCACTGCGAGAACGCCACCTATCCAAATAGGAGGAGTCTTAGCCATGTATGGCATTGAGTGGCCGAGAGATATCGAGGCAAAAGCTTGACCTTTGAGGGTGAAGGAGCTTATCATTACGATCCTCGCTGACGGCGTAGGCGGAGCCACCCCAGCGCCTCGGTTAGAGGGTTGAAAGGGACTCAGTTAGGCGGAAGGCCATCCGGTGAACCAAATTCAAGTAGATCTACAGATAAGACTCGGCCATCGCTCGGGCTAATAATCAAAGCAAAAGGCATACCTTATTGGGGAGAGCTTGAGCATAGATAGCCGGTTTCTCCAAAGAGTAGTCGGCAACGTCTGAGCTTGAGAAAGGAATTTGAGAAAGGTGACAGGACTGAATCCAAGAAATAGCCTCAGAACATATCGTAGCGCGAGCGAGATAACGGCGGGCAGGAATCCATTAATTTATATCTATACAATCGTGCCTACAATCGTGATCCTATGCACAACGAGTCAGTATAGGCAAAGCGAGGACAAAGGTATTTGATACGTACTAGCTTTCGAGGGGCGTTGGGTGCTCAGTATAGCATCCACGAAGTCGGCAAAAGAATCAAACACTTCGTCTGGGGGTGTTGTACCAGAACGACCCTCATCTCCCGATCGATATTTGCCAGTTCTCACTGTATGATGCTGTGGTGAGCGGAAATCGCGTGTTCAAACTCGAAAGGAGCATACCAAGCACACGCCATAAACCGAGTTCCAGGGCACCCTGACCAAGGTCAGCCTCGATGTCGTCGCCAATGACAGCGATCAGACCCTCTGTGTCGTTCATGTCAGTCTCAAAGTCGTTGATGACCATCTGGAAGAACGCTTTGGTGGGTTTCCCAACGATGTGGGCTTGGATCCCAGCGGCAGTCTCAAGCGCTGTGACGAAAGGCCCGGGCCCAAGCGAGAGACCTGGTGGATCATCCTTCTCGATGAACCGAGCCTTGTGAGTTGCAATGAGGGGTACCAGTCTTCGAGATCCAGTGGCTCCTTTTGGCTTGCCGTGTTCTCCTGTCAGAATTCTGAAGGCCGTGTTTAGGGCGTCATAGTCGAACTGTTTGGGTGCCAGGCCAACCACAACAGAATCGTAGGGTGCTTGTTTAGAGGATGAGCCGTGAGATGACGAAGGGATGACTTCTTCTCGAGCAGATCCAGAGAGAATCGTGTATGGACTACACAGGCCTGATGAGCCCTTCGTTGTAGGCCTGGTAGAACCAATTGACGTACCGTTTCAGACCCATTTCGCCCAAGGTGTGCGATACACTCCCGATACTGGTCCATACCTCCCGAGTGTCATTTGAAGAGTCGTTGATCACAAACCCTAGTTTACGAAGCCTTGCGATCAAGTCCTGAGTGGACTCTTTACTCGAATTGCTGCACAGCTTGAATGGAATCTGGGAGGCCCGTAGACGCTGCAATGCACCAGCAGCATCTTTGGTCTGCTTAGCTCCAATTTGAAGGGTTCCAGAGATATCTATGAGGAGGGTCTTGATTCGGGGTCTAGTGGGCATTGTGAAGGCGATAAAGAAGCAAGACTCACATTTAGCACATGTCTTGCGGAAGCATGGCAATCGTCATGGCGTATTTCGGTTACAACATTTCGGCGCCTCCTGTTTATCAAGAGCTTTACAAACACGCGGACAGCCACGATCGGCTCCAGTCTGATTTGTTACGGAAAGGACGCTAAACCTACAAAGAAACAGCTTTCTTCTGCAACCATTCCAACGCCCCCTCAGTCTCAATCCAGGATCGCGCATTGTGTTGCACCAGAACAGCCATCTCCTCCGCTGATCCACCCGTAGTGTACTCCACCAGATGGTGTATCCATCTCTCGTGGTCCATAAGGCCTTTCCAGAAATGCTTGTTGCCTTTGTGAATGCTGTCGAAGAGCTTCGCAACTTGTCTTTCCAGCAGAGCGATACGGTAGCCTATACCGTCGAGCGCCAGAAGCTCGTTACGGGTGGTCCAGACCGAACTTCGCGTCGTCACCGTGTTGCAGATCTTTTCCGCAACGTCAAAGTTGATCTTGTCGTTTTGAAAGAGGATAGTGGAAGCTGCTAGATCCTTCAAGTCAAGGAGCATCCTAAGTTTGAGAAGGAGGACGGCTATTGGGTGAGCAAAACCATAGGTCGAGACGAAGAGATCGTCGACAGGTTCCATGACATCCTCGTTGGAGAGGTTGAGAAACGGTAGGGACATGTCACCCCAATCGTAGGTGGAACTGGTTCCTTCTGTCGCATACCACTTCATAAAATCGTATGCATCTTGGTCTCGACGAAGTCGAAGGAAGAGACCAGGTACAATGTCACGAACGCCTATATTGTCACCTCGACAGAGACGCAGCATATCGAGGAGATGATCAAGGCAGGACTGGGTTGAGTCCCGGGTGTGAACATCAAGTTGTTTGTAAACAAGCTGGACGCGAGCGCGCATGTAGTCCCTTGTGGTGCTTTGGTACAGCTGAGCATCTATTCTCAAGTATAGGACGCGTTCGAAAACTCACATTATCCCCCAGAAATGACCAACGGATGTCTCAAAGGGGTTTCCCCAGCCCCATGGATCTGGTGGGCCGCTTGTGTCCCGTAGCTTTGCTTCTTCCTCGTCCATTATTTTCCTCGCCTTTTTAATCTGCACGCAAGCCCCCTTATGGCTCGGCCAATCGACAGATTGGTGATTTTGACTACAGTACCGGACCATTTTGCACCCTCCACAGCGTGATAGCGGTTTGTCTTCGCTTCCCAAAGACTGGCAGATATTGCAGCGCGATAAGACTGAGTCGGGCTTCGTCATGGCGTTCCGTAGACGTGCTTCAAGATCGTTGGTCGTGGTCAAAGGAAAAGCTCAACGAAGTGGCAACGGACCTCATAAATAGGGGTAATTGATGTCCGACCGGCATCTAGCAGAACTCGAGCGCGAGGCTCGGCCACGGGCGCCTATTGACTCAGTCTGGTGTGGCACTGCTCCAGAGATAAATCAAACCCCACACGAAAAAATCTTGAAGTGCGTTCAATTGCCGGTAATCTGCAATTGCAGCGCCCTACGATTGTGTACCCATCTTGGTGTGCAGCGTAAGGGCTTCGGCGCTCAGTCGTCATGGCTTTTTGGCCGCCCACAAAGCCTATATATCCTTGCCGACCAATCCTAAAGGTGACTCTTTCCACAGCCTCTCAGAGCATTGCTTGGGTGTGGTATAATATCATGTCTGTCTGCCTGCACCTTGTCAAAGTCCCGCGACATCTCTCACATTCTTCGCTGCTGATCTTCACGCTACACTTTCACTGCACCAAGGCTCTTCTCCAGTCCCACCTCAACAATTCTATTATGCCGCTATACGACCTTGATTCCGGGACTGTCGCTTGCCACTCCAAACCTGCTTGTTTGCAGACATCCTCAGAGCACCCTCTATCCAAAGGAGCCTTTAAGCTGACTTTCGAGTCAGTTGAGAGGCTCAATAGTACCAGCTACAGTGACGAAGCTTTCGGCATATTCCAAGATGCTTCTGTCCTGCTCCTTGATCTCTCTCCACCTCATGGCCAATCAACGATAGGCCCGACGTTTTACCGTTTTACCAGAATCTTACTTCAAAGGGACAAGTCTGGGAGCTACTTGCATCTTCCAAATCTGGCGACCCTGCTCATTTATGTTCCCAGAGACTGTTGGGGCTCAATGAGCGAGGGCGAGATCCAAGGTCTTCACAATGTCCTCACCTTTATTCACAACGATCATCTGGCTGCAAAGGCAAAAGGGCTTCAAGCACGGCCGTTACTCCAGTTAACCTTCCCTTCCCAAGGAGAACTCTGGCAGAAGAGTTACTGTGACGAGCCAACCGAACAATGATTGCGAACATCGATAACCCTCAGTCGTAATTCAAGGTCCATGATACACTTATACGTCCTACCCTAATTGTGAAAGCTCTCTAATTAGTCGCGAATACAATAACAGCCTATTAGTGTCATACAAAAGAAATCCAGCCTACACAACTTGATCCGGAGACGGTTCCACCCTGCGTCTGCCCTGGTGCAGCGTCTGCAATTCGTACTCTTCACTCCTCTGCACCCCCACATCACAAAACATGCTACTCCTCTGAGATCTCAACCCACTACCGCTGGCATAGAAGCTCCCCTCGCTGGTTGCACGGCTCAGACAATGCCGACCCCCACCGGTAGCCCTCCCAGACGCATCGCATTCCCATTCGGTTCCAATTTCCATGTCATCGTCTTCCTCGCGAATGGTACACATCTTCACTTCTTCTTGTCCTACATCGCCATGTGCGTCCGGAGGTGCCCTCCCTCCGATCCATGTCATTGTCTCCAGACCAAAAACGCTGGTAAAGACCCCGTCTTCAGATGGTTTGCAACAAGGACAGTTGGAGTCACCGCAATCGCACTCGCAGTTTGCAAGTTCCGGGGCACTGGGCTCGTTGATAGTGGTCTTGTTGGAAACGAGACCGGAACCGTCTCCGCCTCTTCCATACTGGCAGTTACACTTGCATCCACATGACGCCTCAGCGCGTCGATGTCGTTGTGCGAGAATCACGAAGAGCAAGCGAGTGCATAGAACCGATTCGAGCACTCGCTGGGGTCTGATGATGGGCGGTGAGGCAGAATGCAAGAGACGGGCGACAACACTAACCTCAAGAACGATCCCGCATAGCGTGGTGCAGCATGCGGAATAATCGCGTTGATCAAGCTGAGGAGTAGCACACAAAGGGAATGGTAAACCCCATTCTGATACAGCTGGTGAACCCAAGGCTCGCGGGACCCTTCCACTGTGTGAAACAATTCTCAGAACCATCGGAGATTAGGAGGAGCAAAGGAAACATACAATGGTAGCGAGCTCGAGCGAGGGTGAGCCCAATGGTGCCAGCCTCAGTTAGGAAGACGGTTAAAGAGAAGTAGCGGAGGTAGGGTCCAGTAGATCCAATCCAGCAGTGGTTGTCCGGGGGTGTCACACCATCTGAAACGTCGCGAGGTAAACAACAGGAAGACAAAGAGAAGAATTGAACACCAACGCACACCTCCAGGTTTCGAAATGCAGGTGTATGAGGATTAATGAAGACGCAATCTTGATCTAGTGAAGGTGGTCAAAGGGGAGTGTGCAGATTCGGCGGTAGGGCGTACGAAGAGTAGCATAGACGCCACGATGACAATGGACCGCCGCTTGTGCCATATTGCGCATGTCTGCAGAAATATCACAGCTTGGGGCTAGGTTAAATAAATGGCCATAGACATGAAGGAGACTCGTGCTGCGTACTGTAGACGACGTTTCCTCCAATCGCTGAACTCCCTGTCCGAGAGCAACAAGGTTAACTTGGAAGGAATCGCAGAGGTCTGAGACTTACATGTGTTGCCCTGAGACAATGCCCTACAGACTTCCGGCTTACCCATGACGCGATAGACTGTCCCGCTTAGCCCTAAAGCGACGAAGGAAATGTCTGGAGGACTCACATGCCACCATAAGATGCTGATCGATGAAAAGGCTATATCTGTTGACGTAGAACAGGACGAGCGACAGACTCCATTTCAACGGCCAGACATGGGTGACTTCCTGGTCAAGTGTCAAGAAATAATCATACATCTGGAAGACGTAAGTTTCGTGAATAGAGGTAGTAGGCAAAAGCGGTACCATGGTCGTCCAAGACGCAAAAGTCATGATATCAGGGAGACTGCTAAACGTCATTGCGATAGATAGAACGAGTCGCTTCGATGAGAAGGCTGGCTCCTCGCACAGTTTCTAAGGTCGAGGACGGAAGGCACACAGAAGCCGAAGCCCAGAAACAAGGAAGAGACCGAACGCTCAAGGATGTGGCCAGAGGAGCACGAGCGGGGCGATTGACGATGACGGGCAGAAGTGCGGGGAATCGCTATCGAGCGTGCATAACTAAGGAGAAAGGCGCTCGGCACTTGCAGAGCAGAGGCAAGAGTGATCGAACGGAGGCTGAAGGGCCATAATGATCCCTCAGTCATGGCTCCCACGGCTAGAACCTACAACGTCAAAATAGACGCCGGCTGCCGAAGCACGATTACCTTCAAAGTTCAGATTCGAAGGGTTTGTTGAGAAAATTGCTGCAAGATCTTAGTCACATAATGTAAACTGCCATCACCATCTGTATACAAACCCTATACAAACCTTGCGTTTCTTTTCTGTTCTGTGGGCTGCTTTGCAAATAGAGTCTAGGCGCCCTTCTCGTCCTGGCCAAGTGCTCGCAGGGTTCGACGGCTGACCATACTGTCGCAGGCCGCCAGTGCCACTAGGCCGAAACCACATCATATTAATTCGTTGCCTAACCTTCCTTGGTAACTCGTTCACCTGGATTGAGGACTCTGCGGGTGATGCGACCGTCGGTCCCGGGCCTTGCTCGGATGTCCAGGTCTTGCGTAGGTGGCCCGCTTCATTTCGTGTTTGGTCGGAGAAGAGACAACTGCCGGTTATCAGGGTAATAAGACGGTTATCATACTGTCACATAGCAACTGGAAGGACTTTGAGGACAAGTTGGAGCCCTCATACTCTAGAGGACAGCTGGCTTGCAGGGGGATGCTGGGGAGAATGGTTATCGGCATAATCCAAGCCCCGAGGACAGCAACTGACAGCAGGCATGAAGCTGCACGGTCCTAGCCGAACGCCATCAAACGCGTCGCGTCGCGCTTGTCGTTAGGGGCTAACGTGCTACAGGGGGTCCAATTGCGTCGGGAAATCCAACAACTCCGCCGTTCCTTCAGCCTGTCCAATGTCCATATACTTATTTCAATCCCCGACCGGCCCGTTGTCCGCTGAAAAGTCAGTGGGCATCCAAAGTGAGAATTCACAGGGACCATTGCTGCTCTCGTAACAAGTGCCTGTGTTTCATAGTTCCTGGTGCTTAGCGCCTATTGAATCTGCGATTGGGACCGAAGGGGATCAAGTTCCGCGTACACCCTCTTCGTAAGTACACCATGCGTCATGCACCAACGAACGAGAAGGTATCACATGGGAGAGCGATTTTTTCATTCAGAAAATATACAAGTTACATACATCATCCGCCCAGTTAACGCAGGGCAGGGAAACGACCAGCGGCGAGGTCTAATTTACAACGGCGATTCATCGCTAGAGGGTAGTCAACACATCGCGCCCACTCTCACTGCTACCCCTGGAAACGCAGATTCTAATCCCACTTGTCCACCTTCATTGTATCCTTCTCCATTAGGTTGATGTGCATCTTGAACGCGTTCCTCAACATATGAGGCTCGTGGCCCGCACCACGCTTGAGACACTCGTAGAGCGAGCGTTCGTAGTACTGCGTGATTCGCAACAACGTCAGCAAGGCGACCAAGTAAGAGGGATAAGCAACTTACATCCATCAGCATATCCCTGTAGTCAGGATGGGCACACTTTTGAATGATAAGCGGTGCACGCTCGCGAGGTGCAAGACCACGTAGGTCAGCGAGACCTTGTTCGGTGACTATCACGTCCAAATCGTGTTCTGCATAGACGAATGAAGGTTAACGTCCTGTCTTCCCAACCAAGAAACAAAGACCCACCAGTCTGGTCAACATGCGACGCAAAAGGCACGATGCAGCTGATACCAGTAGGATCAGACTTGGTGGGTCGACTATCGTCCCAAGCCCTGATTAGCATGGGATAACGGCGTCAAGGCAGATCAATACGCACGCAGAAGGAGTGTGCATGATCGACAACTTGGCATTTCTCAAAAAGTCGGCAGAGCCTCCAAGACCGTTGAGCATCCGCGAGCCGAGTGCGTTTGTCGAGTTGGCATGAGCGTACTACGCCATGAGTGTCAGCATTTGGAGCAGAATCCTCGTCGAAACGACTGGGACTCACAATGTCGACCTCCAACGGGGTGTTCATGGCAATGATACCCAACCGCCTGATAATCTCCGGAGAGTTGGCGACTTGTTGAGAACGAAGGAGGAGTCGGTCTTTGTAGTTGGCCCAGTTTTTGTAAAAGTGGTCAAAGCTACACCAGAAGATGCGTTAGTGGAAGCACCAGGGAACAAGAGGGTGTACACATACCCTTCAGGAGAGAAGCGAATGCTCGTCGCAGTTGCAAAGCTCAGCTTGCCCGAGTCGAAGAAGCGAATAAAGGTATCTTGGAGTACTTCTGTCCAGACATTGACTTGGTCGAATGGGCCGTCTGCGAGACCGCCTGTCAAAAAAAGAAGGTGTGGGTGAGCATTCTGACATTCAGTCGGAGATGGGGGGTGGGGGTGAAAGGGTTCGCGTCCAAGCCCAAGCCTGAACCCAAGACAAAACGAAGCAGGCGCATGTCAAGGAGTAAATGCAAAACGCCCAGGCGGTAGAGGAGAATCTGCATAGACACGGAGTTGGGCTGTCGCACAAGCCCTCTTGGGTGGTGGCGGACGAAGTCACCGAAGGCCAGCGACAGAATCTCGGAACAACAGCATCTACAGTACGAGAAGTAAAAGACAACGTACCAATGATACTGTTTGCCACGTTTCCGATACCAGATTGAAGAGGGAGGAGGGAGCGAGGCAGACGATGGGCTGCCACTTCCTCGCTGAGAAAGTTAATCAAGTGGCCAGCAATGGCCAGCGATTCGGTGTTCTAGAGCGCAAGTTTAAGCAACGAGGCGGGCGGCATGTGGATATGGCGCACCTCAGGAGCGTTAGGCCCCGTGTTATCGGGCTGGTCAGACTCGACGATGCCGACAATGCGATCCGGGTCAACAGCGATGGCGGGGACACCAATCCTATCGTGCGGGTGAACAATGAGCTGTCCAACTCGCAGTCAGCTACACCAGCCACGTAGAGAGAAAGACCAAACGCGCACATAAGGTAGCCTCGAAGGCGGCGTAAAGTTCTGGTTGATATCGTGCAACCCAGTCAGGTTCGGGATGCGGGTATTGACCTCCACAATGATCTTCTCCGCACTCTGCAAGATTTCTGGGGTCGCTCCGACGCTCGCACCCAAAACGATATGGCCCTCCTCGGTGATAGCGGTGGCTTCGACGATGGCCCAATCCAGAGGCTTCTTGGGATCCCCGTGATTCTTCTTGAGAGAGTAGTAGCCGTAGACAAGGTCCTGCGGAAACATGGAAAGGTGCTTGTCTGCAAAGTTAATTCGGCCTGCGTTGATTCCCTTGGAGATTTCCTTGCCGACTTGGTGAGGGTAGCGCCGGGCGATCCTAGACAATATCAACGTTAGGGGAACGAGATGAAACAAGAGAGAGAGAGAGAGCAGCGTACATGTCCATCTTAGCCCAACGATCCTCCACCTCGGGACCAACACTTGCACCAACGAAGAGGTTGAACTTCTTCTTGGTTGCTGGGTCAGCTTGGAGGTTGTTCTTCTCAACGTGGTCCCGCGATAGCTGTGGGAGTGGCTTTGGGGTAACCGACACCCGTGAAGCCTGACCAGCCGATCTATACGAACGTCTCTGTCTCAGTAGTTGGTTGACGGTGGAGACGGCAGAACGTACATAGTCGTCATTCTATAGGATAAGGGTCAGCATGTTTCATAGCCTTCGATAAGAGGAGAAGACGCACCTTGAACAAAGGCGCCAACTCCTCAGCTGTGGTGAGCTTGTTCAGCCACTGGGGTTTCTTGACTCGGTCGAGGAGGGCAGCCGAAGGCTTGATACGCCCAGTCGTCAGCGCCGCGTTCCTGAGTCGTAGTGCAGGCTTCATCTTGCTTCTATCTCGCTGTAACAGTCGATTCTATCCTCCAGTGGTGAGTGCCGGGAACAAACCGGGACGGAGCGGCTGGAGGGATTTAAATTTTGTGGGGAAGAGAAGTCTCCTTGGAGGCGGGGTATTTAAGAGGCCTGGCATTGCCGGTGTAGGTTCATAGATGATCCAGCTTGGCCTCGGCATGAGAGAAGGCAGTCATGATGTAAGAAGCATGTGTTCGAGCCCCTATTCTAACCGTGCGACTGCTCGGATGTCCGGATGTCGCCGAACCGTGCTCTGCATGGGCGCTTATAGTCGGATCGGCTTGACGTCGGGTTTTAGGCAAATTAGGGTAGATTGCTAGACCAGTATCCAGAATAATCGAAGATAAGAGACACTAGCTATACAGCTCCTCGTACTTGCTACGTCTCCATGTCTGTTCCAATGCAGGATGCACCATAATCACCTCAACCTCCACCTACGCATATCTTCAATTTACTTTGAATATCCGGTTCATACTCTGTTATGTTCATTAATCTGAACAATGAAAGGTACTGATAGTATCTTGTATTGAATCCCCTGAAAGCCAGATGTCGGGTCTACAGGGCGAGTGTGACGGGGGAAGTACTCGAAACACAGAATGAGAGATATCTATGTCCCCTCGGTACCGTTCCGCCACCTCCTGGCGGACAATTGTAAGCTACGAATGGGTTTCGTCAGAACTTTCTTCCAACTCTTCTTCGTCTGAGGCTCAAGAGCATGAGATGCAGTCGACCCGCCAGTGCCACCGCCTATTCCACTAGATTCGAATTCTTTAAGCAGTCGAACAACCCCGCTATGTCCATGGGCCATGGCGATTGACAGGGCGGTGTGTCCATCTTCTGCGCGCTCGACTGTGGTATCAACACCAGCTGCATCAAGAAGGAGCGGAATTATGGCTTCATGTCCACCCTCAGCTGCCAGGATCATTGCAGTGCCCCATGTATTTGCGGCATTGATATCAATACCTTCCACAGCGACGAGCTGGGCAACTACGCCGGTATAGCCATCGTCAGCAGCAAGCATGAGCGCTGACCAGCCTTTACTGTCGACCAGGTTGACTTGGATGTCGGTGCAAGACAGGAGGAGCTTGACGATGCCCTCGTAGCCGTTGCTAGCGGCCAGCATGAGGGCCGACGTCCCTTCGTGATTGACCTGGTTGATCTGAATGTCAGGAAGGGCGAGCAGGAGCTTGACGATGCCTGTGTGGCCTTCGCTGGCAGCTTTCATGAGTGCCGACCACCCGTCATTGTCAATCAGGGAGACCCGAGTCTCGGGATGTGAAAGGAGTAGTTTGACTACATCTTCGTTGCCCTTGTGAGCGGCCAGCATGAGCGCTGACACCCCTTCATTGTTCACCAAGTTGAGCTGGATCTCGGGACGTGCAAGGAGAAGTTGGACAATGCGTCCATGGCCATCGCAAGCAACCTTCATGAGCGCAGACCACCCATCGTTATTAACCAGGTTAATCAGGGTATCGAAGCGTGCAAGGAGGATCCTAACGAGGTGTTCATGACCTTGGTCGGCAGCTAGCATAAGCGCTGACGACCCCTTGTTGTTGAGCAGGTTGACTAGGACGTCAGGATGGGCAAGTAGTGACGCAACGGCGACTGTGTCACCGCAGTGAGCGGCCAACATGAGCGCCGACCATCCTTCATCGTCGACCAAGTTGACCTGGATCTCGCGATGAGCGAGGAGAAGTCTGACAATGCCTCTGTGACCAAGGTGAACAGCTAACATGAGCGCTGAAAACCCTTGAATGTCGACCAGGTTCACTTGGATCTCTGGATGGCCAAGGAGAGACGCTATAGCGCCTTCGTAGCCACGCGAGGAGGCCAGCATCAAGGCGGAATGTTGGTTGACTTGTGTCATGACATTCGGGTCGCCATTTTCGTCCTGCATTATCATGGACACGGGTAGGTTATAAACGGCGACGATATGGAAGGGACCGAGAATGTCAAACAACGCAGAGAGGTTGAAATTGGTATAGGCGGGAAATGCAATGCATTCGCTAACAAAGCTCGCAATCAGCCGTCGGGTATCTTCAGCATCTAGGGATTCCTGAGCGTGGACGGCCCATGAATCAGACGCGTAAGCGAGGAGGGGGTCTGCTTGACGGGCTGCGACAAATTCCGCTTCCGAGTGTATCGTCGTATTCTGGAAACCACATTGTGTAAGATGGGTCATGCAAACCGTGGCGAGATGGGAATGCGGATGGGGGAACGAGTGGCGGAGAAGTCCCTGCAAAGTGTCCTTGGCAGTGTAATCTAGTACCGCGAACTGAATCAGGGGAAGAAGTGAAAGAGTTATTCAATTCACTTACGGACAAGGCGAACGAGCTTGCTCTCTTCTTCGAGAGTTATTAGCCCGCGGCATAGAGTTATGAGGGTCGTCCCGGGCGCAAGCCGGCTGGGTTCAAACTTGTAGGCCTCGGGAGAAGTTGCGACAGCATGTGCCAGTTCTTCAATGGTCATTGACCTCGATGCGTTGAGTACCCAGACCAGAGTGGTCTTCGCAAGCGAGACATTGCTTTCCCTTTGTTCGAGAATCTGGCGCCAAGTTTGAAGATAGACATCTTCAATTCTCGAAGGGAAGGCTTCAAGGGTCTGCCTGACCTCTTGAGCCGTAACGCACTCGCAAAGTGCGTCCAACTGGAGAGATGCATGCAGAAACCTGAAAAACATCTAAGCTCGAGACAAGCAAGAGAGACGATCACGACGTACATTCCACCACACTTGCTCTTGACCAAAGAAACAATCTCATCTGTCAGGGACGAACCCTCCTTCTCCAGCAGATTTGCCAGGTCACGACTGCGAGTAATCTCTTGCCTGATGTGAAGATCGAGGTCGCTCTCTTGTGCCACGATGGGAAAGCAGTGGGCATTGGGAGCCCGAGTCTCAACAGCTTTCAGTGGCCGTGAGGTGATGAACAGCCGGACATTCAACGATGCAAGCTTCTGAACAAGGTCGACCTGTACCCTGTCGTGAGCCTCGTCCAGTGCGTCAATCACATAGAATGTTGCTGCGCATGCTCCTGTGAACTGACGCAAGAGATCAAGGAGATCGGCTTCCGTTGGCTGCGTCGTTTCGCGCAGGTGCCGAGCATAGGCTCGCTTGGCAAGGCGTGCACATTTGGGGTGTCTTTCAACGGTTTGCTTGACAAGGATCTCCAGGACGTTGCGGACTGTCAGATCCGCACGATCGCTGTAGCGAATGTAGACGTAGCAGACGCAGACTTTTCCGCCTGCTGCCTCGGCGCGAGCTTCCAGTTCGCGAATGACGATAGATCTGAAGAATCCAGTCAGGGACACTGATCGATCATGGAGTGCAAGCTGGACCGACTTACGCTAAGACAGTCTTGCCAGCACCCGCTGAAGACAACCCTTAGATACTAAAGCAAAATACAAATTTCAGGCCCACTCACGAATGCCAGAACCCCACAAGATCTTCAGATCGCCATTGGAATCCAGCCAAATACGGAAATGGTGATTTTTGAGCAACCAGACGCCAGTCCCTGGGGTAGCTTTGGAGATAATGTCAAGGTGAATGGTACGCAGGTTGCGAATAGCGCCAAGAACGGCTGTTATGTCAACTTTGTCGGGATAGCTGTGATAGTGCTTGTGAACATTGACATCCCGTCCTGCGAGATTGACATCCCCGTGGTTTGTCGTTACCCCGTAGGCTTGTTGTATTGTAGCTGGTGTGCTAGCTTTTGAAGGAGGAGCGCTCATTATTTGTGGGATAATTCTAGTCGCGAACCCCATGAACCCCTCGAACCCTAGGGTTCTCAAATAAGTTATTCGCGAACCCCATTTCCCTCCCACAGTAAGCATCACCGCTGGCCGGTGCCACGGGCGCGGCGGGTGGATTCCCAAAACGGCGATACCGCACACTCGAGTGAATCGAGAAGCAAAGGCTGGCGTTGAGAGGCGGCCACACGAGAATTTGTATGGGAGTCAGTTTAAAAGTATGCAAGTCTATCTATTTGAGAGACGTGATAAACTTTAGTTGTAAAATCAATAGATAATCGTGTTAAAATCCAAACTTGTTAGCGCCTTCGAGACTTCGAACGGCTCGGGCAGTGCGTCGGTTACGGTTTGACGAAAGTGCAGTACCTTTGCGCTAGGGCCTTGACATCGGCCCCTCGCCCCTGTGGAGCACCAATTTATCGACTTGTGTGGGGGCGGCCTTATGAATATTATTAGTACTCATTCGGACAATATGCACATCTGTCAGTCCAGCCAAGTGCTATTTCTTCTCGATTTTTAGCTGGTTAAGCACATTTAGTATGCGTCTCGCCTTTTACGGGCACTCGGAACAGCACAACGAAAGCGATAAAGGCGAGAACCTTTGACAATCTTGACTCGGAATACGATCAGATTTGGTATTATCTCCATAAACCACCATATCGGGACTGGTATTAGTATTCCACAGCGCAAAGTCAGCTACACGAGCGAGTGGCAGGAGATCACAGTGCTTAAAATGATAATTCAGAAGACTTGAAGCCATATCTTAACCGGTTGGAACTGCACTGATTGCCTCAGAGCCAGCGAGTTTGATCGCGCCTCCTGGTACCTACTAGTACCATCGAGGGCGGGTCTGAAAATGTCCTTAGACAACTGGCATTGCCTTCGAAGTAGATTTCGATTTACTTAGCACTTGAAATGCTAATTCCAAAGATATACTGTAAATATCAGCTGGTTATCACTGGGAGCGCTGTGAAGAACAGATGTTTCCCTGTCCACGCTCACTCGGCGAGCTGCACGCGGCACACAAAACTGCCTTGTCTTCGCATTATGGACAGTAGACTCAATATTTGCTCAGATTACTTAGCTATGCATCTAGGATTTTTTAGGAGCTTCGCCATTCTCTAGTATCATTGTTACGCTTACGATAAGCGGGCGTCTAACAATCAGTATTGGAACTAGGCGCCGACGCTGAGTCGCCGTCTGCCCAGGCCGTGCTCCGGAATGCAGCCAAACAATCGCAAAGAAATATAATTGATGTCTCATCAAATTGCTTGAAACATGGGGTTCGCGAATACAGAAGGGTTCGCAAATAGAATTATCCTTATTTGTGCTTGACGCTAACAGCACGTTTCATGTCTCACCTAGCTGTCCATCTGCAGCCGCTCGCAGTACCTGTGAGCCATCCTACACGATCGCTGAGCAGTGCAATGATATTCAGCTCGCGATAGTACTTACCATAACGAAAGGGAGTATAAACGCAAATTCACAAGAGAAGGCAGACCGTTGCACAGCACAAAATCCAGATAGGGATGGTGGTGGTTGTAGTCAGAGCGGCAAGCTTGATGCATGTGCGAACTTTGCGGTGTAGTAATTGATCTCGAAAGGCCATTACCTGTCTACATGCAATGTGATCGAGAAACAAAGATTGAACAACAGGAAAATCAAATAGGTATAACAGAAGAAGATTACAATATCGACGTGGGTATTGTTAATGGGCTAGAGACAGAAGGTAGGAAGAAGAAACGTTCAGTTTAGTATCGTATATGCATCAGAGGAAGCGGAATTTCAGACACGATGATGCTCAAAAAGGACTCCATACCACGAAGCCGCAGTGGTTCCTAGATCCGTGGAGCAAAGGAGGCTCGAGAGTCAAACGACTGGCATGAAACAAACGAGCCTTCAACATCGACGTCATCGACCGCCTTTTCCTTCGATTCGACTTGTTCGGGTTGCCCGATTGGGCCCTCGTATGGGGGAACCTCTCATTGTTCGTCCGCCTCTGTAGCGGCGTCTTCAGCGATCGACGGAGGAACAATGAAGGTCGGCATCCTCCACAATCGAGCTGACCCCTCGAGCTTTACAGCCCCTTCTCCGTTCGACACTCCTCCATTGCTCTGCACTCGTAACAGACACTCCGAGTTCTGAGCGCGTAGCTCATCCTCGCGATCGCCCTCTTCATCTTCGAGGAACCCGCAAATCGACTCCTCCGAAGCTGTCGACCCTACCGCCCCAAGAAACGATCGCCGCAAAGCAAAGCGCGTCATAGGCTGAACGCACCACGTCGAGGGAAACATGTCGGATTCCGCTGATTCCGTGTCATACGGGGACGAAAGTGCGAGCGATGAACACGAATAGTTGGAATTTGCAGAGTGCGAGGAAGGTGAGTTGACGAGCGGCTTGTTGTTGGTGGGGAGGCGCTTCAGGGTTGTCGAACGTCTTCCGATGTTGGAGCGGTCGGTGATGGTAGAGTGGACAAAGGAGAGTCGACGGATGGGCAAGAGGTCCTCTGCGGTTCTCGTTCGACGCTTCACCTCTCCCAAATCAAAACGGTCCACTTCACCGGCTGAAGTCACCGGAGCTCCAAGATCGCCACCGTAAAACTCGCGATAGAACGCGTAGTAGCGCGGTTCAGGTGCAGACAGAGACGGCGACAAACCTCGCTCGGAGTCGAGACCTGAAGCTGTCCCGTTCCACTGCTCCAAGGATTCATGGCAGGACGACTCGCCTGAACCGACCGAGGCCTTTCTCTGACGAAGGATTGAAGGAGTCGAAAGCGAAAGCGACATCCCATCGAAATCAGAGGCGAACGTTTCGTGGAGGTCGTTGATGAAGTGGGCCGGGAGTAGTAGGCTCTGCCATGGCTCAGCAGGGAGCCTAAACCCAAGACAAAACGAAGCAGTTGCGTGTCAAGGAATAAAACCTATGCGACATCCACGCGAGCAGAAAAGAATCTGCATAGACAGAGAGTTGGGGCTGTCGCACAAGCCTTCTTGGGTGGCGACGGACGAAGTCACAGAAGGCCAGCTACAGAATCTTGGAACAACAGTGTCCATACTAACAGAAGCAACGGACAATGCACCAATGATACTGTTTGCCACGTTTCCAATACCAGACTGAAGAGGGAGGAGAGAGCGAGGCAGACGATGGGCTGCCACTTCCTCACTGAGGAAGTTGATCAAGTGGCCAGCAATGGCCAGGGATTCGGCGTTCTAGAGCACAAGTTTAAGCAACGAGGCGGACGGCATGTGGATATGGCGCACCTCAGGAGCGTTAGGCCCCGTGTTATCGGGCTGGTCAGACTCGACGATGCCGACAATGCGATCCGGGTCAACAGCGATGGCGGGGACACCAATCCTATCGTGCGGGTGAACAATGAGCTGTTGAAATTGCAGTCAGCTATGCCAATCACGTAGAGAAAAAGACCAAACACGCACATAAGGCAGCCTCGAAGGCGGCGTAAAGTTTTGGTTGATATCGTGCAACCCAGTCAAATTCGGGATGCGCGTATTAACCTCCACAATGATCTTCTCCGCACTCTGCAAGATCTCTGGGGTTGCCCCGACGCTCGCACCCAGGACGATATGACCCTCCTCGGTGATAGCGGTGGCTTCGACGATAGCCCAGTCGAGAGGCTTCTTGGGATCGCCGTGATTCTTCTTGAGAGAGTAGTAGCCGTAGACAAGGTCCTGGGGGAACATGGAAAGGTGCTTGTCGGCAAAGTTGATTCGGCCTGCGTTGATTCCTTTGGAGATTTCCTTGCCGACTTGGTGAGGGTAGCGCCGGGCGATCCTGGCCAATATAAACGTTAGGGGAAGGAAATGAAATAAAAGGGAGGGCAGCGCACATATCCATCTTAGCCCAACGATCCTCGACCTCTGGACCAACACTCGCACCGACGAAGAGGTTGAACTTCTTCTTGGTTGCTGGGTCAGCTTGGAGGTTGTTCTTCTCAACGTGGTCCGCGATAGCTGTGGGAGTGGCTTTGGGGTAACCGACACCGGTGAAACCTGACCAGCCGATCTACATTCCTTCATTAGGACACTCTCCAACTAAAGAACAGAGAAACATACGTAGTCGTCGTTCTATGGGATGCGTCAGTAAGAATGGCCTTCGAATAAGAGGAGGAGGCGCACCTTGAACAGGGGTGCCAACTCCTCAGCTGTGGTGAGCTTGTTCAGCCACTGGGGTTTCTTGACTCGGTCGAGGAGGGCAGCCGACGGCTTAATACGCCCAGTCGTCAGCGCCGCATTCCTGAGTCGTAGTGCAGGCTTCATCTTGCTTCTATCTTGTTGTGACAGTCGATTCTATCCTCCAGTGGTGAGTGCCGGGAACAAACCGGGACGGGGCGGCTGGAGGGATTTAAAAATTGTGGGGAAGAGAAGTCTCCTTGGAAGCGGGGTATTTAAGAGGCATGGCGTAGGTTCATAGATGATCCAGCTTGGCCTCGGCATGAGAGAAGGAAGTCATGATGTAAGAAGCATGTGTTCGAGCCCCTATTCTAACCGTGCGACTGCTCGGATGTCCGGATGTCGCGGAACCGTGGTCTGCTTGGGCGCTTATAGTCGGGTCGGCTTAACGTCGGGTTTTAGGCAAATTAGGGTAGATTGCTAGACCAACATCCAGAATAATCTATGATAAGAGAGGTTAGCTATACAGCTCCTCGCACTCGCTGCGCGTCCATTTTTGTTCCAATGCAGGATGCACCATAACCACCTCAACTTCCACCTACACGCGGCTTCAAATTTAAAGTATATTTAGTTTGAATATCGGGTTTATAATCTCTTATGTTAATTAATCTGAACAATGAAACTTGGTAGTGATAGTGTCTCGTATTGAATCTTCTGAAAGCTTGATGTCAGGTCTACAGGATAAGTGTAACGGAGGAAGTACTCGAAACACAGAATGAGAGAGATCTATGTCCCCTCGGTACCGTTCCGCCACCTCCTGGCGGACAGTTGTAAGCTACGAATGGGTTTCGTCAGAACCTTCTTCCAACTCTTCTTCGTCTGAGGCTCGAGAGGATGAAATGCAGTCGACCCCCCAGTGCCCACGCCTATTTTCCCAGATTCAAATTCTTCGAGCAGTCGAACAACCCCGCTGTGTCCATTGGCCATGGCGATTGACAGGGCGGTGTGTCCATCTTCTGCGCACTTGGCTGCAGTATCAACATCGGCTTCATCGAGAAGGAGCCGAATTATGGCTTCATGTCCACCCTCAGCGGCCAGGATAATTGCGGTGCCCCATGTATTTGCGGCATTGATATCAATACCTTCCACCGCAACGAGCAGGGCAACTACGCCGGCATGGCCATCGTAAGCGGGGAGCATGAGAGCTGAACAGCCTTCATTGTTGGCGAGGTTGACTTGGATGTTGGTGCATGCCAGGAGGAGCTTGACGATGCACTCATAGCCGTTGCTAGCGGCCAGCGTAAGTGCTGACGACCCTTTGTGATTGACCTGGTTGATCTGAATGTCAGGAAGAGCGAGCAGGAGTCTGACGATGCCTGTGTGGCCTTTGCTGGCAGCTAGCATGAGTGCCGACCACCCGTCATTGTTAACCAGGGAGACCCGAGTCTCAGGTTGTGAAAGGAGTAGTTTGACCACATCTTCGTTGCCATTGTGAGCAGCCATCATGAGTGCTGACAACCCTTCATTGTTCACCAAGTTGAGCTGGATCTCGGGATGTGCAAGGAGAAGTTGGACAATGCCTCCATGGCCATTGTGAGCGGCCATCATGAGCACTGAAAACCCTTCATTGTTCACCAAGTTGAGCTGGATCTCGGGACGTGCAAGGAGAAGGCGGGTAATACCTCCATGGCCATCGAACACAGCCATCATGAGCGCAGACCACCCGTTGTCAACCAGGTTAATCAAGATATCGAAGCGAACAAGGAGGGTGCTAACGAGGTGTTCATGACCGTGGCGGGCAGCTAGCATAAGCGCTGAATGCCCATCGTTGGCGAGCAGGTTGACCAGGACGTCGGGATGAGCAAGTAGTAACGCAACGACGCCTGTGTGACCGTGGTAAGCGGCCCTCATGAGCGGCGACCATCCTACTATGTTGTCGACCAAGTTGACCTGGATCTCACGGTGAGCGAGGAGAAGTCCGACAATGCCTCCGTGACTGAGTGCAGCAGCCAGCATGAGCGCTGACCACCCTTGAATGTCGACCAGGTTCACTTGGATCTCTGGATGGCCAATGAGAGACGAAACAGCGCCTTCATAGCCACTCAAGGAGGCTAGTATCAAGGGGGACCGTTGGTAGATTTGCGTCACGACATTCGGGTCGGCAATGTCGTCCTGCGTTATCAAGGACATAGGTAGGTTGTGAATCGCGATGATATGGAGGGGACCGAGAACGTCAAAGGACGTAGAGAGTTTGAGGGTGGTATAGGTAGGAAAGGCATTGCATTCGCTAACAAAGCTCGCAATCAGCCGTCGGGTATCCTCGGCATCCAGGGATTCTCGAGCGTGGACAGCCCAAGAATCAGACGCGTAGGCAAGGAGAGGGTCTGCTTGGCGGGCTGCAACAAAGTCCGCTTCCGAGTGTATCGTCGTATTCTGGAAACCACAATGTGTAAGATGGGTCATGCAGACCGTGGCGAGATGGGAATGCGGATGGGGGAACGAGTGGCGGAGAAGTCCCTGCAAAGTGTCCTTGGCGGTATAATCTAGCACCGCGAACTGAATCAGGGGAAGAAGTGAAAGAGTTATTCAATTCACTTACGGACGAGGCGAACGAGCTTGCTCTCTTCTTCGAGAGTTATTAGCCCGCGGCATAGAGTTATGAGGGTTGTCCCGGGCGCAAGCCGGCTGGGTTCAAACTTGTAGGTCTCGGGAGAAGTTGCAACCGCACGTTCCAGTTCTTCAATAGTCATTGACCTTGATGCGTTGAGTACCCACACCAGAGTGGTCTTCGCGAGCACGACATTGCCTGGCCTTTGTTCAAGAATCTGGCGCCAGCTTTGAAGATAGACATCTTCGATTCTCGAAGGGAACGCCTCAAGGGTCTGTCTGACCTCGTGAGTCGTAACGCACGCGCAAAGTGCGTCCAATTGGAGAGATGCATGCAGAAACCTGAAAAATATCTGAGCTCGAGATAAGCGAGAGAGGCGATCATGACATACATTCCACCACACTTGCTCTTGACCAAAGATACAACCTCATCGCTCAGGGACGAACCCTCCTTTTCCAGCAGATTTGCCAGGTCACGACTGCGAGCAATCTCTTGGCTGATGTGAAGATCGAGGTCGCTCTCCTGTGCGACGATGGGAAAGCAGTGGGCGTTGGGAGCCCGGGTCTCGACAGCCTTCAGTGGCCGTGAGGTGATGAACAGCCGGACATTCAATGATGCGAGCTTCTGAACAAGGTCGACCTGTACCCTATCGTGAGCCTCATCCAGGGCGTCCAGCACGTAGAATGTTGCTGAGGTTGCTTCTGTGAACTGATGCAAGAGATCAAGGAGATCGGCTTCCGTTGGCTGCGTCGTTTCGCGCAGGTGCCGAGCATAAGCTTGCTTAGCAAGGCGTGCACACTTTGGGTGTCTTTCAACAGTTTGCTTGACAAGGATCTCTAGGACGTTGCGGACCGTCAGATCCGCACGATCGCTATAGCGAATGTAGACGTAGCAGACGCAGATTTTTCCGCCTGCTGCCTCAGCGCGAGCTTCTAGTTCGCGAATGACGATAGATCTGAAGGATCCAGTCAGGAACACTGATCGATCATGGAGCGCAAGCCGGACCAACTTACGCTAAGACAGTCTTGCCGGCACCCGCTGTAAACAACCCTTAGATACTAAAGCAAAATACCAATTTCAGGCCCACTCACGAATGCCAGAACCCCATAAGATCTTCAGATCGCCATTGGAATCCAGCCAAATACGGAAATGCTGATTTTTGAGCAACCAGACGCCAGTCCCTGGGGTAGCTTTAGAGATGATGTCAAGGTGAATGGTACGCAGGTTGCGAATTGCGCCCAGAACGGCTGTTATGTCAACTTTGTCGGGATAGCTGTGATAGTGCTTGTGAACATTGACATCCCGTCCTGCGAGATTGACATCCCCGTGGTTTGTCGTTACCCCGTAGGCTTGTTGTATTGTAGCCGGTGTGCTAGCTTTTGGAGGAGCGCTCATTATTTGTGCTTGACATTAACAGCACGTTTCATGTCTCACCTAGCTGTCCATCTGCAGCCGCTCGCAGTACCTGTGCGCCCTCCTACACGGTCGGTGAGCAGTGCAATGATATTCAGCTCGCACTAGTACTTACCATAACGAAAGGGAGTATAAACCCAAATTCACAAGGGAGGGCAGACCGTTGCACAGCACAAAATCCAGATAGGGATGGTGGTGGTTGTGGTCAGAGCGGCAAGCTTGATGCATGTGCGAACCCGCAAGGCATTCTATATTTACCCTGGGGCCTTATGAACGTGATCCAGCGGTACTTTACGGTGTAGTAATTGATCTCGAAAGGCCATTACCTGTCTACATGCAATGTGATCGAGAAACCAAGATTGAACTACAGGAAAATGAAATAGGTATAACAGAAGAAGGTTGCAGTATTGACGCGGGTATTGTTAATGGGCTAGAGACAGAAGGCAGGAAGAAGAAACATTAAGTTCAGTAGCGTATATGCATCAGAGGAAGGGGAATTTCAGACACGATGATGTTCAAAAAGGACTCCATACCACGAAGCCGCAGTGGTTCCTAGATTCGTGGAGCAAAGGAGGCTCGAGAGTCAAACGACTGGCATGAAACAAACGTCGCAACCGAGCCTTCAACATCGACGTCCTCAACCGCCTTTTCCTTCGACTCGACTTGTTCGGGTTGTCCGATTGGGCCCTCGTATGGGGGAACCTCTCGTTGTTCGTCCGCCTCTGTAGCGGCGTCTTCAGCGATCGACGAAGGAACAATGAAGGTCGGCATCCTCGACAACCGAGCTGGCCCCTCCAGCTTCACAGCTCTTTTTCCATCCGATGCTCCCAACAGACACTCAGAGTTCTGCGCCTCCATCTCATCCTCGCGATCCCCCTCTTCGTCCTTGAGGAACGCGCAAATCGACTCCTCCGACGCCGTCGACGCTACCGTCCCAAGAAACGATCGCCGCAAAGCGGAACGCGTCATAGGCTGAACGCACCACGTCGAGGGAAACATATCGGATTCTGCTGATTCCGTCTCATACGGGGATGAAAGAGCGAGCGAAGAACACGAATAGTTGGAATAGGCAGAGTGCGAGGAGGGTGAGTTGACGAGTGGTTTGCTGTTGATGGGGAGGCGCTTCAGGGTTGTTGAACGTCTTCCGATGTTGGGGCGGTCTGTGATGGTAGAGTGGACGAAGGACAGTCGACAGATGGGCAAGAGGTCTTCTGCGGTTCTCGTTCGACGCTTCACCTCGCCTAAATTGAAGCCATCCACTTCACCGGCTGGAGTCACAGGAGCCCCAAGATCGCTACTGTAAAACTCGTGATAGAACGCGTAGTAGCGCGGCTCGGGTGCAGACAGAGAGGGCGACAAGCCCCGCTCAGAGTCGGGCCCTGACGCTGGCCCGTTCCCTTGCTCCAAGGATTCGTGGCAAGACGACTCGCCTGAACCGACCGAGGGCCTTCTCCGACGCAGGATGGAAGGAGTCGAAAGGGACAGCGACATCCCATCGAAATCAGAGGCGAACGTTTCGTGGAGGTCGTTGACGAAGTGGGCAGGGAGTAGTAAGCTCTGCCATGGCTCAACAGGGTCTGGGTGGGGGTCAACCTTCATGTCGCCGATCTTGTCGTCCTTGATGCTCGATACCGTCACGTCGTTATGGTTGAGCGTTGGCGAGTCAGCCGCCGTGACGGCCCTTGAATGACCTGAAGTGGTCGAAGAGGGTGATCGAAGAGTCTGGACTTCAGCAGACGAAGGAAGTGGGTATGCGTGGAAGAAGAAGGAAGGAGGTTCGGGCGTCGGCACCACCTCGTCGTTCTCCACAACCAAACTCTTGACAGCCCATGTGCTCGCCCTGGCGCTGTTTGGACCCAAGGGAGCGAGGGGACTGAGGGTATTGTGCTGCTCCAGGTCTGGTGAGGTCCATGGGGTAGAACGCGAGTTGGATTCCTGGTCGAGCGTGGCATGGGTCGATGGTGTATCGCCCGAGTCTTGAGAACGAAGTGGGACGAGTGGATCCGAGCCATCCCACCACTCGCTCTTGCGATGCTCTTCTTGTTGGGCTATCGAGGAATGGCAATTCAAGCCCAACATATCCTGAGCGGATTCTGAAAGAGATATACCGACGCCATCCCGGATGTACGCAGAGAGGACGGCTGACGTGATAGTAAGATGTGAGGCGTCAGCCTGTGCACGCCGTGTCGAATATGCTCCTGGACGCTTTGGTGCGGGTGACGATGCAACTTCGTGAGAGTGAAGCCGCCGGGAGGCCGATTTCGGTGTTGCTAGAAGTGTTGGCGTGGAAGGCGCTGATAAACCTTGCTCCAGGTCGACGACGAGCACCGAAGGGTCCGGAGATGGTGGAGAGGAATGGGTAAGCTCGGCTGAAGACACATTCTTTGCCAGGACGTCGGCTCCCGACAAAGGCAGCTCTTCTGGAGCTGTGGCCTTCGACCGCTGCGAGTCAATGGTGCCTGGCCCGAAAAGTGTTTGTGCCAGCCAGAAGAAGAATGCTCGAATGGCGAGCAAGCAACGCTGGAGCCCGGGAGCAAGGGTATCACGTAGCCCTGGCATGCCTCCTAGATGCGATGTCAGTCGGTGGATGGAATGTAAATCGAGGATTATACACACCATAAACACGTCGGATATTGAAGGCCAATATATGTTGTGCAGCCACACCGATGGCGAGGCGCCTAGCTTCATAAACCATCCAAGATTTCGACTGGGCCCAAGGAGCTTTGGTGTCATCCGCTTTCCACCATATGGGAAATCAAGCCCCCGAGACAACCCACGGAGCAGCTTGGTCGTGAATCAAGACTTGTGCTCGTAGCACTGAAAGCAAAAGAAACGAACATGAGAGTTCTGACGAATGACGAGATCGACATTTTGTGACAGTTTCTGCCATGGATCGTGGGATACTACGGATTGATGCCAACAATTTGGGCGCTTATCGAATGGGATGAAGCTCCGCTTGAATGTATGGTTTTGGCTGGACGACCATGTGGCAATCCCCCCTGGTTCAGGACAGGACGCCATGGTCAACCTCCCGCTAAAGGTAGTTTGGAAAAGGATCAGATGAATAACTTACCCACGTATTAGCAGCTCATTCGCGATGCTAAAGCTGGGAGTCCGACGGAAATGTGGGAACTAGCAACCGTCACTGAAGAATCATCGAACTACAGCATCGCTGCGCTGGATACTTGTCTCGCACACTTGGGTGCTCACAGTCTTCCCAAATTACTCTGCGGACTCAAGGATAACAGAACCTACACCCTTCGCTGGTCGTCTATCACATGTCTTTGGCGAATACTTCGAGCTTGTGGTGGTCTCCCCAAGGTTAATCAAGGCTTGAGGACCGCTACTGCTGAGCGACTGGCCGACACTTTCGAAGGTGGTGATTATTTGGATGGACCTGGTCTCTCTTTTCCTCTCAAGAATGGCACCGTCACACTCGATATGCTCGACGCCATGGCCGAAATCTTGCAGGTCATGATGAAGCTTGACGATACACTTCAGTCGCATATTCTTCACTCTCCACGCGCCATGAGTCTCTGTCTCAAGCTGTGGAACGGCATCCGGCGAAAGGATGGGGCCTCATTCGTCGAAGTCACTCTGAAGGGCAACTCACCCGTTCCCGAATTGTTCCTCTTGCTCTACAAAAAGTCTCCGGAAGCACTCTACAACAGCATCCTGTCTGCTCCAGTGGTGGTTCAACGAGGTGTTGTATCTGGCTTGGTCTCGCGGATTAACGAGTTTCGCTTGTGGGCCCTAAACCCTCAGTATCCTTACGAACTTGTATGGAACTATACCGACATGCTCACGGACATAGCCGTTGGCTTCGCTTGCAACCCCACGATTAGTACTCGGTTGAAAAAGGCAAAATGCCTCACCCACTGGGCGAGCACCCGTATAATGCTCCACCAAAAAGCCGGTCGTCGACTCCCAGGTGTGATTACTGTCATTGTGTTCTACCTGCGTGAAACTGCGTTCGGGCCCGGGCAAAACCCGATTCTCAACCTCATCGAGCTCGTTTCGAGCCACTTTTCCCCTCCATTGTTCGACACCTTTCGCAATGACCATGAGCCACGGGGAGAGCATGGGCGAGAAGGAGGGATAGAGCTCTTTAGCGAGGTGATGTCTTACATCTACTACCCGAGAACCCACGAGGCCCTCAAGAGTGCCATTGTAAAATGTGAAAAGGACATTGCTCCTCGGACGATTTGGGGGCTCCTTCACAAGTACCCCCCTCAAAGAGTCGGACTGGACGCAATGGATGCTAGCCTTGGAGAAATCCGATGTCATTTTCAGGCAGTTGAAGGAATCCGCGCTGCCCCTGCATCATCATTGCGACAGCCTCATGGTAAGACGCTCGTCGACTGCATCGGCTTGGCTGTTCGCTGACTTTGTCCTTAGCATGATCAGCGTGTAACGTCAATCCCACACAATGCTCCACCCAAGGCTTGCTCGAGCTGCAAAACCGTTCTTTACTGCTCTGTCGAATGTCAAACTCAAGACTGGAAGGACCGCCATCGCGAAGAGTGTAATGTGATGCGCCAAAGTCATCTCAGTAAGTGGGCTAATAGATTTTGTTTAAGCGGAAAGGCTCAATCGTCGAATTCAAAGATCGGTGGCTAAGCGGAGTACGATATACCAAGGAAATGCGCTTCGCTCATGCAGCTATCATTACCCAAGCCCTCAACGATATACCAGGGATCATCGAAGGCCGCAGAGAAGCAGGCAAGTCCGACAGCGAGGTGATTACCTTTGGCGATTTCGGAGGTGGGAGGTCAGGACCTGGAGGCTTGCGCCATATGAATTTGGAACTGCTCACATATATCAAGGGTATGAGCAGCCCGGATATGGGAGAGTGCGACGCGATGAACAAGAGGGCCGTGGAGATGATTCACTTGCACAGGTCGCGCAAGACGACGTCAGAGTTTTCGGCGAACCTCACGGAAGCTCTCTTTCATTGGACGCCTGGTCTCATGGTATTTGTGATGGCAGAGCATTACTATAATGAAAAGGAGAATAGTTGGGAGCTTTTGGGAAGCCTGGTTCGTTTTAGGTGAGCCTGTGGCTGTCCTTTTCTTTCTTTGGGATTTGCAACTATTACTGAGCCGCCCGTGCGGACATTTCCCAAGACATAAGTACATAAGTAGTGATTAGCGGACCCGTATACTACTTTATAACACTCTCCGTGAGATATCTGGTATGGAGCGTTAATAAGATGTAGAGATTGTAGTCAAAAGAGCCTAAAGGACAGTCAATTGTAGTCCCGAAAGTCTGGAGGAATTTCTGACTTACCAAGGATGTTAAGGAAGGCGCTCAAACAGAAATGTTAATGGGGGTGCATCCAATTGCGACAAAGCCATCTACTCCCATAATCGTCAGCCGGACCGCCCTTTCAATTTGCTAAGGAATCCACTTACTGAAGTTGTTGTTCGAGCAGCAAACCTTTTGCTGGGTGCAGCTCGAGCCCCCTCCGATAGCGAGGACTTTCACACCCGAGCAGCCCAATCCAACTTGGCCAGTCAACTGCGACACCTTGATGCCCAGCCCAGCAATGAGACCTTGCACGTCTTGCGACAGGTTCTTGGAGTCTTGGGTCGAGTTGCAGCATTGGACGGTACCACCGTTGCATTGCTCGTATTCCGTCTTGGTGGGTTGGCCGCCTGCGATGACGGTGGAGGCCAAAGCAAGAGCGAGGAGAGCGGTGGAGAGACGAGCGAACATTTTTGGTTGAGAAAGAGAAGAGGTGGGAGGGCTTCTGATAGCTGAGAGATTGGGTGAACTGGGTTCTGAGGAGTTGACGAAAAGTATAGGTAGCTTATATATATTTCTAGGTACCCTTGCACGGCGGTAAATACGCTGTGGGCCTCCACTGGACTCGTTCTATTGGCTAATGCTTGATAATTCCTTGAACCGAACATCGCTGCGTTGGCGCGGCATACTTGACCAATCAGAAGGCTGGCCTAACTGCACCAAGAACATCCAATGAGTTTCCAAATTCATACACCGAGGGCGTCTGAGCTACTCAATGCCACATGACAGCCTTGGTGAATAGCTTCCCTGCTTTAAAACTTTTTGACGTGCAGAATGTAAGTAGACTACCGAAGAGGGTTTGTGCATCGACGTCGGCAACCTGATGCCCTTGCCCGCCAGATGCTTGCGAAGCTCCCATTAGCATTTCTTCGCTCTTTGATAAGGTCGTTGAGGGAACATGGTTCCCATTTGCAGAAGGACTGGTCATATCTCTAGATGCCAGACAGCCCACGTCTGGGCAAGGGAATTCCGTAAATTTCATCCCTTTACCACATCATTCACCCTATTCAAATTTCGTGCAAGTTAGCAAGCCTGCCTCGACAGTTGCTAGTGTTAAACATGTCACGAACCTCTTGTGCGAAAAGCACGGTTTGACTTCCAAAATCAAACCGCAATCGTGAATGTCAAGGTAGTGCCCTTCGCATTGCGCGCAACATGTATACATAACCTCAAGCTCGAAATCACCGCCGATGTCAGGTGCATTCTATCTCAGGGACTCGAAGCTTTCTTCTCCCAATTTTTGAGACAGATAGCGGGTAAGAAACACGCAACGGTAGCGAAAGGCTTTGATAGGGAGCAAAGATAGGGGAAGTCGGAGTTCTAAAGTTCCGTAAGCGCCAAGAAGCACTAAGCGCCCATCCTCACAACGTGATCTAGCAGTCCTTCAGTCCTCCCTGAGATACTTACAGGGAAAGAATATGTCAATTATGTTGCAAATATTTCTGATGCTGGCAAATACCGGTTCGAATCGGTCGTTGAAAGCAGGAGAATACTCGTTATTCGACAAAGATAGGGTCTTCGGAGCCTCTCAGATGGGTTAAAATGGAAATCGACGGTAAGTTTGGGGTCAAGGACGACACGTTCTGCGCTAAGGAAAATGGCAAGACATACACACTTACGGTCTGATTTTGAAAGTGGGCCCTGGGTTTTGGACGCCGAGCGAAGCGTTGGGGCACCTATGACCTCTCCTGATACTTGGCAACGGCCTAACAAAAATCTATGTACTAACGAGGGTTTGACAGGTTACTTGAATGAGGGGGACGGGGTCTTGATTTCGCGGGACCGAGTTTGGGCAATCTGCAGACGAGTCGGGCAATCTGAGTTGTCGGGTAACTAGTTCTTCTACACCTGAGCAGTGCCTCTTCATGTTGCCTCGGGGCCTAGAGAACGACCACTAGTTACAGGTTAACTAGTTATTTATTGGACGAGAGGATTTTGAGAGCACCAATTTGGGGATGTTGATGAATGATGCCTCTTCGGCACCCAAAGTCTGCACGTCATAAAATTCTTAAGCACTTTGACGTTGAGCGCCGGTTACCTTGTCGGCAATAACGAAATCATAAAGCCTCGGTATACGCATTTGGAAAAATACTGAACGTTCTTGGTCGTTTTCTGATAGGTTCGGCTACGCCCACACAGAAATCTTCGGTTAGAGGAATTATCAGCCATTGGCCAATCGCATCAGTTGAACGGTTTAGAGCACATTCACCGCCTTTGGGGTACCAAGAAATCTATAAAAGCTAACCGGTCTTCGTCTTCAAATCCTCAGAGCTCAGTTCATTCATCTCTTCCAACTCTCACTACAAGCCCTCTTACCCCTCTTCTCTCAAGCAAAATGTTCGCTCGTCTCTCCACCGCTCTCCTCACTCTCACTCTCGCCTCCGCCGTCCTCGCAGGTGGCCACCCCACTGAGGTCGAATACGAGCAATGCAACGGCGGCACCGTCCAATGCTGCGAATCGACCCAAAGCTCCAAGAACCTCTCATATGGCATGCAAGGTCTCATTGCTGGCCTGGGCGTCAAAGTTTCTCAGTTGACCGGCCAGGTTGGACTGGGATGCTCGGGTGTGCAGGTCGTCGCCGTTGGAGGCAGCTCGAGCTGCACCCAGCAGAAGGTCTGCTGCTCCAACAACAACTTTAGTAAGTGGTATTCGCGTGTTTGAGGAGGGATGGTTGAGCTAATGGGCGGCTGTAGATGGAGTTGTCGCTCTTGGATGCAACCCTATCAACGTTTCTCTTTGAGCATCTCGCTGAACAATCTCAGTAAGTCATGGACTTCTTCTACCGTTCGTATTACTTTTCTGACTGTGATACAGACTTATACATCTACCTTTCAACCTGGACCCTAATCTCGCTGACGTTTCGAACAGGATATACTAGTAGCATGCATCGTGCTGTAAAGTAGTGTATGCGTCTCCTAATCATCACCTACTTGCCTATCACTCGGCTGCGCTATTCGTTGGATATGGGTTGTTGTTGGTGCCTGGCTTGAGCTTCTTATTTATCTTTGTATCTATCAAGCGTGATGATATGACCCGCTTCTGTATACAGTACGGTGCCATACCCAGATATACGCCGTCGAATGTGTCAGGTATGACAGAGAAGCCAGCGCCAGAGCGTATTGTTATAAACGGGAACAAGGTGACATCGATCTTACTCTGGATTCGAGCTTCTCTGTCGCTGATATATATATGAGTGGACCCTCCGGATATCGTTCCCACTTACGACCCTCCAAGCCTCAAGCCTTCAATAATGAAACTCCTCTACGTCCTCCCATCATTCCTCGCACTCACCGTCCCATCTATCGGTACCGTATACGCCACACCCACCGCCAACGCCGTCTCGTGCACTACCAACGCAGAATGCCACAGACCATTCAACGGACGTATCTGTGAAGGGCCAGAGTGCGTCAAGGACCCCGGTCAGACGGCTGGAGTTTGTCATTTTATTTGTGTGGGGTATTATAATCCTTGTCCTGTGCGTCTCCTGATTTTCAGAGTTGGACGAGACGGTGCTTACGAGACGCGGCTGTCAGTAGTGAGGTTTTTCCAGTGCACAAGTCGTAGGGTGTGCCGTCGGCGTGCTTGACTTGAAGCATGGGGTAGGGTGATAGGTAGGAGACATCCAGTTGCTATGCGTGTTAGGATGCGAATTGGAAGTCTCGTTTCGCCTTGCAGAGATCGTTGGCGTTTCTTCCTTACAGAATCAACGATATCGATACCTGATATCTTATCCATCTTCTCATCGACCGTATGACCCATTAATAGGTTCTATGTACATTGGATGGACACATATGCGACACAGAAGCTGTCAGAGTGTGTCATTGTAGATACATTGGAGAGGGGGACACCAATCTCACGCTGGGTTCGAACTTCTTTCGTACTGTCATATATAAAAAGAAGTATTACCATCCTGACCCACCTTTTAGTTTCATCCCCAAACCTGCAAGCGTCCACCCTTCGGAAAATGTCAAAACTCTTCTCAACTCTCTCAATCATCCTCACAGTCTCTCTCACCCTCCTCCCATTAACGAGTTTACACGCCACTCCAACATCACTGAGCTCATGTATAACCGACTTTGACTGTATCAAGCCCTGCAACGGTAGAATCTGTGAAGGGCCCCAGTGCATCAAAGGTCCCGGAGAGACTTATGGATCGTGTTTCTTTATATGCGTGGCGTTGTCCAATCCTTGTCCTGTACGTCCCTTTATTTAAATCGCGTTTGACTTTGGAGATGAACTGAGGGTCGTTGGCAGCATGTATAGGACGGGAGACTACTAGCTGTGGTAGGTGCTATACGGAATTGGTGAACGAGACTCTGTCATGATCCATATGAGTAAACTGGTAGTCTGGATGCGTCGACTTCCGTTCACAACCAAAAAATGACCACCACTTAGGAAGCATTAATGGGGTAGTGGTAACCTGGGTCGTTGCCATCCATTGGTGAAGTTTGTTTGAGTTCGACCCGCCGGGGGTTCGATTCCCTCTTAATGCATACCATGTTTCAATCTTTCTCTTCGTTTTCGATGCAGGCTTTTGCTCCAGGACTTAAGCAGTCTATGGCTTTGGGAGTTGTAAATTGACGAAGACGCGATTCCTATAAAAATGAGAATCAAAGAATATTTCCTGAAGGCAACCAGCTGGTTGAAGTTTAGGTATTAAAGGTATCTAGTGTCTTTTACTACCCTTCTTAACGACTGTAAACCCATCCTCATCCACATGTGGCTCACTCCGTTTTGGTCTCTCAGACTGCTGACCCAAAAGCTGCGGAACATCCTCCATCTCATCGTCTTCCCCACCATCATCGTCTTCCCAATCCTCATCGCCATCATCTACATCCTCCCCATCCTCATTCACGTTTCTTAAATCCTCAATCTTCGCTTCCACCTTCTTCCCTCTCAGCTTCTCCGCCTTTTCCTCCCAAAGCTTCACACCACCCTCCTCACCTCTACTTGTCTCTTCCCACAATTTAACCAGCGCTTTCGCAATCGGCTCCGCACTCCCATCCTCAACGTCCACTTCGAATTCATCTTGCATGACTTGAAGGAGGAGTTCTTCAATATATTGGTCGTCTGGCTGTATAGACGCAGATTCGAATTCGTCCAGGATGGAGGATGCTAGCCAGGTGCGTTTGGCGGAGGATTTGGGACCGCCCCAGGAGGATTGGACGGCGAGTGTGAGGATGGGCCAGGTTTGGAGGATGGCGAGTGTGCCGCGGGCAAATAGGATTGAAGAGGCTGGCGGTGCCGCTGTTGACGTCGAAGCCATTTTTTTTTGGTTAGAAGAAAGACGAGTATGAATGAACAAAAATGACAAAGTGAAAGATTGGTATTGAAAGAAAGAGATTAGATTCCCCGGACCGCTGATGGCCGGACCGAAGTAAGCGGATTCCCAGGGTGTTTATCACAGAGAGGGGGAGAGCGGTGGGACGAGGTCGACTTGCCATTGGTTCGCAACATCAACGGCCAATCGACCAATAGCAAGAAAGCAAAAAGGTCCCAAGCCGAAGAAGACGCGCTCGTGAAACGCGCTACTTTATAACAACACCACGCGCTCTCCTGCCGAGTAAAGGGGGGTCTCTATATCCGTTTCCCTGGGTTGGCTGAAAATCGACGGCGTCGACGTTGTTAGCTGGCGGCTCTCCTCCTGGGTTTACGACCACTGTCAGCACCTTCTAAGGCTTAAACCATGGCTTCATCATCTGCTGCCGCTGGTCAAGCGCAGGCGCCGTTCGTGCAGTCCGGTGAACCGCTCAACGAGTTCCTGAGGAATTTTTGGCAGAGACAGGTAGACGCGGCAGAGCAGGAGACGCCTGATTATAGGCATCCTCCTCTACCGCTCGCGAGAATCAAGAAGGTCATGAAGAGTGATCCTGACGTAAAGGTGAGTTTCTTTCCTCGTTTCTTCGGTAGCGCGTTTTGCAGCCATCCCTCTATTTAATTAATGGTTAACTGGCACTAATGTCATTTCATTTTTAGATGATAGCTGCGGATGGTACGTCGCGTTATGTTCATATTCGACGCGTCTCATCTCTTGGGCTCCTTCAGCGCCCATCCTCTTTTGTAAAGCATGCGAGAGTGAGTGCCTCTCTCCTTGTCTTCCTTTCCTTCGCTCCCTATTCCTCCTCCCCTTCTCCTTACTCCTCCCACTCAGACACATGCTAACCCTCCCCCAAAGTCTTCATAGCAGAAATAACAGCCCGAGCCTTCATCATCGCCGACTCTAACAAACGGCGCACCCTCTCCAAATCAGACATTGCAAAAGCACTCGCCAAATCCGACCAATTCGACTTCTTGATTGATACCGTGCCTAGAGACGATTTGCCGTTTCCAGTCGGTGGTGCTGGTGCTTCCGCCGCTGCGGGAGGAGCGAATGGTGGAGAGGGAGGAGGAAGTGGGGGAGCAGGGGGTGGAGGAGGAAGGAAGAAACAGCAGGCGTTGGCTAGTGGGCGACCTGCTGTCGAGGATGCTGTAGGTGTTTTTGATACTAAGCGGGGAGGAGGATGCTGACTAGTGGGTTGGTAGGCGCATAGTCCGATGATGACAGATGGACCAGGACAGTCGCCTATCGTTGAAGACCAGCCGAGGACGCAGGCTATCGTCGATCAGGTGCGTCAGGTGAATCTCCACACCTCGCCATGTGCGACACGACGTCTAATACAGCCTTGACAGCTCGAATCACTCCTCGCAGGGAATGCACCACCTCAAGGCTCCTTCTCTGGCGGACCACCACCACCACCACCTGCTCAACAACCGCAGGGCGGACCCATCCCTATGCAACATCAACACCAACAACCGCAGCCACCGCAAGCTCAACAGGCACCTCCGCATTCCGGAACGGCCACACCAACACCGTTCAACTCTCACCTCCCCACTCCAACGTCGGGCACGCCGTTCCCAGGACAGAATAGTGGGACATCGACACCTTTTGGAGAACATCATCCGCATGGGGGGCATGGCAATCATCGTCAGCATCATCAGCATCATCCACAGTCGGGTACGGCTACGCCTCTTGAGAGGGAGGTACATGAACACCAGGAGCAGCAGCACCATGGGCATGCTCATCAGGGGCACGAACATGCTGGACATGGGCATCAAGGACATGAACATCCTGGGCATGGACACCATGGACACGGACACGGGGGACATGGTCATCATGGACATGGAGGGCATTCGCATGGGTATCCTCATGGACACGTTAGTGTCTACCAAGGGCATGGGACGGGTCATAATGGAGGAGGAGTTCACAATGGAGGGCATAATGGGATGGGCGGAAGACATTCGTAGTCCTCCGACTCGGATGGCTAGTGAATGGGGGGGTCGAACAGGGAGAGCGGACGAAAATGAAGACACTAAACACAAACCAACTTGTAGGGCCGACAACTGAAAGTTATTTGGGGCGGACTGATTCTCTGTATCGTGTATTGTAATGTATAAAAGAAAGAATAGACAAGGGACTCGGCGCTAGATCATGAAATATCTGAAGGAAGAGCAAGGTGCAGATCCGATGGGATACTGGATATCAGAACATCCAACTGCGATGGAACAGTACCACTGTGCTCAGGAAGGTGCGAGCTGACCAATGAGCGCCTAGCATCCAACGCTTGTAAACCAATCCCCAACCTGCAAGCGGACGAGATGCGGACCCGGCGAAGAAAGTTTTGAGTTGAGTTTCTTGACGTGACGTCGGCGGTAATTTCGAGAGACAGTGTGCGTTTTGAGCGAAAGAGAGGGTCTTTGACAAGTACTCTTGCGGAGCTGCCTGATTTTGAAAGTCGACGGCCGTTGGTCAACGCTTGCGAGGCTGAGCGACACGTTCTGAGCTACATAGTAGGGTGAAGGGTCGAATTGACGTTACATACTTTCTTACCCTGACGACTCCTGGGTTGGTAGAGAATGAGAGATGCCCCCTTATGCCTAATATATCGCTGAGTTCCACCTTCTCGTTCAGCGAATACCACGTGAGCAATCTTTAGATAGCTAGGAGGACCCCCCCCAGTTCAGCAGGTTGGTACAAACTCGATTCAATACGAACAATGCAACGGCGGCACTGTCCAATGCTGCAACTGGACTCAAAGCTCCAAGAACCTTTCGAACGGCTTGCAAGGTCTCCTCGCCGGATTGGGTGTCAATGTCTCGCAGTTGACAGGCCAGGTTGGCGTGACGTGCACTGGCGTGAAAGTGCTCGCTGTTGGAGGCGGCTCTAGCTGCACCCAGCAAAAGGTCTGCTGCTCGAACAACAACTTCAGTAAGTCGCCTTTGCCATGTCCCGGGAGGATGAGCGAGCTAACGAGGGCGGATCTAGACGGTGCTGTCGCCCTTGGATGCAACCCTATTAATATTTCCGTTTGAGCGACTCGCTTAGAGATCTCAGTAAGCCATATAACCTTCGTACCATCTGAAAATCGTCTGACCATGCCTTAGACTGCCAACGTCCACTTTCAGCATATATCCCATATCTCTTCAACTCTTCATACCAGATATACCACAGGCTGTGTTGTAAAGTAGTGTATATGTCTGCCAATCACTACCCGCTTCTCTTTTGGACAATGTCTATTCGCTTTCGAGATTTCTTGTCCGCCTCCTTCCAGCGCTTCGCCTCAAGAAGACTGTAAGGCCGGCGGCAGAGCTCCCAAATCGGGAGTGTAGCTCTTGCAAGCGGCTCCAGTGCAACCAAAGGGTTTCAACAGCGGATATTAGGACTTCTTGTGCCCGACCCAACCTTTCAAGGAATCGAGCCTTTCCCTGTTATCGTACTTCGCTAGACCTAAATGCCGCCCATAAATTCAGTTCAAGTTACACACCAGACGGCCATAAACTCACCTAAAACGAACCAAGCTGCGCGCAAGTTGCCACCTTTTGTTCTTCTTGTCATAGTAGTGTTCAGTCATGACGAAAATGAGCAGCCCTTGCGTCCAGCAAAACATGGCTTCTGTGAGGTTCACCATGACGGGTGGCGTCTTTCGTGCCCAGAACCGCCTCGACATCTCTTTCGCTCGTTGATTCATCGCCTCACAGTCTCCCTTTGAAATGGTGTCGGCATAGGCAAGATAACCGAGCAAAGGCATACTCGTGGTGGTCAAAAATGATGTCGCTTAGTCAGCGCCGCGCGCTTCTATCGCAATATCTTATCGACTTCATCTTTCATTTATTCCACTATCTTCCTGTATTCCACTCAACTAATGGTTGTACACAAATCTACACGGTGTGAGCTCAAGACTCCCACCAGGGCTCGCATCATTGGGTACTGGCAGGCCACGGAAAATGCAGCAGAAGCAGGCCGACAGGTTGATGTCACACCTCGGCGTGCTCAGCGCGTCATTCAGCGCTTCAAAGAAACAGGTTCCGCAAGCAGGAAGCGGCGATCTGGGCGTCCAAGGATGCTCACGGGTTCAGATGAGCGTGCCCTGGTCCGAAACGCGCGAAGGAATCGTCGGGCTCCCCTCCAGCAGCTTGCCAACAACCTCCCCTCTCAGCCATCAGTCAGCACTGTAAAGCGGGCACTTGGCAGGCATGGCTACCACCGTCGGGTGGCAGAAAAGGTTCCATACCTCAAGAAGCATCAGAGGAAGGCGCGTGTGGAGTGGGCAAAGCGATATCGGCGCTGGACGAGGAAGCAATGGAGGAAGGTGATGTGGTCAGATGAGTCATATATTTATGTCGATGACCATCGGGGCCGTATCTATGTTACACGGCGTGCAGATGAGGTCCTACATGACGACTGTGTTGTCCCGACATTCAAGCAGTCATCAGTGAAGGTTATGGTGTGGGGGGTCATCATGGATGGGGTGAAAGGGCCCTTGGTTATTCTCGAGTACCCAGGAGGAAAGGGTGGTGGAATGGACAGTAAAAGGTACCAAAAGCAGGTTTTGGACGGGGTCTTAAAGGACTTCTACAGCAAGATGAAGGCTAAGAGAGGCCGAGTCTACTTCCAGCAGGACGGCGCTCCCGCCCATACCAGTAAATCGACCCAAGCATGGTTTGCCGCCAACAACATTGAACTTTTCCCACACCCCCCATCTTCGCCAGACATTAACCCCCTTGAAGGCATTTGGCACGAGCTCAAATCTATTGTACGCCGTCGCCCTCACACTCCTTCAAATATTCAGCAACTTAAAGAAGCTGTCCTCGAGGCCTGGGAGGAGTTATCGATTACACAAATCAATAAGTACACTGGATCAATGGTTCACCGTGTCCAGGCTGTATTGGATGCTCGTGGAGGTCATACTCGATACTAGTTTGCAGTATAAATCTTTATACTATTTTCTCTGGTGTATTACAATTTGGCTCCTAATGGTTCAGCCCCTCTCGAGATATCGACCATTCTTTCGGCATTCGAGGAAGAGATCTCGCGTGGGAAAACGGGATGCGACATCATTTTTGACCATCACGAGTACTCGTCGTGTGCAGTTTACCAGCTCCAGTGACACCTCCTGTGAAATCGCCAAGTGTGATCACCTCATTATCAGCTTTTCCCTTTTGACGACGGCCTTCGATGATCTCTTCTATTGGTGTCTTGTTGAGGGCTTCAGTGATAACGGCTGCGTGGGCGAAGCGCATTTCCTTGGTATATCGGACCTTTCGTTGTCGACGATCTTTCAATCGTCGAGTTAAGTGTTTAAATTCTAGGCGAAGCGTAAATGACACCTACCGAGATAGTGGTGGCGCATAATATCACATTCTTTACGATGTCTTGCTTTCCAGTCTTCTTTTTGACATTCGACTGAGCAATACAGGGTGGTTTTGCAGCCTGAACAAGTCTTCGGCAAGTCCTGGCCTTGGACTGACGCCGTCCGCTGATGATTATAGTGCTGAGGAACTGTTCAGCGAGCCATCGAGGCCGAGACATCGTATGGAGGGTCTTACCTGGATGTTGTCGCAATGGCGATGCAGCTGCGACGGAGATGATTTTAGCTGTCTAAAAACGTGCCCAGCTTGCTCCAACGCTCCCATCCATTGGCTCCAGTCAGCCTTGATGTGATTCTTCGCAAGCAGATGCTTGATTGCCTGGGGAGGGAGGTCCTCCACAGCACCCACGATCAATTCGTGGATTTCTGGGTAGAAGATATAAGGCATTAGCTCATTGAAAACAAGGATCCCTCCCTCTCGCTTGCCCTTCTCCGACGGTTCGCCAGTGTTTCGGAAAACGTCAAATAGGAGAGGGAAGTAATCGTTGGATAAGAGCTCAACGATATTGACAATGGGGTTCTGGCCGGTTCCACAGGCGATTCGGAGGAGGAAATACGTCAGGATGCCAACTTGGCGGGGGAGTCGAGCACCGGCTACTTGATGGAGAACTCTGACAGTTTGCACCCAGTCCTCTAGGTACTGTGCCTTCTTCAATTGGGCATCGATAGCAGGGTTAGCTACAAGACCAAATGTGATGTCCGTCAGCGTATCGGCGTAGTCACAGACGAGCACATCAGGGTACTGGGAGGTGGGCCCCCAAGATCGAAGTTGATGAAGACGCGAAAGTAAGCCCTTCGCAAATCCGCGCTGAATGATCTTCGGGGCTGATAAGATGCCATCGTAGAGTGCTTGCGGAGACTTCTTGTGCAGCGAAAGAAGTAGATCGGGGATGGGTGAGCCGCCTTCAAGAGTGATCTCGACAATAGAACAGCCCTCCTTCCGTCGGATGCCGTTCCATAGCTTTAGACAGAGGTTCATGGCGCGTGGCGAATACAGAACATAGGACGGAAGCGTCTGGTCCAGCTCAATCATAATGATCAGTGTTTCGGCCATGTAATTGAGCATATTAGGCGTGACACAGTCATCTCGGAGGGGAATAGAGACAACTAGGTCCATCCAAATGATCACACCCTCGAAAGTGTCGACCAGTCGCTTAGCAGTAGTGGTCCTCAAGGCTTGGTTGATCTTGGGGCTACCACCGCAAGCTCGAAGCATTCGCCAAAGACATGTGATGGACGCCCAACGAAGTGCAAAGATCCCTGTGTCTCCGATCCCACAGAGTGGCTTGTGAAGGCTGTCGGCCTCCAGGTGCGTGAGACAAGCATCCAGCGCAGCGGCGTTGTAGCTCCCTGATTCTTCAACGGCGGAGGCTAGTTCCCAGATCTTCTTGGGATTCCCAGCTTTAGCATCTTGGATGAGCTAGTTATTTCGTGAGCAAGTCATCCATTTTTTTCTTGTAACGGTTTACCTTTGGCGTGAGCTTGACCATGACGAACTTGTGTGAGGCGCAATGACTGTGATGGGGAAATTGCAGCCGTCGCAAAAGGGTGGGAACACAAAGAAGCATGGATTTAAGCGGAGCTTCATCTCTGCCGTTTGATAAGCGCCAGTTCTTGTAAGGCTCCTTGAGTACCAGCCCTTGTGCTGCATATCTTATGTTTGTGCCAGAAGAAATGAGGTGACAATTTATTAAAAATGGAGCATAGTCCCTCGAGTATGCTGGACGAATTACTGCAAAGTTGAACCAAGGGCCCTCTGCCGGAATAGTGCGCCTCTGGCATGGAGCGTCTTCATTCAGGATGCCGATTCCCGTCCCTTGAGAGCGAAGGTCAGCACGCCGTCTGCAGATAGGAAGGGATATACTTTACCCAAATCGAACGATGCAACGATTGAGTTGCCATCTCTTGACAGACTCGTCGTAGTGATGTTCAGACATCATGAAAACAATGATATCAGACGCCCATGAGAAGGTCGCCTCGGTCAGAGCGACTGTCCCTGAATCAGATTCAGCCTGGAAAGCCGCTACCATCTCATCGGCCCGCTGATTCATAGCAGGGCAGTCCCCAACGTTGGCGCTCATTTTGGAGTAGTAGATGTCCAAGGGTACCACAAGCCTCGATCCAGGCCCAGACTTTCCACCTGAGAAATTGCAAGCGGTGATGAATTCAGTAGTGGCCTTTCCAGGCCATCGCCGACGGGATTCGGCGAAGAGCACCTCGGGGGGCGTCTTGTTTAGGATTTCCGTTATCACTGCTGCATGAAAGAATCGCATTGGCGCGGTGTAGCGGACCTTGCGCTCCCGCCTGCCTGTGTGGTGGTAATAAAAGGTCAACCTCAGCAAGTGTAAGAGTAAATTTCCTTACTAAAGCGGCTATAGCGCATGAGTTTGCATTCGCGGTGATGCCGAGTTTGCCAATCTTCCTCCTGGCAGTCAACGCCGCAATACAGCACCGAGTGACAACCCGAGCAAGCTTTGACGGGATACTCCTTCAACTCCTCCGTGTAAGAGCCATCCTCTGGCAGAGGTAGGTGCTATGGAATTCCCGAAGGTCATCACGATGGGCACAGGGACACATCTATATATCCTCACCTTGAGGTTGTCGCAGTGTCGATCATGTGGTGGAGGGGTACAGTCGATGCAATTCAAGATTCTGTATCCTTGATTCACCACCGCCATCCAGCGACACCAATCCGGTTTCAGATGGACCTTGGTCAAGATCCGGTCGATTTGAGGCTGAGGGAAGGTCAGGCCAGCCTCCCGGAAGGCATCCAAGGTTCGTGGATAATAAGCGTAGGACAAGTATTCATTCCATAGGAGAACGCCGCCTTCACGTTCTTCTTCCTTGAAGCTGCTGGGTCGTGGTTCTGTCCGAAACAAGTCAAACACGACCGTGAAAATGTCGGTTCCAAGAATATCATAGAGTCCGGTAATGGGATTTCTGCCAGAACCGTGAGTGGTGTAAAGAAGGCTTGAGACGAATGCGACCATAACGTGTCTGAGGCGTCCTTTGAGCCGGCGATGGAGGTCAACCGCGGTCTTTGCCCACAAGTAAAGATATCGCTGCTTCTGCATCTGTGCTTCTACCCCTGGACTAGACGCCAACAAAGCTGTGACGTCCCTAAGCGACCTCACGTAGATGGAAGTCGTGTATTCAGAGAACTGGAAAGTTGATCCCCACATGCTGAGATGCGTGAATCGGGCTGTTACTGCTACAGAGATCTTGCGTTGGATGGCTTTTGATGAAGACAGGATGGCGTCATGGATAATCTCTGGGGCAGTTTCGAGGAGAGCGCGCATGAGTTCAACAGTGGGTGCCCCGTCCTCGTCGCTGATGTCGAGTATCGAATCGTCGTTCTTCCTCAATATGCCGCACCAGAGCTTCAAGCCAAGGTTGATTACGTTCGAAGAGTAGAGGATGAGAGATAAAAGTTTTTCGTCGATGCGGGCCATAGCATGTAAAACCCCAGCCGCGTCAGCGAGCATTTCCGTGGTGGCGCAGTCGTCCCTTAGGGGAATGGATATGACGAGGTCTATCCACGTTGTGACACCTTCAAAGTTTTCCACCAACCTTTCGACGGTGATGACCTTCGTGGCTTGCTTAGCCTCTTGATTGATTTTCATGAGCAGGCCCATTGCACAGGTGCGAAGAGCACGATAGAGGCAAGCAATTGCCGCCCGGCGGAGATCCAAGATTCCCGGATTTTCGATATCACAAAGCGGTTGGTCAAGCCTCTCCGCCGGGAGATGCACCATACAGGCATCGAGGACAGCTAGGCTATAGCTTGACCCTTCGACGGCAGTCCCCAGCTCTCTGAGCTTGTTGGGATTTCCTGCTTTAGCGTCTTCGATAAGCTATCGCGTGGTCAGAGAATATCAGATGAATTCACGGAAAGCCTACTTTAGCAGTCAACTTAACCATTTCTAAACCTTGTGGAGTGAGGGTTTCGCTGCAAGTAACACATGTACAAAAGCAGAAGTAGATTGTATTTCAAACGGAGCTTAAAGTGACAGCACCCGGACTCCCGGAGGGTCAAGTTTCTCAAACAGGTCAATAGCGTTTTGGCAAATCCATGGATGATATGCTGTTGCTTCTCACTGGATATATATAACTACGTCGACAAGGAGTTGAACACATACATCGAGAGCACATTCACATAAGTAACGAGCAATAACTGACGATTTCTCTGTTTAGGCGTTGATAGCCGCCAGAACTCCAGTGTAGGCGCCCTTACGGTTGTTGTTATCGTCCCAGAGGAGGGGGGCGTCGTCATTGGGGAAGGTACTGTCGACCCAGCTGTTCCTATCGGATACACCCCAGATGGTGATACCGACACACTGGGGAACGTTCAAGCAAGCGCGGGTAACGGTCTCGTAATCCTTCTGCTGCTGAGCGAGCTTCGAGGAATCAACAGGCTTGGGGATGCGAATGTCGAGCTCAGTAATGGCAACCTCGAGGCCAGTAGTTGCAAGCTTCTTGAGTTGTCCCTCGAAGTCATTGAGGCGACCAGCGACTAAGTGAGACTGCGTCCCGACACCGTCAATGGGAGTTCCTCTGCCTTTGACACGGCCGATAAGAGCGACCTAGAAGTAGCGGGTATGGTTGAGTCACATGGGGAACGAATGGCCGGGAAATTGACTTACAGTTGCGTCTATCTTGGGGCCGGCATAGTCCAAATTGTAGTCGTTGATATAGAGCTTTGCATCAGGGTCCGCAGCACGAGCTGCCTTGAAAGCGATGTCGACAAAGTCTTCACTGAGAACGCGATAGAAAACACTGTTTCGCCAGGTTCCATTATCTTCGAAGATCTCGTTGACGACATCCTGGATACAGAGTTACATGCGATGAGTTGTGGTAGGTCTGGTTCATCCGCAGCGACTTACCCAGTGGTAGCTCTTGCCCTTGAACCGACCAGCCAGTTGGCTGATGTGGTTTTGGATGACTGAAGTCAACGTGTTGCGGTCGTTGATGTTGCTGACCCAGCCTGGAAGCTGGCTGTGCCATACTGCAGGACAGAGATTAGATGGGGAGTTTTGTTGACGGGTACTTTTTATACTGACCAAGAGTGTGACCACGCATGAGTTTGCCACGGGAAGTTGCCCAGTTGACAATAGAGTCGGCATTCCCAAAGTTAAACTGGCCACGGGAAGCTAAAGAACGGGACTGAGCCGCGAGGTCTAGACATACGAAGGACAGGACAGACGTACGTTCAATGGTATCCCACTTCATTGAATTCTCTGCGGTGATTACACCAAAGTCAGACGTGAGGATGTTTTGAGTAGTGCCGTCGTTCATGGTGTTCCTATCGATGATATTACCGTAGTACCGACCGTGCCTTGACCCAATAAGGCCATGGAGGCCAGTGGGTGCAGCACTACCGATGGGGCCAGAGGGGGTAGTGGTTACAACAGGCGGTTGCTGAGTAGTGGTTGGGGTGACCGGCGGCAGAGATGTAATGGGCGGCAGAGATGTGGAAGAGGTAGTGACAGGAGGGGCGGTCCCCGGTTGGCATCTAAGCGTATCTCGGGATCGGAATTAACGCTAAGACGGGGTGTTTTCTACACCTACTGAGAGTACCAATCGTTGAGCTTCACACAGGTATATCCACTCGTACCTGTGGAAGGTTAGAGACGAAGCCTGACCGCTTATTAGGGAAAGTTACGAACAAGTTGTCTGGGATCATCGAGAGTGAGCTTCCGACGCACCAGAAACCCGAAACGGGGACTTACAGCTCCAGTCCAACCAATGCCGCCACATTGCCCATATGCACCGGATTGCGCTTCAACAGCGACAACGGCAAGACTCACGACGGCGAGAAGCTTGCAATTCATCTTGCGTGGTGGGGAGTCAAATTGTTTTCTACAATTCCCGCCTACACTGTGTCTTTTTAAGGCAGCGTTGCATGAACATTTATCCCCCATCCCGACAATGTTGCGGCCTCATCTGCCTATTGGATTCGGTCTGTTGGAAATACGGAAGTGTTTGGCAAGGTGTTGATAGTCAGAGATGGTGTATCGTCGGCTGGGGGCAGGTTCCACGGTTTGTGAATAACTTTCAGGCGATATTTTGGACGAGAGAAAGCGACGAGACTCGAAAGTGTAGCCAACCTTTTCATCGCCTCCCAATGGAAAGTGACCGACGAAATATATGGAGGAGAATCCATTGAGCCAAATAACCATCTACGACGGGTTCTTTTTATCTCGGCGTGCACAAAACGAACTTCCTTTTGACCACGCGAGAAAGCACTGCTCAGTGCGGATCCTCAACAGCCTTGTCGAGATTCACAGGATGCAGGTGTCGCGTGGCCTACATCCCTGTCCAAGTCCTCTTGGAAAGGCCGTTAATGGAGAGCACATGTCCTTTATTCTATAATCGAAGTCCGACCTGACATCGTCATGTTAGCAAGAAGCAGGGGGTAACCGATCACGATGTGTGGAAAGAATGGGAGATTAAAAAGCTCTCTGCTGCGAGTCAATAGGGGTGGATAAATAGGCGCTCCAGGCAGTCCAGCTACGCATAGAGAATGAGTGACGGGGAGGAGGAAAGCTCAGGGATGGACTCACTGAAATTCTGGAGGAACTCCAGCCCACATGGAGGGATTGTCAGGGGCGAAGCTTGGCTGCAGAGTGGCAGGTTCATTGGCTGTAGGTATGTCGATTTAGCGGGGCTTAGGGAATAGGAAAACAAGGCCCACCTGACATCGCCGGTGGGTGGGCTGAGCCTTCGCGAGAAGCTTCAAAGAAAGGTTCACGGCGCTCGTTATAGCCGATAGAGTTGAGATCATGATTGGCGTTCGGTGGAGGAAATACAGGGGCGAATGAACTTGCCAGGAACGCGGCGTCAAAATCTCCATGATATGGGTTTTGAGCATTATCTGAAAGGAAAGATGGCTGGCTGAGCTCGTTTGTGTACATTGGATAATCAAGTCCAAGACCGGGCGTTTGGTAACCATCGGGCGATTTTGATGCAGCATGGGGTGATGTGACCAAACTCTCTGGGAGGTCTCTCGGAGAGGGAGAGCCTGAGGCGCTTGTCGAGGATGACTTCGAAGGGTGAGAAGGCTGCAATAATTCAGGGAAAGGGACGTTGCTTGTCACAGCTAGTGCCCGTACGATATCCCTGGAAATCCTGTCAGACGAAAAGCAAGAGGTGACGGATTGGGGGCTCACATGCACCGACCAGCAGATACCCAACGAGTTTCATAAATGGCCATGACTCTTGAACACCGATAGACGCCCTCCAATTCCTGTCTTTGATCGAAAGGGAGCCCCATTCTTTTCCCTTTCCAAACGCCCATTAGAAGGATGACAGCACAGTTGTATATCGCCGCCTGGTTTAGAATTCGAAGCAGAATTAGAGTGGGAGAGCAGGTGGAACACGATAAGTTACTGACCTGTATATGCGGCAAGGTTATCCAGCCCCTTGGGTGGCATCGTTCCACGAGACGGCTACAAGCCCTAGCTGCGTTGGCACATATAACCAAAGAAGATCTTGCCAGAGGGTCCTTGCGATCGATGAACGGAATATGTACAACCATTTGAAGCCAGTAATACGTCACCAAGAGGTGGGCGGACTGGTCGAAGAAAGAGTTGTCAACCCTGTCGGGGTCCCAGCGAACTTGAAAGTGTGGAATATACGTTGAGATAATCGCATCAAAAGCTCGATGGCACTCACGATGCTCTGGTACGGAGTCCACCCATGCGTTCAAAGCGGAATCGTGGTCTGCTAATGTCTGGGCCTCTCCGTCGAGGTTCAGAGAAGGTTTGTTAGTCGAATACTGCTAAGTGTAAGTAAATGAAGCGAGCAGAAAGCAATGGCTTACAAAAGCAATGTGCGCAGAGCCCAAAATGGTCAATAGTTCAATCGCTTTGATCATACTCGTCACTTTCGACGGCTTTCCAGGTGGTTGCTTGAAGGCGAGAGCGGGATCGGGATTCTCCCAGTACTCGCTATCGCATTCTATCGGCAGTTCTACGTCATAGCTAGCAGAAGAAAATGAGGGCTAATTTTGGTTTGAGACTGTCCAAGGAAAGAGACGTACTCGGAAGGATGGATGGCTCTGGGACGCCCACAGGCAATCGAAACGGTGGCATCAGAGAGAATCAATCCCCACCAGACGCGCTTCAGCAGTTCCTTCTCTACAGTCGGGGGTCCCGCCGTCCGAGAACGACGATGGATTCCAGCATCTTGCGCCGCTCTGATTGCAGCCCCGATCAAATACCAGCCTTTTTCAATGGTAGAGGTTCCATGAAGGTAGATGGAGGAAAGCTAAGGTGGGCCTTGTGAGCAGGCTCCGGTAAGTTCTCGTCGTATGGGGCACCTACCAGATACATTTGTAACTCGTGAAGTGATGGGGTCGATGAGACGACTTGTTTGTCGCTCCCCAGCTGTCGAAACCACTGAGTACCAGCCCCAAGTTCAAGTCCAGGATCTACGTCCTCAGGGATTGCCCGTCTGTCCTGCGAATGCCGAGCTCCAACCGCGCAAACGGCGAGCACGCAGCCCCCAAATCTTCGGTCCTTGATGTGCAGGCCCTCTTCCAGAGACCTTTCAAAGCTAGGCCGATGGAGCACAGGCATGAATAGATCCGAGTTCTCGAAGTAACAGTCGATCAGGTGGCCGAGCAAGTCTGGCTCGGGAAACGTATATGGCACTTGAGGATTGGCGAGACTTTTGTCCCACTTTGTTGCACTGCACGTCAGCCCTCACAGCAGATGGAGGAGATAGAGACTACTTGCAGGGTGGACCGTCCAGAACCGGGGGCGTTTAAAAGTCGGCCCGTTTGCTGAAGGCAGAGGTGTTGTATACTGTTCCACAGAATCCCGGGCATGTTCGTGGGCTGTCCTCACAAGATTGGCGCTAGAAAAGCCAAAGAACTGGTTATGGCGTGGCGTCTCGAAACACATTTTACTTTGCATGCATTCCGCCAAGTCGTCCACGAGGGCCCCATCCGGCAGGCTATCACAATGTTCAACATACTCAATGACTTGCCGAGAAGGCCCAGTGATCTCGGAGCGGTCCACATCTGCTTCTGGCAAGGCTGGCGGTGATGCGACGGCCTTTTCTTGCAGGTAAGTGGCGTAAGATGCCAATGACACGAGCATATCCCGCACGACTGCAGGACTTGTAGGTACCCGATAATTTGGAGAAAGGATTGCGTCTAGCAATGGCTGCATCTCGGTGCGCCTTTGATCCCAGGACCTTTTATCCTGAGGATCTCCGTTACGAGCAAGCGGAACCCTGAAGGGCATTTTCTAATATCGTTCTGGAAATCGAGACGGTTGACACGAGATTTGTGACTAACTCACCTGGTTTGCAAGTTTATGGGTACACTCAAGTCCAAATTCAAGACAACGAGTGCAACGGTTATCAGGCATACTTCCTGAGTTACCTATAAAATCCCTTCATGTTATAGTGGCGAGCAGGCACGGAATTGGACCTGGCCTACATTTGACTGAAGACGTGTTAGATGTGCCTTCGACAGTCTATGGCACGTCCACGTACTTTTTCTCTGACGACAGATATCGCATGCACCCTTAAGCCTTTGGCGTTTGACCTTGTTGGGGATCGTACTCATGGCTCTTCGGAATGAGCAATGATAGTTCCGGACTGACACAATCTCGTGCGGGTTGGCAAGGGGCTGTTCTTAGCCTGCCTTGTTGGTAGTGTGATGACGCGTCTGATGGCCGTTCGGCGCAGCGCTCGACACGAGCGCTTCGGCTTCCCTCCATCCACGGTTTGGGGAAAAATATGACTTGTGTGCAAGAGTCATAAGTCTATTCAGTCCGAAGTTGTAATGAAACTCAGTAAGTACGAATTATTCAGCTTCACGTATCGCAAGCCCCTGATTCACGGAGAACAGCCAGCTCAAATTAGATGGTACGAGGAGACGCCTACGTGACCAACCGCTACCCTGCCTCGGCGAAATTCAAAGATATGATTCACAATTGCTTTAAGTCTCTATGTTGAGGTATTTACCGCATTTTGTGCCTTGGAAGCCGAGCATCGCTCTCAAAGACTACCTACAATCCATGCAAATATCTAGCTTAGATCCTTGACAGGGACTGACTTTCAGGTTAATCCTATTAATCATCAAGCTATTGTGGCGTCAATCAGGTTTCATCCTCAGTAAAAACGCAAAGTCGTGTAAAAGTCGTGAAGTCGTAAGGGATTCGTCAGGGAATAGTCACGACTTCGTCATATTTGACTATTTGTCGTTTTTTTTTACCAATGCTCGACTGTCCACTGACTGTCAAGCGTACGCAAACACAGCCGGACCTTGTTGTGGCTCAGTCACCGCCAGTTCGCTCGCATTACACGATCTAGATCCCTGTAGTCATCTCGCAGTCATTTCAAGTCATTGGGAAGTCAAGATACAAACAATGTGTATTCAGATAGACTAAGTACAAGTATGCTGTCTACGCTCTATAAAAATCGACAGCCGCCAATCTTCGCCACGTCTTTTGCCCCAAAGTCTCTCGTCGTTTTCCGTTGTCGAGCGTCAAGAACTTAATGTGGCGTCGTAGAGCACTGTAAGAGAGTCAGAATCGAAGCATAGCCGCCTGGGCAAATTCTACATACCATTTTTGTCGCCGTAGTTCGCTGTTCCAGCAGCACGTTTTGGGCATTTGAGGTGTTCCTTCCGACTAAATGAACTGAACCCCTTGTTAGAAACTGGTTGTTGGATGGGCAGCATAGAGACTCACAATCAGCCAGCCCGGGCATACAATCTTACAGGCCAAGGCCGTAGACGAATCGACGTGAGCCAAAGTGGCATGGAGGTGGATGCTAAGAAAGAAATTGATCGCGCCAGCACACCTTGACCGTGTTCTAAATCATTTGATGGCGTTCTCGCCTGTGACTTCAAAGTAAGGGCGGACTTGTTCAAGTTGCGCCCAAGTTGCGCCGAGATTTCTTGAACGGCTTCTTACAACCTGATATAGGATATAAGGCATTGTGCATTGATTAGTCGAGCGCGAGTAGAGATGAATTTAGATGATTACGGGGGATAAGCCTCTGATAACCCCCAGCACCGAGCAGGCAACAGCAAAGTTCTATTTCACGTCGCCAGACCGTCAGTCGCAAAGGTGAAGCTGCGAAGATTCGGCGACAGAAGGGAAATTCAGAATTAATCTCTGTCAAAGTGACAAGTCCGTTCTCGATGACCTAATTTCTCTCGTAACCTGACCACGGCTCGACTTTGCCTTGACTTGTTGACTGATCTTGACCGTAACTTGACTTCCGCACGACGAATCTGGCCGATCCTGACTTGATCCTGACTTTCGCTTTTTACTGAGTTTCATCCCAGTAAGGCACGCTCCAAAAGGGTATAGCGACAGCGGCACAAGGCCCCAAGATATCCTCGGAGTATGACTCGAAAAGTCTTGTTGGAGCGGATGTAAATGTGGAAACATGATCTCTACGTTTATCTAAAGTCCGAGCTGGCGTCACCTTGTCAGTAAGAAGTAGGGGTTGTACGATTATAATAAGAGTATAAGAGTAGAGATTAGAGAGGATTATATGTTCTCTACTGATGGTACAGATTGCAAAGGAGGATCTCGCCCGTTAATGGAGAGCACATGTCCTTTATTCTATAATTGAAGTCCGGGCTGACATCGTCATGCTAGCAAGAAGCAGGGGGTAGCCGATCACGATGCGTGTATAGAATGGGAGATTAAAAAGCTCTCTGCTGCGAGTCAATAGGGGTGGATAAATAGGCGCTCCAGGCAGTCCAGCTACGCATAGAGAATGAGTGACGGGGAGGAGGAAAGCTCAGGGATGGACTCACTGAAATTCTGGAGGAACTCCAGCCCACATGGAGGGATTGTCCAGGGCGAAACTTGGCTGCAGAGTGGCAGGCTCGTTGGCTGCAGGTATGTAGGTTTAGCGAAGCTTAGGGAATAGGAAACCAGGGCGCACCTAACATCACCGGTGGGTGAGCTGAGCCTTCGCGAGAAGCTTCAAAGAACGTTTCACGGCGCTCGTGAGAACCGATAGAGTTGAGATCATGATTGGCGCTCGGTGGAAGAAACACAGGGGCGAATGAACTTGCCAGGAACGCGGCGTCAAAATCATCATAATATGGGTTCTGAGCATTATCTGAAAGGAAAGATGGTTGGCTGAGCTCGTTTGTGTACATTGGATAATCAAGTCCAAGACCAGGCGTTTGGTAGCCATCGGGCGATATTGGCGAAGGATGGGATGATGCGATCAGACTCTCCGAGAGCTCTCTCGAAGAGGAGGAACCTAAGGCGCCTGTGGATGACGGATCCGATGGGCTCGATGGCTGCAATAACGGTTCGGGGAAAGGAACGTTGCTCGCCCCGGCCAGTGCTCGTATGATATCCCTCGAAATTCTGTCAGACGAAAAGTAAGAAGTGACAAATCGCAGGCTCACATGCACCGACCAGCAGCTACCCAACGGATTTCATAGATGGCCATGACTCTTGCGCACCGATAGACGCCCTCCAATTCTCGTCTTTGGTTGAAAGAAAGTTTGATACTTTTCCCCTTCCAAACACCCATTAGCAGGATAAGAGCAGACTTGAATATCGCCACCTGGTTTGGAATTCAGGAATGTTAGAGTGCGAGGGGAGGTGGAAATTTGTCATCCACCGACCTGGATATGCGGCATGGCCATCCAGCTCCTTGGGGGACAGTGTTCCATAAGACGGCTACAAGCCCTAGCTGCGTTGGCACATATCGCGAAAGAAGATCTTGCTAGAGAGTCCTTGCGTTCGATGAACGGAATATGTACAACCATTTGAACCCAGTAGTACGTCACCAAGAGGTAGGCAGACTGGTCGAAGAAAGGGTTGTTAATCCTGTCCGGGTCCCAGCGAACTTGAAAGTGTGGAATATACGTTGAGATAATCGCACGAAAAGATCGATGGCACTCACGATGGTCTGGAACGGAGTCCACCCATGCATTCAAAGCAGAATCATGGTCTGCCAATGTCTGGGCCTCTACGTCGAGGCCCAGGGAGGGTCTGTTGATGGAATACTGCTGCGCATGAGTAAATGAAGCGAGCAGAGAGCAATAGCTTACAAAGGCAATGTGCGCAGAGCCCAAAATGGTCAACAGCTCAATTAATTTTATCATGCTGGTTACTTTCGACGGCTTCCCAGGTGGTTGCTTGAAGGCGAGAGCAGGATTGGGGTTCTCCCAGTACTCACTATCGCATTCTATCGGCAGTTCTGCATCATAGCTAGATAAACAAAAATGAAGGTCAAATTTGATGTAGGGTTTGCCTGTCCAAGGAAAGAGGCGTACTCGGAAGGATGGATGGCTCTGGGATGACCACTGGCGATCGAGGAGGTGGCATCGGCAAGAACCAATCCCCACCAAACGCGCTTCAGCAGTTCTTTCTCCACGGTCGGGGGTCCCGCGGTTCGAGAACGACGATGGATTCCAGCATCCTGCGCCGCTCGGATTGTGGCCCCGATCAGATACCAACCTTTTTCAATGTCAGAGGTTCCATGAAGGTAGATGATCGAAAGCTAAGATGAGTCTTATGAGCAGGCTCAGGTAAGCTTATGTTGTATGGCGCACTTACCAAATATGTTTGTAGCTCGTGAAGTGATGGGGTGGATGAGATAACCTGTTTGTCGCTCCCCAGCTGTCGAAACCACTGAGTACCAGCTCCCAGTTCAAGTCCAGAATCTACGCCCTCAGGGATTACCCGTTTGTCCTTCGAATGCCGAGCTCCAACCGCGCAAACGGCGAGCACGCAACCCCCAAATCTTCGGTCCTTGATATGCAGACCCTCTTCCAGAGACCTTTCAAAGCTAGGTTGATGGAGGACAGGCTTGAAGGGATCCGAGTTCTCGAAGTAACAGTCAACCAGGTGGTCGAGCAAGTCCGCCTCAGGAAACACATATGGCACTTGAGAATTGGCGAGGCCTTTGTCCCACTTTCTTGCGCTGCGCGTCAGTCCTCACAGTAGATCGAGAAGGTAGAGACTACTTGCAGGCTGGATCGTCCAGAACTGGTGGCGTTTAAAACTTGGCCCCTTTGTTGAACGCGGAGGCGTTGGGTTCTGTTCCTCAGAGTCCCGGGCATGCTCAAGGGCTGTCCTCACAAGACTGGCGCTAGAAAAGCCAAAAAACTGATTCTGGGGAGGCGTGTCGAAATTCAGTTTACTTTGCATGCGCTCCGTCAAGTCGTCCACGAGGGCTCCTTCCGGTAGGCAATCAGGCTGTTCGACATACTCCAAGAGTTGCCGGAAAGGCCCAGCGATCTCGGAGCGGTCCACATCTGCTTCTGGCAAGGCTGGTGGTGATGCGACGGCCTTCTGTTGCAGGTAAGTGGCGTAAGATGCCAATGACACGAGCATGTCCCGCACGACTGCAGGACTAGTGGGTACCCGATAATTCGGAGAAAGGATTGTGTCCAGCAATGGCTGCATCTCGGTGCGCCTTTGATCCCAGGACCTTTTATCCTGAGGATCTCCGTTACGAGCAAGCGGAACCCTGAAGGGCATTTTCTAATATCGTTCTGGAAATCGAGACGGTTGACACGAGATTTGTGACTAACTCACCTGGTTTGCAAGTTTATGGGTACACTCAAGTCCAAATTCAAGACAACGAGTGCAACGGTTATCAGGCATACTTCCTGAGTTACCTATAAAATCCCTTCATGTTATAGTGGCGAGCAGGCACGGAATTGGACCTGGCCTACATTTGACTGAAGACGTGTTAGACGTGCCTTCGACAGTCTATGGCACGTTCACGTACTTTTTCTCTGACGACAGATATCGCATGCGCCCTTAAGCCTTTGGCGTTTGACCTTGTTGGGGATCGTACTCATGGCTCTTCGGAATGGGCAATGATAGTTCCGGACTGACACCATCTCGTGCGGGTTGGCAACACTGCCGGGAAGAATCAATCTTCGCGACCCGAAGATGTGTGTGAAGACTTTATTGAAGATGTAACGTGTTCACAAAAGATATTCATTACATCAATATATACTATATTCACAATTTGAAGATGCTGAGAAGATGTAAGATATTGTTAGTATATTCACAATGTCCAGATGATGGATATTCATCAAATATTGACACGGTGAATATACGGCGAAGATGTTACATTTTCGTAGACTATTGATTTGCCCTAGATGTATTGTAAAATCTTTCATTTTGGTCACACATCTTCACATCGTGACAATCTAACATCTCTATCGAGTGAAGATGATTGCTTTGGCGCGGCGCGATGGATGTTCACCCGGTCAAAATGTTAGATTGTCACGATGTGAAGATGTGTGACCAAAATGAAAGATTTTACAATACATCTAGGGCAAATCAATAGTCTACGAAAATGTAACATCTTCGCCGTATATTCACCGTGTCAATATTTGATGAATATCCATCATCTGGACATTGTGAATATACTAACAATATCTTACATCTTCTCAGCATCTTCAAGTTGTGAATATAGTATATATTGATGTAATGAATATCTTTTGTGAACACGTTACATCTTCAATAAAGTCTTCACACACATCTTCGGGTCACGAAGATTGATTCTTCCCGGCAGTGCAAGGGGCTGTTCTTAGCCTGCCTTGTTGGTAGTGTGATGACGCGTCTGATGGCCGTTCGGCGCAGCGCTCGACACGAGCGCTTCGGCCCTCCATCCACGGTTTGGGGAAAAATATGACTTGTGTGCAAGAGTCATAAGTCTATTCAGTCCGAAGTTGTAATGAAACTCAGTAAGTACGAATTATTCAGCTTCACGTATCGCAAGCCCCTGATTCACGGAGAACAGCCAGCTCAAATTAGATGGTACGAGGAGACGCCTACGCGACCAACCGCTACCCTGCCTCGGCGAAATTCAAAGATATGATTCACAATTGCTTTAAGTCTCTATGTTGAGGTATTTACCGCATTTTGTGCCTTGGAAGCCGAGCATCGCTCTCAAAGACTACCTACAATCCATGCAAATATCTAGCTTAGATCCTTGACAGGGACTGACTTTCAGGTTAATCCTATTAATCATCAAGTTATTGTGGCGTCAATCAGGTTTCATCCCAGTAAGGCACGCTCCAAAAGGGTATAGCGACAGCGGCACAAGGCCCCAAGATATCCTCGGAGTATGACTTGAAAAGTCTTGTTGGAGCGGATGTAGATTTGGAAACATGATCTCTACGTTTATCTAATGTCCGAGCTGGTGTCACCTTGTCAGCAAGAAGTAGGGGTTGTACGATTATAATAAGAGTATAAGAGTAGAGATTAGGGATTAGAGAGGATTATATGTTCTCTGCTGAGAGTCAGCAGGGTTGGATAAATAGGCGTTCCAGGCAGTCCAACTGTACACAGAACATGAGTGACAGAGACTGGACAGATGTAGGAAAGGACGTACTGAAACTCTGGAAGAACCCCGGCCCACATGGAAGGGTTATCGGGGGCGAGACTCGATGACCCACTGGTGGCAGGCTCATTAACTAAAGGTACGTTAGCTCCCAGATGCAATCCAATAGGAAGTCAAGGCGCACCCGAAATCATTGGTGTATATGCTCCGCCCCCATGTGAGTGGGAAGAGTCGACTGGGTAGCCGGCGTTGGGTTGGCCAAACATGGGGTTAAAACCACCAGTGAGGAACGAATCGGTGCCATCTTGGTAGGACCTCTGGCTATTTTCCGAGAGGAAGAGGGGCTGGCTAAGCTCGCTTGTGTACATTGGGTAATCTGAACCAAGGCCAGGTGTTCGATAGCCCTCACGGGATGACGATGTAGCAGGAGATGAGGATGAGGGGATCGGGCTCCTGGAGTGCCTTGAAGAGGAAGACGTTGATACACTGGGTGATGGTGTCGCCGACGAGAGGGAGGGCTGGAACAGTGTATCGGGGAACGGTAGGTTGCTTGCTCCAGCGAGTGCTCGTATTATATCGCTTGAAACGTTGTCAGGCGCTGGATCTTGAAAAGAGGAGCCGTGCGTACTCACATACATCGACCGGCAGGAACCCATCGAGTCTCATACAGGGCCGAGATCCTTGAGCACCGATAGACATTCTCGAGTTCTCGCTGCTCGTCGAAAGCAAATCCAGCATCTTTACCTCTCCATATACCCATTAGAAGGATAAGGGCAGACTTGAAGGTCGCTGCCTGGATTAGATTCGAAAAGGCCACGTTTGTATTTGCGATTCATATGGCAGAGTATCATGTTTACTGACCTGTATCTGCGGCATAGACATCCATCCCCTGGGAGAGTACCGTTCCAAGAGACGACTGCAAGCCCTGGAAGCGTTGGTACAGATAGCGAAGGAAGATCTTGCCAAATCATCTTTGCGGTCAATGAACGGGATGTGTATGAGCATTTGAACCCAGTAGTAGGTCGCCAAGAGGTAAGCAGACTGGTCGAAGAAGGAGTCGTCAGCTCTGTTCGGGTTCCAGCGAACTAGAGTCAGAACATGCATTAGAAGTGTGGCGAAGGTGAGGCTTGATGGCGCTTACGATGCTCAGGGACAGAGTCAACCCACGAATTCAAAGCGGAATCGTGGTCGGCCAAAGTCTGGGCCTCGACATCGGGACTAAGAGAAGGCTTGTTTATCGAATACTACCGCAAGTGAGATAGAGCAGTGAGTAGAAAGTAAGTGACTCACGAAGGCGATATGGGCGGAGCCCAAGATGGTCAACAATTCAATTGACTTAATCATGCTTGTTACCTTCGACGGTATACCGGGCGGCTGTTTGAAAGCAAGTTCCGGATCGGGATTCTCCCAGTACTCGCTATCACATTCTATCGGGAGCTCAACATCATAGCTGGAGCAACCGGAGCGGTGAGTAGCGTACTAACGTTAACAAAAGCGAAGACATACTCTGAAGGATGGATGGCTCTGGGGCGACCGCAAGCAATCGATACGATAGCATCGGCGAGAATCAAACCCCACCAGACCCGTTTCTGTAGCTCCTTCTCGATAGTTGGGGGACCTCCAGTCCGAGAGCGACGATGCACTCCAGCGTCTTGCGCCGCTCTGATCGCAGTCCCAATGAGGTACCAACATTTCTCAGCAGTAGAAGACCCATGAAGGTAGATCGCCGAGAGCTACAATGTGATCTTTTAGTAGCCGACAGCAAACACGCACTGTGTAAGAAGCTCACCAGATATATTTGCAACTCGTACAGCGACGGAGTTGAAGGGAAATTATGCCTGGCACTTCCAAGCTGGCGGAACCACCGGGTGCCAGCTCCCAGCTCAAGTCCAGAATCTACCCCATCGGGAATGACCCGCTTGTCTTTCGAATGTCGAGCCCCAACTGCACAAACAACTAGCACCACACCTCCAAACCCTGGGTCTTTGACGTGTAGTCCCTCTTTCAACGAGCGTTCAAAACTAGGACGATGAAGAACAGGGATGAATAGATCCGAGTTCTTAAAGTAGCAGTCGACCAAATGGTCGAGTAAATCCGGCTCCGGAAAGGTGTATGGTAACTGAGGATTAACCGGAGTTTTGTCCCACTAGTCCAAATGTATGTGTAAGTTGTAATGGTAGATTGGAAGGGAATAAGAGGTCTTACGGGATGGACTGTCCAGAATTGTGAGCGTTTGAAACTCATCCCTTGCGTCGAGGGTGGAGGTAATTGAGCCGGTTCCGTAGAGTCTCGAGCGTACTCCAATGCCGTTCGAACAAGTCTATCGCTGGAAAACCCGAAGAAGTGGTCCTCTGAAGGGAGGCTAAGTGTCAGTTTGCTTTGCATGGACTGCGACAGCTCATCCACTAATGCTCCTGATAAGCACTCTGGCTGCTCAACATAATCAAAGACCTGTCGCAGAGGACCGGAAAGCCTGGGAAGGTCCATGTCCAGTACCGGCGACGTTGGTGGCAGAGACTTGGTAACACTCTCTTGCAGGTAGGTAGCATACGACGCCAACGATATGAGGGTATTCCGTACAATTGCGGGATTGGTTGGGGCCTGATAGGTCGGAGAAAGGATGGAATCCAGTAGCGGCTGCATTTCAGCCCGCCTTTCATCCCAAGACCTCTGATCCCGAAGGTCGCCCTTACGAGCGAGCGGTACTTTGAATGACAATTTCTGGAAGTAATCCGACTATCAGGACGATTGGATCCGAGATCAGTGCCACAACGTACCTGGTTTGCGTGTATATGCGTGCACTCGAGGCCAAACTCAAGGCAATGAGAGCAAATATTGTCGGGCATGCTTCCCGAATCACCTATTAAGCGAATCATGTTACATTGCCGAGCGCACACGGGACTGGATCCAGCCTACATCTGACTACAAACGCGTCAGCTTTCCTTCAAGATAGGTAGGGCAAGCGCGTGGACGTACTTTTCCTTTGACGGCATACATCACATGCCCCTTGTAGCCTCCGACGCTTGATCTTGTTGGGCCTAGTACTCATGACTGTTCTGGCTGAGGTGATTGGATGGGCTCTGTACTGACGCGTCTGGGATAAAGGTGCAGTCTTCAATGGTGCGATCCGCCATACTTATAAGCCCACGTTGTGTGCCGGCATGACTCCGAAATCAACGATCATTTCCTCTCAGCGATGTTCTGAGAAGGAGGAGGCTGTGAATCTCCTGAAGCGCCAGAAGTTGGACAAGGATAGACCAGGGTCCATCGCGCTGATGGAATGCCAAGCCAAGTCTGCGGAGGTCTGCGGAAAAGCTGTATGCAACTGCGCGAATCTGTGCGACATCGATAGTGTTTCACGGGAGCTTTCATATTAGGGCGCTCAGTGTCGAAAGGGTTGACATGTTGGGGAAGTTTGGGTAAACATCGATAGCTAAGGACTACTTCTAAAACGAGGGCACAGCAACGCTCATCAACCAGTTACCCCATGTGAAGCCACGATCAAATGCCAAACGCAGTCCAAGAATCTATTGAAACCCCATAGCCTGCATATTGGAGACGTAGGTGCCCCAGGAATTCCAGCTTTTGAGGTGGAAAACCCGTTAACAACGGCTATCGCAAATGTGATGAGGAATAACCTACTCAAAGTCTGTTGGAACAGCGCCCCCCCAACCCGACATGTCATACAAAGGAGCCCCTTCCGTGACGGAGCTCTGATGGGTGACTGAGCCGATGAATCAGTTACATACGCGTCATGGCGGCAAGACGAAGGGAATCATACCTTGAGGATCGTAACTTGAGGGCCCTACCGCGGTGGAAGATGCAGCATCTTCAGGGATGCCAACGTTTGTGGTGTGTGCCACATCTCCACCACTCATAGCAAACATGGTTTCAAAATCGTCAAGCCTGGCACCAACTTGCACCGTGCTGTCAGTCCGAGGGCCTTGGTAGTAAGTCTGGAAGATCGGTCGGCTCAGTTGGTTTGAGTGAACTGGAAAGTCAAACATAAGGGAATCGTCGAGGTCCTTGAAGCTCTGATCCACCTGGAGTGGTGGTGTCATTAGTGGGGGTGGTGGCGGCTGAGTTGGGGAGAGTGATATGTCATCCGTCGCGGTTATTGGAAGGGCGTCAGGGAAGGGCAGATTGCTTGCCGCTGCGAGGGCCCGTAACACATCTCTAGGGAGGCAATCAGAGAATCTTTCAGGGAAAGGGCAAAAGGCGGAGTCCATACATGAAACGACCAGCAGCGTGCCACCTGCGCTCGAGCTTCTGCAGCACACGTACGCAGCGGTATATCGTCTCCATTTCTTTCTCCTCGTTGAGTGGAACGCCTGTTTGTTTGGCCCGCCAGATGCTCAACATCACGATAAGCCCCGCTTTGAACAGAGCGCCCTGCGTAATGGGGCCAAAGTTAAGCTCAGTAGACCTCTGTAAGGACTCGCGACGTACCTGTGTCTGCGGTATAGCGACCAATCCTCCACGCCTGGAATGAATCTCCAATATTCGACTGCACGCCCTGGAGGCATTCGTACAGATGGCATATGATGAAAGGAACATCTTGTTCTTGTGCACGATGAACGGCGAATGAACCAATATCTGGACCCAGTAATAGTTTGCGAAAAGATATGCCGATTGATCGAAAAAGAGGTCAAAGCTGCTGGCGTCCCATCGTACTGTTGCCTTGGTCAAGACTCGTCTAATGGAAAGGAGAAAAGGAATCTCTCACAAAATGGAGGAATAGAATCGACCCAGGAGTTGAGTGTAGAGTCAATCGAAGCCAAGGTTTCCTGCTTCCAATCACTGTCACCCTCCGGAGTGTTGACAGAGAACTAATCAGGTTGTGAGTGACGTTTCGATAGGAGGAAAAGTCGAGTCAAGCTCACGAATGCATCTTGCGCGGAAATGAGGATCTCAAAGAGCTCGATGGATTTGATCAAGGATGTCACCCTGGACGGTTTTCCTTCAGGCTGCTTGAATGCCAACGCTGGATTTGGGTGCTCCCAGTACTCGTCATCCACCTCAAGTGGTAGATCGATATCGCAACTGTAAGATCGAGAGTGAGTACACAGGCAAGCTCAACAGAGGTCTCTACTCACTCTTCGGCGCGAATGCACCTTGGCCGCCCGACAGAAATGGAGCTCACCAAATCAGCCATGACAAGCACCCACCAGATGCGTTTCCTTGATTCAGTCTGAACGGTCGGCTTGCTCAGTGCGCGGTCCTGCCGGTGAAACCCGGCGTCTTGGGCTCCCCTGATAGCTAGGCCAACGAGATACCAACACTTCTCCGGAGTTGAAGTTCCGTGGAGATACAGAGTCGCTAGCTGGCAATGGTTGAGAAAAAACGAAGATTTGTAAATCGGAGAAAACTCACCCAGTACATCTGCAACTCATATAGTGTCGGCGGTTTCTCGAACGACTGTTTGAACACCTCGATTTGGGAGAACCATTGGTGCCCTGCTTTCATTTCTGGATCCCCTGGATTCTCTATGACACGCCTGTCACGCGAGTGCCGTGCAGCGATCGCACACATTGCCAAGAGACACTTTGCGAAACAGGTATCAGTATGGTGGAGACCTGCTTTAACCGCCCGCTCGAAGCTAGGTCGATGGAACACTGGCACAAGATTGTCAATCGTTTGGAAATATACTTGAACCAGGTGATCGAGCAAGTCCGGCTCTGGGAAGCGAAACACAGGCTCTGCTCTGGGGGGTGGAGAATCCCACTAGTCCGAGGCGTCAATAGTTGGTCGTTGGTATCGGTTTACAGCACTCACCTTCTGAACCCTCCAGAAGAAAGGCCGTTTGAACTTGAGTAAACCGAAATTATCTGGGGTCGCTGCGGTATTTATTGGGCAGTCTGCGCCAATGTCCAGGGCGGCCTTCACCAAGCTGGAGTTGCTGGAAGGTCCGAAGAACCGCGTTCGTGAACGCCCTTCATAGATAGAAACGCCCCTCATGCCCTCGGCCAAGTCTGACATATGCTCAACCTCGGGGTCAACCTCTGATTGTATGTTTGCAGAGTCCCAATAGTGAGCGATGCCGCAAAGTACTGGTGTGTCATTATCCTGTGTCGATGAGGGAGAGGGCGTGTCGTCTGAGGGATTGCCATCCTTCGAGAGACGCTCCTCCAGCAGCGAAGCATAAGACGCCAGAGACACTAAAGTGTTCCGGATGATAGCTGGGTTGCTGGGTGCCTGATATGTAGGCGACAAGATTGCCTCTATGATAGGCTTCATCTCGCCTCGGCGCTGGTCCAGGGAACCGCCTTTCTTAGGTCGGTTCCCATTGAGGCTTTTGAACTTGTATATTGTTTTCTGTCATAACCAAAAGTTCAGATTCCATCTTCATTATCGACACTAAACACACCTGGGTTGAATGGTGATGAGTACACTCGGCGTTGAACGCCAAGCAGTTCGTGCAACGATTGTTTGGCATAGTGGCAGAATCACCTATGGGCGCCAATGTAAGTGGGTACTGGGAGAGGCAAAATCAAAATCTTACATCTCACTAATTCGTCCAGTCAGTTCTCCCTCAGCGTCAATTCTCAAATGGCAACGAAGGACCACCCACCTTTCTTCTGTCGACATATGTCACATGCGCCTTGCAATCTGCGCCGCTTCTGCTTGGTATTATCAGGAGACATGCTCTAGGCGCTCAAACCTGAGCCGAGCTTCACGCAGTAAGTAATGTCCAAGGTCAAGGTCCAAAACGTCGATTGTATCCACGGTCATCGTGGTGAAGTGACAAGAATTGCAGATCCCAGGCATGTGCAGGTGGCCGTGCAACTTCTATGGGTATCACGGGTGCTGTGATGCGCGTCAGGGGCTGGCGCCATCGTACTCGTCCTGTAATGACGCGCTCAAACTTGTAGATTCCAATTGGAGACGGCGGCGCTTGAACTCATCCACCAGGCAGGTGCTCAGCACTCGCATCCGACTCGGTAGATTAAGTCCAATTATTTACGTGGATATCTGCTTGGAAGTAAGTAGTGATTAGACAGCTTCTTTACACGTATAGTGAGGTATAGTACAGCCCCCATGCAGTAAGTACGAGGGAATCAGTCGAGTAATTTTACAAAATGCGCAGTGAATGATGATACAATGGGTACAATTGCAGAAGGAAACCGATGCTTTTTGATGAAGATGGAAAATGTCCAAGATGATGGATGCGGGTGAGAGAAACGGGCAGGTTGCCCGCAAAGTGCTGTAGAGTTCGAGCCGTGCAGGCGTGTTTCGGTGCCCTGAGATCAGGGGGAATCACAAATTAAACTGCGCAATGTGACGCATAATGAGTAGGCTGGCAACAAGTTCTACAAGAAGATCAGCCAGCTGCGCAACACTGCATAGGCGAAAGACTCTCACCCGAAGTCAAGTGTGAATAATGGGGGTAAATGATAAGCTTGTTTCCGGACACGTCGTAAACGGGCATATTGGGAGGCCTCAGGTCGTACTGGGCGACCAAGAAGTTTGAGCCATCTGCTGTCGAGCACTGCGCAGGAAAAGGAAAGTTGTATCAGCATCCCGCCCCTTTCGACTCACCGAAACTCAATAAGAAGCACACTCACAGTCCATTCATGTCCTTCCAAGGCCCTGTAACTCCATATGTATTCTCTCCCATCCGAAGCTGTAAACTTCCGACAAAGCGATCTATCACCAAGCAAAGTTGAGTTAGTCACCCTTTCTTAATCACCAATACAGAAGAGGACCTACCCTCCGAAGAACGACATCTTGCGAAGATATTTCGACATGGGTATCGACATTCGCTGCTTCGCAAACGTGATATTGCCCAGTGTCTCGTCCGGCATGAAGTCCAATGATATCGACGGCTCGCGCTGCATAGTAATCTGGGCATTCCGGTGTCTTGAAGCCCTTACTTGCATGTCGTAGATTTTGGTACTGGCGTGCCCCGGATGACGAGCGACGTGGAGGAATACCCTGTCGTACATGTCATCAAAGTCGGTGTTGGTGATAGCTGCTGTTCGATCTTCGAGCGTGATGGGTATGGTTTTGAGAGAGTGCATGGTGACTGTACAAAGGTAGACAGTAGTGGGAGAGATAGGGTGAATGACAATGAGGGATATGAAGAGGGGACGCGATGTGGCCGGGTCGAATGAGTAAGTTCGATAGCCCATCCCAACTCCCTTTATAATATACACAAATGTCAAAGAACACGAGGGTAGATCATCACTTGGGGAAAAATAGACTGCGCCTAGCCGCCCAATCGCACATCAAACACACAGAGTAAGTGCTGTCTGAGAACGTCAGATCTCGTCCAAAAAGGGCAAGCGCGCACCAGCAATTATCGCCCCCTGTCCTCCCTTCCTCCTCAAGAAGGCCTGATGCGATTCGACAGCTCATCACGCGGACCTCGACACGTCCTGAACGGGCTGGATCCATCGATCGCTATACAGCTAGGCACTGTATACGTCTTATGACACAATCCCATTTCATGGCCGACGGAAGCAAAAGAAGCGCTGGCGATTGAATTAGCAATACAAAGTCAGCAAATCACTCGGACCTGGGTCTTGTGTTCATCCCGAGAGAAGAGGAACAACGAGCTTATTTGGAACCGTGGAAGTAAAACCCCGCATTGCTCTCGTTATTCGCGCAACCCCAAACACTTATCCAAGAGCACGAGGCATCACTGTGTTCCTCATCCGAGCGTTCCAATTAGGCGTTGGCTGTATTTCCATTGGAGAAGCACATACATTTCTTGAGGCTCTCGCTATCACACAACCCCTGACGCTCCTCTGTGAGCACATCTACTTTCATCATGAACTTTCCAGAGCTGTAATACGAGTTGACCTAGAAAGGTGTTAGCTCAGTAACCCCGCATTTTTCTCTCACCGTCTCGTTACCCCAAAGACTCCCTGCAACAGCCACGAGGCCCGGGAAATAAACTTCTTCATCTCGGTGTTCCGACCTGCGAGGGCAAGCCAGGCCCAAGCTTTAGGCGCTTGACGTTAAGGAATTCAATATCAGTAGGACTCTTGTACAAACACATCAGGACAATCGTCCAACGTGGCGCCATTGACAACAGCACTTCGAAAAGATTTTGACTCACGGCCTCGAATAAGCTCTCAAATTTGGTGCATTGTGCGTCTAAAAAGCTTTCGGGTTGCACAACTGCCAATGATCCAAATATACCACTGAGTCCACCAAATTAAGAAGCGCACTGGGCAATCATGAGAGATGCCAGTCAAGCGATAGACCCGGACAATGACCGAAATCGAGGGTTCAAACCTTCACTGCCGAATTGCACTTACCATATTCCACGATTCCGCCACCCTGAGCCATGTGAATCCGTCAATCAGAGGGGCCGAGACCCGAGAGAAGTAGAGGTTGGCTAGCACCATTTTGCTGGGAACCTCGGAAAACCGTAGTCAAACCATAGCACTGTTCATAGACGGCAGAGGCGGCATATGGGATCCCAGGCGGTGGCGGTTTTGAAGAAGGGATCCGAACGAGAGTCCAATGACTTGGCCACGCGCCTTCACTAAATGAGAAGAAGCGGTTTCAATGTGAATACCGAATACGAAATAACGCCTCGACCACCTCACAACGCACATTCATACACCCCCGTCGTCACAACATTTCCCCCGCCACAAAGTTACGAGCGCATACATGACGTCTGAGCAGGTCTGAGTTGATTGCACGTTGAGCGTTTTCCTGAACAGTGGGTCGTTTAGACCTTAAGCCGAAAGTCAAAGAAGCTGTGATTTACACACCTGATTTCAAACAAGCACACTTCGTGAATCGCAATTCACATCCCTGGTCCCAGGAGTGAAGGGACGGGTAGAGTGATACTGTGAAGGTGTGAAGGCCTGGAATCGTACCCCAAGCGTCAGCGTCTGAACAGTCGAGTGCATGGTCCAGAGTTTCTATGCATTGGATTGAAGGCATCGGCGGCAGTCAAATGATCAGCTGACGAAAGAACAAGAGTTTATTAGTAGCGCATCAAATTGTGGGGTGTGGGGTAAAGACAGCGGGAGGTTACTATCGCTACCCCAGTGTTGATAACTTTTTTTGATGGGACTTTGTTTATTACCTTCCCGATGTCTGTGAGCCTTCGGACTTGGAATGTAGACTGGGAGGTGTTTCAATCCCTCGAATATAATTTTTTTCTCTTCGAAATCGGAGGGAGGGAGGACAGCGAAGACAACCGGTCAATCCAACTCAAAAACACCTAGAGTTGATAATTCTGTCACGATGACAAACGCCACTGTCACACCAACTCCGATCCAAAGCGGTGGTATTTGGGTGATGATTTTGTTGCGAGTTTCAGTCTCCGACTGATATCGTCACATTTGTCACGCCCAATTTGCACCTCTTTCCAGATCTTGGTCCTGGTGAGGGCTGCTTCCAGATCTTTATAGAGAAATATACTTCACTATGGTCCTCGAGTATAATGAGAGAAAATTGGGCTTTTTGAGGCCTTCGATCCTGCCCGATCCAACCCTTAAGGTCAGAATTGTCAAATTTGGACACTATGCGATTTTTACTGGAGCCAAAACTCGCCCAAATGTCTCCAGAAGCTACCATTGTATTTTCAGAGTGTATCTCATAAGGCTCTATTTTTTATTTGGCGAAAATCGAATGCTGAGGAATGGAAAAACAGGAATTATCAACTCTAGGTGCGTTATCAACTCTGGGGTAGCGATAGTATGCGTGGATGATTGAACCTGCCAATTGCTGAATCTCTGCTCACGTCAGACCCAAGAAAGCGAACAAGGAGTCCCTGGACGGAGGTGCAATCTGGAATCTCCTGATGCGAAGACGCACCAAATTTCGGGATCGTGCGCTGCCGGGACAGTGACAGACATCTTGCAGATTCCCTTTGATAGAATCTTCAAGAGGCACGACAGAGGCGACAGAAAGTCTATTGATCAAATACACGACGATCTAGCGATGCTGGAAAATGGAGGTTCGTCATTTACTACGACAAGTCCTACAGCTTGCAGATAAGACACTCACGGACACAAGATAGCAACACAAGAGATTGGGGAGAGGATCGGGAGGGGCTAAGAATCGTATCCTGCGGCTGCGATGTTAGCAGCCGAGGTTTTGGCGTCTAGGAATAGCTCGTTCATCTCTCCGATGTCTTCGACTTCGATCTGGCCTCTTCCAGCCAGACCTGCCAATATCGAGGCTGGTGTCAGAAGTTGCAAAGCATACCTGTGGCGGGACGAGCGTCAGATTGCGAAGAAGCCAAGAAGTATAAGCATACCGTAAGGAAGACTTTTCGCCCTCCTGGGCCAGCCTCTCTAGGACACCAGCCCCTAGTTTCAGGCCCTCGACGTTCGCTCTGAGCTGGACTACTTTGGCAACTTGCTCGGTAGTATAGCCTTCCGTCTTGACAATCATGCACCTATTCAGAAGGTTTAACAGCCGGATCTTAGTAACCAATGGGCTAGCTCACCGGTCGAGAAGGTCCACCGGGATCCCGTGAGGGGCGACGATATCGGTCGTACCTCTGATCAGAGAGTTGCCCCGATTCGTAGCAAGAATGACCGTCGGTGCCATTGGCGATTCCAAGAGCGCATTGAGATAGGTAAAGCACTCGATGTCCAGCATGTGAACCTGTATACAGTCAGTCAGCGGTCCCGGTTGAGCAGATTCTGCCTTACCTCATCAATAAAGACAACACCTGGAACCACCTCGGCAACGCCTTGGTCCACGTATTGTTTGACAACCTTGTTCACCTCCCTTCGAAGCTTGTCGGTCACTTCAGTGCGTCCTGTTCGGACTAGACTGCCCATGACACTCATGATGTCTTGACCACCCTGAGGTCGTGCATTTGCAGCGTCCAAGTCTCCCAGTGTGATGTCCTGGACGAGTTCCTTGGTTTTATGTACGTCACCCTTGGGCAAAGGCACATACGTCTCCGATTCCAAGTCATACGAGGATGCATATGCATCTGATCGTCCGACCCGCTTTACAGCGCCTGTCTGGGTCTCGATGTAAACGACGTCCCCAACGACAACCTTTTCTTTCAGAATGGCTTCATATGCCGATGGGTCCAGCCTGAGTTGCTTCGTCCCCTTGGTCGTCTTGAGACCGACCACGACGTGCGAGACAGTTTTGCCGTACCCACTCAACGGGTTTTCAGTTTCAGTGGGCGTCAGCTCAGTGACTTCGCCCTCGAAAACCTCTTTCCTTTCCTTTATCCGCAGACCTGACCAGGTGAATACTGGTAGACACTGTGTGATAAATAAACGTACCGATCGCCCTTCTGAACGCCTCCGCCAGCACTTCCGTCTTTTTCACCTCGGCACTGTACACCTCTGAGCCCACCATTGGGCAAAACGGCACTTTGGCGCCTAGCTCTTGCGATATGGCCAGCGCAAGGGCCGTTTTACCAGTGCCTGGAGCACCGACGAGCAGCAGTGCTCGCCCAGAGAACTTGCGTGATTTCACCAGGTCAACGATGACCCCACATGCCTACGAGCAGTATCAATTGTCTAGATCGCGAGATCGCTGAGGACAACGGACCTCTCGTGCTTGGTTCTGGCCCACAAAGCCTCCAGTGTCCTGGCTCGCATAACCCTCTGCCGTTAGACCAAGGCCTTTGATATGCGAATGCGGCGCGATACGCGATGAACGCGTTGCAGAAGAGCTGCTTGGTGGCAGCGGTGCGTTGTGGGCTGGCGTTGTGCTCGATGCCATCGTCGTCGTCGTCGTCGTCGTGCAAGACAGTGCCGACGCGTCGCGGGGATTATTGACGACATTCCGCTCAGTTTGTAAAATAAATGATTTCCCGAGGCTTAGCTAAGTCATCTTGCCAACATAATTCCTTCCCGACCATCTTGACCCCGCTATCTCACCTCAAAGGCTGAGAAATGAGTATGAAAGTATTTTCTGATTCTTTCTCAATTCTTTAGGTCTCAAGTACTGCTAAAATTCACTCTGGCAGCTTGTGGTATGCCAGCCTACATATCCGACTCGGAACCTAGTCAACACTGCGCGACTTCACCTTCAGAGATATGTCGAGTTTGAGGCGGCTTTGGCTGGGCATGCTTGTTGTTTATGTCTCTCCACTCCTCTGGATCCCTGTTACATGTTCTATCTTGTCGCAAGGCTGCACGAAGGTCGCCCCGAAGATGTAACCCAGGACAAGAAGAGAACCCAGCGCTGATCATCGTCCTCGAGGTCCAATATGAAGTTCTTGGCTCCGGCCGAGATACACACATGTCACAGAGGCTAATATCCTGCTAGTATCCCGCACTCACAGGAAGACAATGTCACAACGTCTCGAGTTGAAGGCACGCACAAATGTCAAGTTGCACGGAGCTTTTTGCCGCGGCCCGCCCGCGACTCGCCCATTGCCCCCGTCAATGAACAGGGCCTTGGCAGGGTAATGACGCAAACCCAGCTCTTGTAAGCTCTCACTGTTGGAAGGCCTAGCCGGTTTAAAGAGGCTTGACAAGGCTCCGGCTTTAAAAAAACAGCACAAAAGTGGAAAGTTCGGAGGATAGCAGCAACATCTCAATTGCATCCTGATCAGAAACGGGCTGTAGCTATGGACAAGAGAAAATGCTCCAACCACATCCGCAGGGACCTGCTGCCCTTTCTCGAGGCATTTAACCGAAGTTGGCCCTATTCATGACAGTATATTGCACATGATCTTACACCATTTCGCGACCCATGAGCTTCGAAACCGGTAAATCCGAGCTTCTAATTTTTCCGCCTCATTATCAGCCTCTGCAAACGCGCATAGGCCAAGACGAAAGGAAGCTCTGCTCAGCTCTAATTATTCCGCGACGCGTCCCGGATACAATGTGGGGAAAATTAAACGCGAGAGATATAAAATGCCTCAAGTATCCATCTGAAGTCTTCATCTTCCTCACCGGTCGAATCAACTCAACTATCCCTTATCATGAAGGTCTTCAGCGTCGTCGCTCTCCTTGCTGCCGCAGCTCACACTGCCTCCGCCCATTGTAAGTTTCCTTCGCCTCAGACTTCCAGGAGTAACCACTAACAACACCATATAGACATCTTCCACATCCTCCAAACCCCCAGCGGATCCTCTTCAGCCGCCATTCGGCAACCCAGCAGCAACTCCCCCGTCGAGAGCGTCACCTCAGGCCAGATGACCTGCGGTCTCAACCCCCGCCCCGCCACCGAGACCGTCTCGATTGCCGCAGGCTCTAGCTTCACCTTCAAGGTTGATAACACTCTCGGACACCCCGGACCCGCCGCCATCTACCTCGGCCAAGTCCCCAGCGGCCAAACTGCTGCCACATGGAACGGAAGCGGTGCTCAGTGGTTCAAGATCGCTGAGTGGGGAGCCAAGTTCAACCCCTTTGGTTTCCTCCCTGACGGCCGCACTGAGCTGAGTGCTTCGATCCCCTCAAAGGTTCCCAGCGGCGAGGTAAGCACCCCCTTTTCTTCGACGCTATTGAGCCAGCTCTAATTCCTGTCCTATTAGTACCTCCTCCGAGTTGAGCACCTTGGACTGCACGTCGCTGGTGCTCCCCAATGGTACATCTCTTGCGCCCAGGTCAAGGTCACCAATGGTGGCAGCGGATCTCCAGCAAAGGTTTCCATCCCTGGATACGTCTCCTCCAGCGATCCCGGCATCACCGTCAACATTCACTGGCCCGTCCCAACCTCTTACAAGGTTCCCGGACCCGCCGTCTGGTCTTAAATGGATCATTCCCCTTCAGCATAAAAGCACTGTAATGGTAGTTAGCTTGCATGTCTTGTATGTACCTTATGCACATTGCTTCGAAAGAGCCAAAGATGGAGTTGTTGTGCACTATAAACTTCTGCGTGGCTGAAGTATCCAAGGTTGTGCACCTTTTCTATGGCTCTGAGGCTTGAAGGAAGGATGTTAGAGTCAATCGGAATTCAATTTGATTCACCGCATTTGGCTTGTACATTTCGCTCTACGCTTTGTCTCTAATCCACTCCATTCGTGTCAAGCAACGGTGCCTCGTCCTCAGACGAGTCCTCTTCGTCTGGTTGCCTCCCCCATAGCCTACCAAAGATATTACGAATGGCTTGGGGCAAAGGCTGCAACGAAAATCAACGATCGAATCGGATAGCCGAAATGTTTCACTCACCGAATACTCTTCCTCGTCCTCTTCATCTTCTTCATCGTAGTCCTCCTCCGCTTCAGCATCGAACTCTTCCTCGACCTGTCCTCTCTGCGCCCCAACGGGAACGGGCACAAGCCCAACCTCATTCATATCCAACACGTCCAACCCACCTGGCATCACTCCCTCCAGACCTTCCCCTGGTCCGCCAGCACCACCCATCGCATCAGCCAACATCATATCCTCCAACATATCCGGCGGAAGCTGGGCAATGGCCTGCGCAAACTGGACAATCCCACCCCCGAACCTCTGCTGCAGCGCTTGGTTGTTATTGAACCATGCTTCCAGTTGTTGGCGGAATGCTCCGTCAGGAATCATCTGAGCCAACCTCCTCTCATCTTGTGCTCTCTCCCGCCTGGTGCGCTGGCGAAACGCGAGAAGGTCTTCGACGCCTTCGAAGAAGCTCTCGTCGCTGTAGGAGGAGAGGGATGTTGGTGGTGGAAGAGGGTCACAGGCCAATGAACGAGTTTGTTGGATTGCGCGAGGGATGAAAGGGAAGAGGCTGCGGTGCTCGGTTTCGAGGACCATGAGGTATCGGTACGCGGCGTAACGGGGTCCCGAATGTTCATATAGCTTCAGGAAGCCAGATCGGCGAGGGGTGATGGCCAGCCTTGACGGAAGCTTGTCGAACGTCCGTACTGCTATGTCCGCCAGCCAAGCAGCGTGATCTTTCCAAACCAGCTGGGACCTTTGGGCATAGAGATGTGAGAGCAAGTGAAGTGCTCCTTCTGCCGAAGATAGAGAACTAGGAGTGGTGTGAGGATGTGGACTAGCAAATGTCCTTGGACGACTCACTTGGCATCGGTCTCAATCTTGAAATCGGGATGCGAGCGGATCGTAGCAGGGAGAGACACATCCAGCTTATCTGCCAGCAACGGCAAGACAGAGGGAAAGTCTTGCAGGGCGGTCTTCAATGCTTCTGTGCTAGCCTCCATCTGGCCCAACGATCGCAGAGCTAGCGCTTTAGTGTATGTGAATCCGGGTAATAGGCTTGGATCTATCCGCGCGTCCGGTTTGCTGGTGGCCGATGCACGTCGAGAAGCAAAGAGTTCGTGAATATCGATGACCCATTGATGAACTCCTGCTCTGACAGCAAGGTGGTCGAGATGCAGGAGTGCACCATGTGGGTCACTCCACGGATCCAGTGAGTACAGGAGCTTTGCAAATTCAAAGGCAGTTCGCACACAACCTCTCCGTTGCAAGTCCCTGCAGCTATTCGTCAGTGTAATAGGGCTACAGGAGCCGAAGCACTCACGCAACCTGTCGGTGAACGGCCAAGAAGAATGGCCTGTTCTCAACACGATCAAAATCGAGGCGATTAGAACCATTCAAAAAGTTGAAGGCGCCGACGAATGCACGCTCGTAGCTGAACATGGCACGGTCGACAAAGTCCACGGCTTGGGCGTGCTCTTCCCGATGTCGGTATACTTCAGACACCTGAAGTAAAGTGTCGGCATGATAAGGTGATTTGGACAACAGATCCCAAAATCCCTGAGGATCTATGGCTTATTAGCTATCCCCCTACAGCGAGATCAAACTGACACACCTCCAGAGGCTACGGTCCGCATGAAGACCTTGGTCAAGCTCTTGTAGCGCCTGGTGTACTCGACCGTCCACCACTTCTCGTCGTGGACGGGCTCCCAACCATGTCCCTTGAGTTTTACCTCCATTTCATCGTCCGTGAGTGAACGTATGGACAAGCCCTCTCTCTGCTTTGCAGGCCACCAACCCTGCTGAGGTCGAGTCAAGGTGGAGCGAACAGCTGCACCCTGCCGCCGAGCAGGGGATCCTGAGCCGGATGACGATGCCTTGTTGGCTTGGACAACTTTAGCGCCGAAGAATTTCTTCATCTCGGCTTCAGGATCCAAGAACTGAGCCGAGACAGAGATAAGATCAGAAAACGTCTGGCCACTGGACGTCTTCTGGTTCAATCTCTGCGTTGCAGGGTACTTGACAGAGAGCTCCTTGAGTGCCTGCTCGAGCTCATCATCCGCTGCCTTCTTTTCCTTGGCCTTTGCTTTCTTCAAGGCCTTCTTTTCATTCTTCGGGGTGGCAGTTGACACCGCTTTAGATGCAGATGTCGAAGCCTGCTTTGGAGCATCAGGCACCTCAGCTAGCGCTGTGGTGTTTTTCTTCTTCTTCTTTTTCGACTGCAATGTTGATCAACGCTTAGAAGCATCGAAAGTTTGGGACCCAAACCTTCTTTGATTTTGCTCCTTTGGGCTTATCATCGTCACTTTCACTTGCGGCTTCATCATCAGCGCTGCCCATGAGCTTTGACGACCAATGAGCATACTCTACCCAGATAAATCAGAGCACCTACGGCCGCAAATCCACCGGCAGGTTTGATCACTTCGGGTTCTGACTCATGCAGGTCATTGTCGGGCGTATCAGCACCTCCTAGTGCCTCCAGCTCTTCGAGCTCGCGCTGCTGTCTCTTATTCAGCCGACGAGACATTAATTCCGAAGATTTTGTCCGCTGGGATGGTGGTGGTCCAAGGAAGAAAGGTGACGCAGATAATTGATGGCATTTTGCCCCTATCATTACCACTGTCAGCGGCTGACTTGAAAGCATCACATGAGTACGAAAAATCGGTGATAGTTTAAGCTAGACTATCAAACGGTTCAAACCAACATCGAAATTGAAAAACTGAGGGAACATTGAAAGTTTATTGCAGAAGACAAAGGATAGCATCCGATTGTTCGGGTGTCAGTAGGTCTCGTTGCGGTCGATGGGTAGTTTAGTACGAAAATATAATCTTGGTCTAGAGAGGATCGGGAGGAAAGAACTCTTACTTTTCTTAATCAAGAGAAATGGTACACATCGAAGCAAACATCTTCATGCATTACGAGGGAATCGAAGTCCCAGCGGGTCGAGATTGTACTCGGATGGTAACGACCCAGGTTACCGCTACTCCATTAATGGAATATCGAGCCTATATGCAGAGCAGACATGCTACAGCCAAAGTAATATTAAAATCCTGGAGGTCTGAACGTGAAGAGATGATTAAATGCTACCTTTTCAATGAGATCCTTGTCTTTTATCAAAATAGGTCCTCTTCGGGGCCGATCGCCAAGCACTGAACTACGAAGAAATACGAGAACACTGCAGCAAAGCGAGTGCGATTAAAGGGAGACAGAGATGAAATAATGTGCTTTAATCGCCCCTATAATTTAATTCACTCCGGCAGATGAAACGAAGAAGCATCGTCCTCATCTTTTAGGTGAGCCTCTTGAGTCTTTGCATAAAACGAACAAATTTGAGCTAAGCATCAAACATATGCAAGCACCCTAGATGCCAGCTAGTCGGGTATTTTTGCGCCAATCCAGGAGTCGCGCCTCTCAAGCTTCTACTAGTATTTCAGAAACCACAGCTGGAAGTGCCAGTACCGACGGCCATGAAAAAGGGCCTACATACCCAATATGGGGGTGTCATCAGGTCCGTACTTGCGGTCCCATATATGGTAAAGACCGCGAAGCGCAAATCAATTCGATGGCAGGCCGCGTGACCCGCGTCCCACCCTAATAACCGCGTCCTCAGTCCAAGATGTATAGTCCGGTTCCTTATCCTTGCCTCTATCCATGGAGTCTCTAGCTGAAGCCTACCGCCAGCACCCCTTTGTGGCTACTAGTGTTCTTGTCGGGACTCTGACTCTGCTTCGCTTTTCTCTTCGTCGTAAGGAAAGTACTCCGTTGCCACCTGGCCCTAGAGGGTACCCTCTCATTGGAAATGTCTTGGACATACCGACCGAGCATCCATGGCAGGTATACAGCGACTGGTCGAAGAAATACGGTACAACTGGAATTCTCTCAAGCCATTATGCAGAAAACAAGCTGAGCCTTACTGTCTAGGGGATGTGTTTTACTTTGAGGCATTGGGCAACAAGTTCGTCGTTCTGAACTCATTGGACGCCATCAACACATTGCTAGTTGAGCGCTCATCCAACTACTCTGACCGTATCAAGTCGCCAATCATCCAGCTGTAAGTCTCTTCCCGTCCGAGTGACATACGTTCTTAATTTCGTACTCTAGCTCGAGACACTCCTGGAGCGTTGCATTTATGAGCTACGGCCAGCAATGGCGAGACCACCGACGTGCCTTCCACCGCTTCTTCAACCACAAGGAGGTCCACCACTTCCACCCCATCATTGAGGGAGAGGTTTCCGTGTTTCTCAGAAGCCTACTATCGCAGCCAAGAGATTTCCACAAGATAACTCACCAGTGAGTGTTGTCCTTCGGACTGGGCCTTTCAGACTCACAGATATAATCTCAGCTTTTTCGGAAGTGTTATTATGCGTGCTGCATACGGTGCTGACGATCCCGAATATAACAAGGCGCTCGCAGCAGACGGCGATGGCCTCCTTGCTCGCCTTCTGGAGGTCATGACTCCTGGAAAGTTCCTAGTCGGTTTTCTTCCCTCCATGCGACACATTCCCTCGTGGTTGCCAAGCGCGGGATGGAGGCGTGCATTGGAGGAGTTTGCTATCTGGAATGATCGTTTCATATCCGTTCCTTTCGAGGATACAAAGGCTCGCATAGTAGGTATCAGCCCTACTGCTCTATTTGTTCTGAGAATGACAGCAACACTTAGCGAAACGGGACGCAAAAGTCTCCGTTCAGGAGCATGGCCGTCGAGCTCATTGAAGATTTGCCAGAGGAAGACTCGCCTGACTTCAAATACAAGGAGGACGTTGTGAAAAGCTCGTTGGCTTCCGCATATATTGGTAAGCTCCACCATTGCGTCTATCCTCCCACTGCTAGCTAAGTTTAGTCATTTAGCCGGTGCTGATACGGTGAGTTCATACAGGCCCTGTCAGTACGCAATATCTGAGTAACCTTCACAGACTGTCAGCACGGCGCTCAGCGTAATCCTTGCACTCGCAATGTACCCCGATGTTCTGCGGAAGGCTCAGGAGCAGATTGATTTAGTCGTTGGCCAGGATCGTTTACCTACATTTGGCGACTTTGAGAATCTTCCATACGTCCGGGCCATTGTCAAAGAGGCAGGACGATGGCACACAGTTGTACCACTCGGTGAGCAATCTCAGACTCCGTCCTTGATCGTTTTGTTCACAATTCCCATCCATAAGCCATGCCCCATGTCTGTAGGGATGAGGATACATACAATGGAATGCGTATCCCAGCGGGTGCCATGGTCATGCCAAATGGCTGGTAAGTGTCCTATGTGATAACCGCGAACGTGAGCCTGAGATCAGTGAAGGGCTATCATGCATGACCCAAAGAACTTTGACGCACCCTTCGACTTCAAGCCCGAACGTTACCTCAAGGCGGATGGCCAGATCGACCCAACTGTCCTGGATCATGAATCGACTTCTTTCGGATATGGCCGAAGGTAGTTATGTCTGATCTGCGAACCGAGAATGGCATATCACTGACGGCTGTCCCGCAGATTGTGCCCTGGACGTCACCTGAGTGACGATACGCTCATGGCAATGACGGCCGCTTTCATTGCTTGCTTCAACATCAAACCTGCTGAGGGTCTGGAAGAGCCATTGGCACTTCGAATCGGCTCAAACACAGTCAGGTTCGTCTTCTGACTTGATCTATGAGCCTAGGCTGAGTCTATTATCTAGTTATCCCCTGCCGTTTGAATGCAGGATCGAGCCTCGCTCCCAAAACCACATCACTTTGATTAATAGCTTGTAGGGCATGCTCAAACACGTTCTAATATAGACCAAGCTTCTTCCCCCGAAGACTACAGACCGCGAAAAGCAGAGATATACCAAAAAACAAAGTACGCAGGTCAAGGGATCTGGCGTTGGAACAACCAAGTCTCGCCAAAAAGTAACCTGACTGAGAGATACCTTACGCTTGAAAATAATGAGCTCTCAACGTCGCTCCCGAGTAAGAACGAATCAAGTGACCTTTGCATCAACTTCGTGGCAAGCTTCTATTTTAATTTGCAATATCCCTTTTCTGGGTCCCCTCTTTCCGCTTTCGACCACCTGTCAATTTTGTCGATCGTCCTTGCTTCCTTTTTCCACGGTTTAACAGCTATCAAGGTAGCTGCTTCTCCCTTATCTCCCAACTTGACTTCTGCTTCCATCCTCTCATTAGGACCCAGTAAGCATGTTCAGTGTCGATTAGGTTGGTCGGAGCGTTCACTCATGCGAGCCTTCTTGCTTGCTGCCACTTTGTAGAGTTTGGCAGCTGCAGGACCCGCCAGATCCTCGAGATCAGGTGCCTTGCCTAGTACGCGTAGCAGTCCAAATTGACCCCCGGATTTGCAGGACTACGCGCCGTGCATCTTTCTCGGACAAAGTAGCCGAGACGAACTATCCAGACTACATTGAGCCAGTCGTCTTCGGCTCCACGACTTGTCTGGAGTCGGTACCACGCCTACGTGCCTCGAGCTAGGTGAGTGGAGTCCTTGAAGTGAGTCAAGCTTGGGCGCTTAGCGCGAGAAGAATGCGAATGATCTGATTGGATGATCTCAGGGCGCACTGCCGAACCAGGTCCCACACTGTTCACCCTGTACCGCCATCTAGTCAGTGATGCTCGTTTGCAATGTTCAAACGTTTGCGCTTACTGGGGTTACAGACTTGTTCCTCACTAGCAGGATCATAGAGCTCTCATTCCCTTTCTAGGATTACAGCCTCGAGGCTTCCACGCGGACAGGTATCCTGGAAGAGGAGCCGCCAAATCTGCATGAGCTTTCATTCAAACGTCAACGATGAATGGGACAGGACCTGCCCAGTTTGGCACAAACGGTCATAACGGGCACCGAGGAACTATGAACATTCCGCTAGCACCGGCGCAACCTTCCCAAGTACGTTTGAGTTCTTTCAGAATGCAAAAGCTTGGGACTAACCGTTTCTGATATAGACTCGTCTTCCATCGTCCGTGCTTGCAGCTGCTGGTCAGCCAGGAGCGGAATCGCTTAGCCCGATTCTCAACTACTTCTACGGCAAGAATGGCCAACCGCAGACGCAGCTGCTGCACAATGGTATCGAGCCACTCAGGAGAACATCGGCCTCGAGTCAGGGGGGTTCTGCACGTCCAGATACCACTCAGAGCCCTTTCAGCTCTCAGCCCCTTATTCGCCATGGATCGCAGACCGTAGCTGCAGCGACTCGCTACCCCTCAGAAGGCTTCCAGCAACCGCCACCTCCAAACTCGGGTGTTGAGCCACCCAGGCGAACATCCGTACCGATCTCGAACCAGAGACCTCATACATACACAGATCCGCACGCCCAGGGTCCACCCAGCTCGCCTCAAACTCGTCAAGGCTCACAGAACATGCCTGCTCACCATCGATATCCGTCGGAAAGCTTCCAGCAACCGCCGCCCGGACATTCGGGACCATCGCAGGCGCCGCGACCACCTGAGCAGCAGCCGAACAGGACTCCAGTGACGGCAAACCTTATTGGAATGGGTCTGCCTCCGCACTTCCAACCATCTGGGACAAATCAGGCGACCAGCACCCAAAACGATCCAGTCAACGATATTCTTTCTAGGCTAGTCAAGCCTCTGCAAGCTGAAGCCGAAGCCTCATGGAGTCGAAACCTCAAGCACATGCGCCTTTTTGTCGACACTTTCCACAAAGACGTCGTCCACGCTCTTACAATGCAACAAGATAAACACAACCAGCAATACGGTGCTCTGTACGCTGACCGTGCAAGACTGCAAACTGACCGTGGTCAGCTACTTACGAAAGTGGCGCACCTGGAAGGAGAGCTGTCGGGATTGAAAGTGAGCAATTGGACGACGATGGAAGCATTGAGGAAGGCACAGAGCCATGCGGCAGAAATGGAGGCACGAGCGAATGCGGCTGAAGCCAAAGCGACCGCTTTAGAACAAGTTCAATACCAGCAACAGCACATTCGGGCAGCAGATTCATCCTCGGCGTTGATGGAGGAGCACTTGTGGACAAATGTTTATCCAGCCATCAAGAAGAAAGTGGAGGAAAAGTTGAATGTGGCGTTCGCTACTATCGAACAGGAAAGAGCACTGAGGCTAGCGGCAGAAAGAGACTATCATAACCTTCTGCAGGCGACCTTGAAGACCAAAGTGAGTCTGAGGTTTCGTCTTGATTGCTTCAACTCTGACGCTTCTCAGAACATCGTCCCAGGCGCTGGTTATGGAATAGGTCAGGGAAGCCAAACGGCAGGCAGCCCGTCCTTAACGCGGGCCTCTGGGTCGGCAACGCCATCTCATCACCGCTCTCGACAATCCCCCATGAATCCTATTGCGAGTGTCAACCCCGCCCTAGGCGACGACCACAACAGACCCATTTCTATCCCGTCATCACCTGAGATGACGCAAACCGCCTCTCAACCGAGCTCAAGTCCGCACGCTATGGCCATCGATATCAGTGACTCTCCCTCCCTTAACCTGGCAGGCCTTGTCTCACCAGTGCTCCCTGACACCCCCGAGCAGGAAGACAATCAGCCACTCGCAGACGTTCCTCACTCATTGATGAATTCCAGTATGCCGGGGACGCCATCGGTCAATCCTCTCAAGCGTCAACGGTCGGAATCTGCGCTTGGAAGTGGCATGGACGATGGAGAGGGTAAACCAGGTCTTAATGAAAGACCTCGTGTACGGCCTCGGCTTGCGGAGAGAGCAGGGGCAGGGAGAACAATACTGGACTACTGGCAGTTGAACCCCCCGCCTCGCAAGAGTCCAGTATCACGTCCATCTTCCTCGTTCGTGGGCACTCCAAGTCAGGATAGAACTGGCACGATGTCACAGGAAGCGTCAGGGGTCCATCAAGCAACTTCGCAACCTGAGCCAAGCAGGGATGGAATGTCAGACACTTCTAACTCGCCCGACGCTGAAGCGATCTTCAGATTGTTGCTCCACGCCAACGATGATACTCGTTCCGGCTCGGTCAACGAGGCTAGCTCCGCGATTTCCTCGATGGGCCCTCCACCGGCACCTGTACGAGCGAGCGGGTATAATGGACACATTCACCCTTCCGTCCCACCTATTGAAACCACTGTCCATGAGAGGGAGGAAGGCGAGGAGGAAGACGACGGGATCATCAAGCCTGATCCCGACGACGAAGTCGACCAGTTAGCTGGGGACGACGGGCGCGCTTCGTTGGCCCCTCGCCAACAAGCCAATTTAGTTGAAAGCGAAGAGGGCGAAGTTGAAGAAGGGGAGATCGATGAGCCGCCACCACCACCTCCCCCGCCCATTCCTACTCCCCCGACGACAAGCACAGCGAGCTCAATCAAAGAGCGTAAATCGATCCCCTTCCCTTTCAAAGCTGCTGCATCGCGCCGTTCCCCGGATGCCCCGTCTGTCAATCCTACCGCGTCGGCCAGCTCCTCAACGGCCGCTTCAGCAGCTGTACCGCCCCGCCCTCTCGATCCATCTCCAGTACCAGCATCAACCACGATTTCATCTCCGACTCCCACAACCCCAGTTGCGAATGTGGCCCAGAGCCTCCGGAATCCTTACGATGCTCTTCGGCATATCAAATTGGAGGCTTCCTCAGCTCCCATTATGGGCTTCCTTGCCCCACCTATTGCAAATGCAGCTGCCGGACTCCCAGCCCGCCCTTCCCTTGTTGCTTCGAGCCCAACTTCAAGCCAAGGTCACTACTCCCTTCCTGCTCCGCCACCGCCACCTATTGTAAATGCAGCTGCCGGACTCCCAGCCCGCCCTTCCCTTGTTGCTTCGAGCTCAACTTCAAGCCAAGGTCACCACTCCCTTCCTGCTCATCCACCGCCACCTTCGCCTTACCCTCAGTCCGCCAATGGTGGTCCTTCAATTGATCGCTCTGCACGACCAACTACGTGGCGGACCTCTTCATTGGGCTCACAAAGGTCTGAGAGCCGGCAGCCCTCGACACCTACCACCGATCTTCCTGCCAAGCCCTCCAAGTCTCCTCAGCTGAGCGTGGCCCACCTGCCGCTCATGTACGAGCAAACGAATGGCAAAATGGTTTGCAGGGCCTGCACGTAAGTAACTCGGACACATAGGCAAAGGATATAAGTCACTAACTTCTCATGTCAGGACTCGGAGAAACGACCCAAACGAGGATTCCAAACGCGTGAAGATTACGACCTTTGAGACGAGTGCCAGTTTCCCACAGATGATCGAACACTATGCAGAAGAACATCCAGTAACTCGGGAAGAAATCCTGTCCTTGAACCGAGCACAGATCGCTGAGATTCAGCAGAGGATTAAGAGATGAGCCCGTTTCCCTGAAATCAGTGTCGAAGTCTGAGGGGGGAAAGTGGTGATTATGTTGGCTCTTTTATCTTTCAGGCTTCACCGTTACGTTTAAACACATTCTATCTATCGGGATCTCCATTATTGCAAATGTCCTACAGCCTACTCAAGCACACAACCGCTATTCATCATCCCTGCAGTCCTACTTGCACATTTGTATATAATATTCCTCTTGGGTGCCTTGTACCTATGCAACGGATCCTACGTTCTCAGCATTGGACGACAGCGCATGGTGCTTGGCATGGATGTGATACAGGTGGTATATTAAGGGTGATTCTACTTTCTATACAAAGGACTCTAGTCCGTGAAATGCTCGGGAAGGATGAACGCAAGCTTCTTCCTATCCTCAGGCTTTTGTTGGGGAGAACGAGGCATTATGCCGAATTTCATACCACCTCGTTCGGAGAGGAGGGCCTCCTCTTCGGCGATGATGGCATCCTTTTCAGCCCCTGACAAGGACTTGTGGTGCTTGTCAACAACAGAGTGTAGATCCTCGAGGATGCTGGACACAACTAGCTTGGCCGCAGCGCTGTTGTCGTGCATAGTTTGCATAACATCATGAGCAGTCACAACTCCTTCTGCAGGCCGCCACGAGTCGTAGTCTGTAGCCATCGCAATCAGAGCGTAGCTGCATCCGAAGGTCAGAATTGAAAACCCATGAGTGAACAAAGAATACATACGAAAGTTCGGCTTCCCTGGCCAGCTTGGCCTCAGGCAAGGCACTCATGTTAATGAGATCGCCACCCCACTGGCGATACATCATGCTCTCTGCACGGGTCGAGAACTGGGGTCCCTCCATGCACACGATGGTTTTGTCCGTGAACAGCTTTTTGCCCTTGCCCTCCCCGTCCAGCGCCTTCCGAACACGGGGCTCCAACCATTTGACGAGCTTGTTGCTGAACGGGTCGCCAAACATTGCGTGGGCCACAATAGAAGTTCCATCGAAGAATGAGGATTGCCGGACGCCCTTGGTTCGATCAATGATCTGAGAGGGCATGGCAAAGGATCCAGGGGAGATTTCTTCACGTAGGGAGCCAACAGCGCTGAAGGAAATGATGGCTGAAACACCTATCGACTTCAGAGCGGCGATATTGGCAGCGCTGGGAACCGATGAAGGGGGGATGACATGTCCAACGCCGTGACGGGCAAGGAAAGCGACCTTGGTGCCGGAAGGAAGAGCAGCAATTGTGATCGGAGAACTTGGGAAGCCCCAGGGCTGTCAAATCGACGGGACGTTGAGGACAAGAAAGGAAATATAATAGCTGAAAATAACGCACAGTCTCAGGGTTGACGGTCTTTCTGTTTCGTATCCGTCAACGGACGGCATCTGAGCAAAAGACAGAAGAAACCTACAAGATAGTCAAATTATCCAATTGGTACAGGCCGCTGCCACCAATCACGGCAACCAGAACTGGGGTTGGGTGGGTGATGAGTTGAACTGCATGCTGAATTTTTGGAAAATACTCACCATTTTCTTCAGACATTGTCACGAACCGGTTACTAGGATGAAGGGAGAGAAAAGGGGCGGAATCAAAATTGTGTGATCACAAGCTGAGCGCGATAATCAAAGCCTCTTTATATTATCTAGGCGCCTGTTAGATTACCCCGAATAGCCGGGTCCTTTATGACCCCTTTACTCTGTTCTGCCTCAAGCGTTGAATGGGATTGCGAATACATTGCGATATGGAGTCGAGGAAGATATGGACTGAGGTAAGGAAGACGCGTAGTAGAAGCACGGAGTAGGATTAGCAGACGCAGAACGTTCTCTAACTTTCGATTCAGAGCAGTCTACGAATGAAGCGTCAATGCTTTCAAGTTCAGTAAGATCAGTAACATGGTGGTCAAGGCCGGAGGTATACTACAAGATTTACTACTACTAATACAGTGTTGATCTATAGCTATGATGATGATGGGATAGAAGCGAAGGATACAGAGCGGTACAAAACGCATTAAACGGCAACAAGAAAACGAGCGGCATGATGGAGGTCAGTCCAATCTAAGGAATCGCCTCGACGATCAACTCGGTGCAACGTCATACACATAAGGATTTCTCCAGTGTCCGTCAGATGTCCCGCTCGGGGAGAGAGGTGGCAAAGGGGCTGCATGAGACAGATTCAGTAATCAATCAGATAGAGGCTCACGAATCGCGGACAACTGCAATTACCTGAGTTTGAGCTATGCCCTTGCGACTGAGTCGCATGCTTCGAAGCCGATGATCCAGGCCCATTCATGCCGTTCGGTCCACACTGTAACAACGTCGAGGCCCGCTTTACAGAAGCAGGCGCGTTCTCGTCGACATCCATTGACACCCGACCTTCATTGGCGTCGTGAAACATATTCACGTAGCGCAGGTTCGACAAGTTTGAGGGCCCTCGGGCCGAAGAGGACGTTGGAAATGGCTGGTATCGATCCGTCGATGATCGTCGTTCGTTCGGGTGGGTACGCAGGACGCTGCTGGAACCGTTGGTGTTGGAATACCGACGCTGGACGGGAGGCGGTGGGGGTGGCGGAGGCTTGTACCCATGAGACGAATGGTCACCTAAAAGACATGATTTGAGCTAGCGGTCCAAAGAATATGCTGAAGGGACATACGAAGCGAATGAGGATCAGTCAGGAGATCGAGCCAGCAGTCGCTGCCTGAGGCATCTCGTCTGGATGATCCACGAGAGACTTTGGGATGTCCATTCGTATGAGAAGATAGAAGAGGACTCGAAGGACCACGGGGTTCTATTTCATAGGTACTTGGTGGCGAGTGGTCATGTCTTGGTGTTGGAGGTTGAAGAGCTGTGGTCACCACCCGAGGCTCTGAAAGCAGCAGTACCATGGGCTCGGTACGATTGTCAGAGTCGGGGGGCAGGGGTAGCCTGCTGGCTGCCAATAAAGCGAGGAGTAGATCTCTATTGATGATGTCAGAACACTCATTCGAGCGGCGGTTAACGGAAAAGCTCACACTCGACGACCAAGGGCCGTATTTCTCGCTTCATGGACTTTCAGTGCACTGATGCACCGATGCACTCCCCGGACCTCTTCACTAGAATCAACACCCCCATGCATAAGATCCCGCCTCCAGATGTCCATAATCAAGATAATTCCAGCCATAGAAAGGGCAGGCATCTGTCAGCCTGCATGAGCAGGGGAATTAGAACTTGCGAGGGAGGCAAACACACCTCAATCGCAGGTGTAAGAAGGGGGGATCCAGCTGCTTGGCCTTCCATGACACGACTGCAAGCTCGGGCAGCATTGATACATATGTCCACCGATGATGATCGAACCTGCCGGCGCGAGATGAACGGTCGGTGTGTGAGCATCTGCACGTAGTAGAACGACATCCACAAGGATACGGCTTGGTGCTCGAATGTAACATCGTTATACCTGCCACCCAAGCGAACTGCAAATGATGTCAGGGACGGTAGATAAGATGCAGAGGAAGGCGCATACGATGAGATGGAACTGATTTCTCCCAAGAGCTCAAGGCAGCGTCGAGGTCGCTCAACGAAGCTCGCTGTAAATCTCCAGGCCTGGTTTGGTTTCGAGAAGGATACTAGAAAATCAGGTTAAGGAGGGGGTTTTCAAGAGAAGAATAAATTCACCATGGATCTCTGTACCGACCCCAAGATCGTGGACAGTTCGATGATCTTGATGAAATGCGTCGCATAGGCGAACCTCCCAGGCGGTTGAAAGAACTGCAACGCAGAATCATCGCGCTCCCAATACTCGTCGTCGCACTCGATTGGAAGTTCGGCGTCATAGCTATGGAGGTGTCAGCCGCTGATAAAATATCTCAAGGGGGCGTGCACATACTCCCATGGTTGGATAGAGCATGGTCTACCACATTGGGTGGATATGAGACGCTCAGCCACAGTAATGGCCCACCAGAGGCGATTCCGTAGCTCAGACAGAATGGTTGGTTTTGATTCGCTTCTCGATGAACGATGAAGGCCGAGGTCTTGTGCAGCTCGGATCGCCATGCCGATCAAGTACCACGCTTTCTCTGTTGCCGATGAAGAAAACGCGTACATTGCGGCCATCTATAAAGCCGACAGGATTTGAATAATGCATCGTGAGTATTGGGATCGACTCACGTAGCACGCTTGAATGCCATGTAGTGTTGGTGTTTTCGAGATGGACACAGATGCTTCAACTTGCTGAAACCAGTGGTAGCCACACCCAAGCTCCGAGTTGACGCTCGCGTCAAAGACCCTCCGGTCATTGCTATATCGCGATGCCAGTGCACATAAAGCAAGGAGGGCAGCGCCAAAACTAGAATCAGACAGATACGCGCGAGCCCTCACAGACTGCTCGAAAGAACGACGATGCAAGAACGGTGTAAAGGGATGAATCTTGCTAAAATAGACGTCTACCAGCTGTTCAATGTGGTCAGCTTCTGGAAACAGTAGTTCTTGGTGTTTTCGAGAGGATGTACCCTCCCACTATGATGGGTGTCAGACATACGCGGGTGACATGAAGGTATGAACGTACAGGATGTGCAGCCCAAAAATGAGGCCGCTTGTACTTGTCGAACACAAGCTTTAGTGCGTGTGGGTTATGTTGATATTCCTCTTTGAACTCCAGGGCAGTGGCCAGAAGTCGAAGGCAACTCGAAGGGCCAAAGAAATGATCTTCGCCCGGCTGCAAGAAGAAGGATGAGAGAAGACAATCTGGGACCACCTTAATTTCGTCGTCGTCTACCTCTTCAGAGCTTGACTCTTCGTCTTCGTCAGTAGACGGTGCATGGGCACCGTTAGTGATGATAGGCGGTGGTGGTTCGTACTTGGACGGAACTGGTGTTGATACCCACATATCCTCTGGTAAAATCTCTTCTAGAGCACGACCATAACGTGCCAGGCTCACAAGACTGTCTCTGAGAATGGCAGGGTGTGAGGGAGCCTGATATGTTGATGACAATACGGCCTGAAGAAGGCCATTCATCTTCTCCCGGTATTCACCAAGAGAACCAGAGCTAGCACCTTCAACAGCAGTTTTGAGAGGTGTCCTGAGGCAGAAAATAAGAACCCGACGGCTTTCTGATATGTCCCGCGGCATACCGGTTCAGTATCTGGGCATGTTTCTGGAAAGAAGGAAGGGGTTAGCGCAACTACGGATGACCGGATAGCTTCTTCGGCTCACTTGGTTCGCATATAGGTGGGTACATTCGGCACCAAGCGCCAGGCAGTTTGAGCACCTTTTGTCAGGCATGACAGAAGAGTCACCTAGTTCCACTATTAGCCAGGAACGGTTGGGCCCCAACGACAACTTACATCGTGCTGAAAGACGATATCAGAGGAGGTTAATGACCTAAGCCCCTGGGAAAGTCATTTCGTGAATCCTCCATACCTTTCTTTCGTCTGCAATTATCGCATGCTCCTTGCAAGCGCTTTCGCTTTGTTGGTCCTCCAGACAGCGAGCTATCTGGAGTCATGGTGCCGGTGGTGGTAGAGGTTCAAGTCGTGGCGAACGCCCGTTTGACCCGCCCAAACCGCAAGCGGTAACAAGCCGATTTCATAATCCTTTTTCGGCGAGTCCGGTCTTTGCATCGTCAAAGTGTCTGGATGTCACTGAATTTTTATATCTTGCGGCTTCATGACAGTACGTAAATATATCCACGCAAGGGCCTGCCGATCTTCAAATGAAAGGTATGGTCCTGAAGCGTAGGATGTGCAGTGAACGGCTCACGGTTTTACGGCGGGAGGAACCAGCAAACGGAATGTTATCTTTGTTCCGACGTACGTTCGGAGCGTTCCTAAGAAGAGCCAAGGTCCACTTTTCACTGGATAATTCCCCCTTCCCTTGCTTCTCGCTTCCGTTGGCAATGTCGGATGCAAACCGGCTCTTTTACCACATTAGGCTTCAACCTCGGATAACCGGAACATTTGACATCCACAGTTGTCCTACACTGCGATGGTCCATAATGGTCGAAAGACATAGCGGGCAACGCTCGTAGGGTAATAGATACATCTTCTACCCCAAAACTACAGACTGAAGGATTTGAACGAATGGTCGACCTGTTTCTTCTTGACAGACGTGCGGAGGACCGTGGAGAATAATCCAGGGCAGTGCGTCTCTATGGCATGTGGCTGCAATTACTGTTCGAGGCGGCTTTGTCTCCGCCTCAGATATTAAGAGCGGCAACCGAGAAATCTCTTGCCTAAGTACTGAATTTAGCCGAGGCTTCCCGTCCGGTAGAAAATTAGAGATCTTGAATATTCTACCATTGTCTCCTGAGATTCAACTCGATCATTTGTATTTCTCTGCCGATCCTGGTCACGGCGCGTTGCATACATCTGCGGAGAAAGTGAGTCAGAAGCCTCACTGAAATTCACTTACTGCTGCGATACTGAATTAATGGAAGGAAATACCATCCGTGCATCCGGGTGGTAAGGGCGGCGACGCGCTTGCCTCGTGGGGGGATGGTATGTTTTTAGCCATTGACAGGTAGATGACGCCCTCGCTAAAATGATGAGTTGAGCTTCGTACTTTAGAGTCAGTTGCAGAAGGAAAACGTACAGGGACGAAGCTCACTTTGGATTATAACAAGAATTACTACTTCCCCCGAAACGGTATCACGATGAGTGTTTTCATTGCTCCTGCCTATCTTCCGGTTAAACACTGATTGAGTGTGCGGAGATCCGCTTTCAAAGAGCACCCGCGGTGAGTGTATGTATGTTGATATTGACCCGGGGGGGAAGTGAGGCGTACATCAATCACATCATCCATGACCTGCACGGATTATATGCGGAATGAGGTTTGTGAATTCAGAACGAAGCCCGGATTAGGTGCGGGAGAGTGGAGAATTGAACTGAAGGTGTCATGATCATTGACCCAAAGTCAAGGGGACCACCGTGAGGCGTAGCTGAAGCTATCCCGCTCCTTCACCATAACCACTGCAGGGTTAACTCAGTCATTTGCCATCGCAATGTTGACTAGTCGATTGAGACATGGTAGGGAGCAGGTACGGAATACAAGGATCATTCGAGGACTACATAGGCGTTGACTGATAGCATTAATAGTCGTAGGTGAAGCACCCAGGATAGGCTTTGGCATCCATGACCTCCCTTGCCGTGATGTTCGGCCCAAGAGCAGGAAAGTCCATCACGAAGTCAAGGGTAATCTGATCCTTTCCTCCTTGTGTCGATGGACCCGATATCTCGTATGTCCTAGTTGCAGGATCAACGTTCTGCCACTTCCACCAGATGCGGTCGAGATTTCCATGATGAAGGTAGAACAAAGGATCTGTGTAGTTGTTAAGTCGGGCTCGCCAACCCGAGTGGGAGGGAGAATACTCACCAGCCCCAGCAGAATAGATGTTCAGCATCTCTCCTCCCACGATCCCATGGCCAGATCCATGAATATGACCATACATAATATCATCAATTGTTAGCCTAAATTTCTCGTATGTCGTTGACATGTCCAGCACCCTCTGGACGTTGTTGGTTTGTACACCCCTGCGCCACATCTCATCGATGCCTCTGACGATGCAATGGGTGGTAATCATCTTGCCTGGACCACGATGGATTTTAACATCCTTGAAAGGTCCGTCCATGACGCATCCCTTGTACCGACCGACACCAGCGAACGATTCGTTCTTGGGGTCAGGTGGGAGCTTGTAGGTACCTGCGACTCCATCGCCTCCGAAGCCAGTCACCGAATGGAAGATAGGCGAAGCCGTGAAGCTGTATGTTACCTGCGTCAGGCACGTGGGGTAAGGCGAAGTATTGTTGAACTCACGGCTGAGTCGAGTCTGCATCTCTGGACCAATCCCAAAAGCTACGCTCAGATGCTAAGCATCGCCGCGTATACAACGGAAGTGAGATAACTCACGCAAATGGCCCTTTGTAGCTGCACTCCTCGCGAAGAGCGGCAGCGTAAAGGGTATTGAGATGGCGGTGCCATGGCAGAAAGTGCCCCTGCGACATTCACTGTTAGGGCCCAGGGATTCTGGCTATGCTCAAGAGCACACTCACAACGGAATGAACACGTTCAGTGAGTAAAATATGGGTCGCTTGAAACTCTTCATATCGCGAAGTGACACCTTCACGGTTCTCGCGAGGTGGAAGAGTCATTAGACATTTGACAGAACGAAGATAGTCGAGCCTTTCGTCGGTTGTCAAGTCGCGCCTAGGAAAAAAGGGGGCGTGAGTTGACAGGCGACAGATATAGGCCACGGAGAATGACAGACCATTCTTTGTGGGTGTAGATCTGAGAACAGGTGGCCTGCTGGGCCGAAGCCGGAGGCGTTGCTGTGCCAGCGGCCAAGAGGGAACTCAGAGTCAAACACAGAAAAGCAGCGGTTTGGAAGGCTATCATTCTGAAAACGCTCATTTGCCTTCAGCCAAGAAGTGGACGATTTATATGTTTCCCTCAGGCCGAGTGTATATTATTCACCCGAGAGAGAATTGTAGACTAGATGCAGAAAACGCGAGGTTGAGGCCGAAACTGCCAGGATCCTGATCCGCTTCCACTGTTGAGGCAAAACTGCGAAGAACCATGCAAACGAAGACGTCAACAGAAGGACTCAAAGACAAGGGAAGCCCTCGAGAGGGGAGGAAGGTTAAAAGGATGTCGATCCTTCTACGCCTACTCCACGATAAGAGACGCCAAGACTAATACTTTGCCCATTTCGGGACGCGAGAAGGAAGAGCTAGACTTCCTCCACTGAGAGATTTTATCCGTAAAGTTACCTGGAGTTGGTCTAAGAACCAAGCGCAGTAATCGAAGGGCGAGATATTCTCCAGAAGGACAACGCTCGTGACCAGGCTTTACCCTATTTTTCACCAAGCTTTGCTGCACCAATGATTGCTCAGACGTCCGGAAGGTAGGAATGGTTTCAAATTATTGCCAACGCTCGGCGCACCTCATGAAGCGGCACGATAAGCCACTGCCACCCTTCGGAACCTTACAGAGCCGTGAAAAGGACATGGAAGGAGGTGACACGGGGACAGGTTCTCAAAAGAAGAACAAAAAAGGCAGGAGGGTTACTGGAAAAGGAATGAGCCGCCATAATTCCTACATCATTGCTACGCGGTCACAGTGAGCACCCAAGACGTGGGCAAGCCGGTAGGTTTTTACTAGGCAATCAGGGTATACGATACTGCAGTCTTCTCACTTCTCACCAGAAAAGCGCCCTGACCTTGGGGAGAACATCGTTTACCCAGGAGCAGGTCGCTCTACAATAGAACCCATTTGTAAAAATGCATTGCAGCCATGCTACAATTTCAAACGATCCTTCAAGTTATCTTCTCGACGATGAGATTCAAACCTCACAGACAATTGGGTAACTGCTTTCGCAATTCCCAGCTTTCAGACCTCAAGAAAAATGGTATTCCTCAGAGGTGCATGAGATCGGCAACTAACTGCATCAGTGATACTGATACTAGAGGAGAAGTCGACGACAGTGAATGTGTGCCGAACGGCTGGCCCCTATTCGTATTGTTCGCAATCACCGGCTATTTCCTATCCGACCCGGGAACGCCTTTTGCACCCACACCATAACGACGACCAAGTTCAGCCCCTGGTTAGCCCATGTATGTTTTCTATTTCGCGGTGTGTGTGTGTAGTCACAGCGGGAGTATCGGACTCGGCTGACACAACCGTAGACGTCGCAGGCTGGGTCAGCAATCCTGCTGCAGACCAACAGCGCCAGGGGGTATCGCAGGCGCATTGGGATATCACGCTCATAAGCAGCAATGATGTTCAGAGTCAGAGCCCCGGTACAAATGGTATTTAGCAGCCGTGGGCAGACTTTGATTTTGCCCCTTTTCTCCCCCCATTCTGCTCTGAAAGCCTTGAGACCATCACTACGGTTGTTCAGTAACTCTTCCTCCACGCAAGATATGTCCCAGCAATCTGCATCTACCTCCGCAGCAGCAGGAAAGGCAGTCCCACCTATACCCAGACCATCAGCCAGTCTGGTCATTGTGAACCATCGCAACGAGGTTTTACTTGTGCAACGAAACCCGAAAGCAACTGCGTTTGGTGGATTCCACGTATGTTTCCTCGATCCCCATGGAAGGTCGTACAACGCTAACAAGCTCTGCCGCAGGTCTTTCCGGGGGGGAACTATGACAAGAAGCAAGATAAATTACTAGCCATTACTGCTATTCGAGAGACGTTCGAAGAATCTGGATTGCTACTTGCATCATCCTCTTCGCCGGCACCACCAGAGAGCACGTTGGATGAGGCAAGATTCGCCATCCACCAACAGCAGATGCTGTTTCAAGACTTCATGTCAGAGAACAGCCTCAAACCGGATGTGGATTCCCTTTTACCATTCATGAAATGGATCACACCGGTCGGACCTCCCAAGTACGGCTTAGCCTAGCGTCTAAACCAGACAGTGAACTGATATATCTTTTGCTAGGCGCTTTGAAACACAATTCTTTGTCACGTTCCTTCCGCAAACATCGGCGATAGCACCGTCCAATTTTTCTTCGGGCGAGAAGCAAGAGCGGCTTCCTACACCAGATGGAGGACAGGAGGTCATATCCGCCAAGTTCATTCACCCTTCCGAAGCCATCTCCCTCCACAGACAGGGAAAGATGGCGTTCATGCCACCCCAGTTCTACATACTGTCGACCCTTTCTGGCGTCCTTCGAGGGACACAGAACACCAAGGAACAGAGGTCAATGGTGAAGGAACTGTCGAATGGGGATTTCGGGAGGATGGTGATCAACCCCGTTGCGAAGGGGCAGGACGAGCAGGGGAGAACAATCCTGACCTACGAAGGAGACGAACTGAGAGGCGGGTCCAAGGGAAGGCTGCATCGTGCACACCTCAAGATGGGCAAGGGGGTAAGCCGTTCTGAATGCTGCGTATGCGTGGGCGTTAATTGGACTGGATGTTATAGATGCCGGGTGAAATTACTCTGATTCGGAATTTCGACATCTTCACCGAATTGAGCCTGCGGCCCTTGCGAGCGCCGCGAGAGCGAAACTATAATGCTCGCTGTTAGGACCAACTCGTCGCATATCAACTCTACAACTCGTTATAATGCATATCTCGCACAACCCCATGGGGTTCATTTACTCTGTTGTTGCGTTTGATGCAAGGCGGCTCAGTAGCTCACCATGACAATCTTAGTGAAGCAATCATACACCTCGACCCCATAAACCGAAAAGAAATTGATGACGGTACAAGTACAATTGTGGATGATTCAAATGTGTGAAGAAGAGGAGTTCATATGCCCCAGCGACGGGTCATAGACATTGGGATTCATATCTAAACAACGCAGACAGGGTCATTCATAATGTGAAAGAGGTCGAAACAAAACATACTCTGGTTATTCATAGTTGGATTATGCTGGATCGTTTGTTGTTGATTACCTGTGTCGCTTCAGATGGTGAAGATGGTTGAAGCGGAATCACAAACCGATTTGACCTAGAGCGTCCTTGAGCCCTTCTTCGCGCCGATCTTGCGATCCCGACATACCACCTACGCTCCCAGACGAGCTTGAACCTTGAGACTGGCTGTAGTCAATCACAGACTCGACTGGCGGTGGATCGTTTGTCCCTGCCTTTCCACTCGGTCTCCCCTCCAGCCGTCTAACAAACTCTCCCCAAACGGCACGATCGTCATTCAACAGAGCCTCAAACTGCTGTCGAATAGCTGGGTCTGCCTTTTTCCATAGGGCTCGATGCCGACAAACAGTACTCTTCACGTATCGGCTGCCAAAGACGCGCTCAAAGGCGACCTTCTGGGTCATATTCTGACCAGCTGGCGTTTGCGCTATCAATGCGTCCATCGCGTTGAAGCCTGACGTGAGCTCATAGACAGTGTAGTCATTGGGCCACCGTTTGAGGGGAGGGTGAGGGTGATATGGGATAGGAGTCGTCGCGGCTTTGGGAGTAGAAAGATGGGAAGGTAAAACGGTACTGCTACCAGCCAGCGAGGGGACATTGTAGTAGGTGTGGGGTTGAATTGAGGTGGAGGGATTTGAGGCGGGTGAAGCAGGGGTGGGTGATACAGACCGTAGTCGGGTTGGTTAAGCCCGGAGGAAGAGGCGTTAGTAGAGTCGTTGCGCTGGCGGAGTTGGAAGGCTGGATGTGGACTGCTGCTGGTGTTGCATATTGCCCATAGAATGAAGGTAGAAACCCATTCGGGAGATGGACCTTGGTTGGGTTCGGAGACTCGAGGGTTTCTGAAGCGAAGCGCTTCTGCCCTGCCGAGACGCCACTTCAACTTGGCCTTGATCGGTTTGCCGTTGAAGCTCGTCGATAAGACCAGGGCAGTCATCTTCTCTCAGACCCTCGAAAAGAGACTTGCGCATTCGGTAGAGTAGCCTCTGTTGGCCAATCACCATACGCACAGTCCCTGTGGAAGTTGTTCCCATTGTGACGAAGAGGGGTTATAGGCATCAATGTATGAGCTTTTCCAAGTCCCAAGTCAGAGATCAGACTTCCCAGTCGCGAAAGCTGGAAGTAGGGAAAGTTAGGGACAGCTTGCTGGATCCGCAGAGGTTCCATGTTCGCCTTCGAGATCTCAGCGGGATAATCTCTTCTCGGGGCTCATGCACTGACCTTGTACCAGAAGATCAGAGTTACCGTTTTGTTGTATTCTTCGGCGAAAAGGTCTCTTTCCTGCGAAAGACGCGTCTCGATCGCGGCCAGTTTGGCGAGGGACGTCCGTTGTACGTACCTGTTTCTGCCGAGGACTGGAACATGCTGACCATTCCTTACCGCCAGAGCCACCTTGTGCAGCAGATGATCGCGTTGGACTGGTCAGAGAGCTTCCATAGTTCTCAACATGCAAAGAGCCTCTCCTTTCAGAGTTCGCAGTAACCGTCCTCTCAGAAGGAGATGGAAGACTCTGCCAAACCCGACGATATGGACAACGGGCGCCTAGATTAGGCATCTGACAGTTAATTCCCGCTAGATGTGGGCCAGGGAACTTACGAGCTCGACCCTTTTACGTTCTCCGGTCTTCCGATGTGGGTGGAGGACTGTGGTGGAGGGACAAGGTAGGGACGAGACAGGCAGGTCCATCGATACCCTGGCCGGCCACGAGGCTCGCAAATACCAAACAACATCAGAGACCTCGGACCGTGGACCGCTCGGAGGCAATAGGTCTAGAGCGAGGGGACTTTGGGGTACGGAGGCAAGAACCGTCTCTGTGTCCCCCTCGTCCCCAGGTTAATGATTGCCAACCGTTGAGGAGACCGGCAGGAAGGTGACCATCGAGGATGAGTAAAGATAAGGGCCAGGAATCCGGAGCAGCGCTCGGAAATGAAGGCGAACTAGGATGTTATTGAGGAAATATAAAATACAGATGTTAGATGATCGTGACGGACGTATACAATGATGCTGGCCTAGCCAGCAATAGATATGGTATGCGGGTTATCGTAAGGTCATGGACTATGCAAAGGACGAGAGATGGACCGCGCCCACAGGGGCAGCGAAAGAAGGTGGATGCAAGGAAAAACTCTCATGGCGACGTGGCCCAATGGGAAGGGGGTGTTAGGAGCAGGGGCAACATTTGGATCTCCCAATCCTCTCGAAGGATGAGGGACGAATCTGTCACAGTTTCCCATTGCACAGACTGCTGGCGGGTTTCAGAAGGGTTGGATGCTCTACTTGGACGCGCCTCCCAGTGACAGAGGCTTGAGGATTCGTGGGATTGCTTGAGGTCCGAGGAGGATCCATCAGACGGGCGAGAGCCACGCCTCCGATCAGCCTCAGAGTAGAGACGAGGCTGAAGAGCTGGAAGAGGAGGGACGGGTATCGGATTCTTTCGACATCCATCAGCCATTGGATCGGAACGATGAGGAGATTCCAGCGGTGGGGCGGAGGTGAAGCAGTTGAGGAAGACTGAGGAGGTGGGTGAAGTGGGTGACTGGCTACCTTCTCTAGTACGAAGGGGTACAGTGAACTCGCTCAGAGGGGGGACTTCGTTGAGTGGCCTCCCTCGAGCTTGGTTGTACTGCATAATCCACCGTTGCTCAGAGAGCTGAAGCAGAGTCTTGCGCAACTCGTCGCGCTGGTCCCTGAAGGACATCGCATGGCCCTGCCATGTCTCTACCTGTGACTGCATCTCCTCTAGTTGGTTGGTGAGCGCTTGTATGTGAGCCAGGAGGGTCGGGAGGTTAAAGTCACGGGCGAAGGCTGGCCCAGGCAAGCGTGAGGTTGAGTTCCGACGGCTCGATGAGAGGTTGAGCCATTGGTCTGGTCTCCGAAAGGAGTGGCTTCAGACGTCGGAGATGGTGTCCCTGACATCCGTTTCATAGCAGCCCTTCCATTGTCTGGAACAGCTTTACCGAGTGTTTGGCGTTTCTAAGGCAGACTTGTGAGTCAAGGATGGGGCCATAGAAGAGAAACAAGCGTACCATTGAAGATGTTGTTGAAGTCTTCTTGGTAGGCATATGAACTGACCGAGGGAGGTTATATAGGGTGATAGGCGCCTGAAAGGAATGGTGCTTTTGCGACCTACGAAAGCATAGCTCTTCAGGCTTTTGTATATGCGAAAAAATCAGGAGAGCAGGCTCGCATTAGGAGCCGCTGCGATCCTGCAATGCACTAGGACGTAAACCGCTGAACAATTGGTACAATAGAAAAGAAGCAGACCCAGGGGAGAGCTGTCATGGCGGGTCATAATAGAAACAAAAAGAAAGGGGCCTGAGAACATCGGACATTGCGGATTTCCCTATTGGGAAGGTGATTTTCCCCATCCCTTTCCCATGGTCTTTTGTTCTGAGGGCTGTCTGTGTCCCTAGTGGGGAACGCAATAATTGCGAGGAGGAGCACTCGGTATGCATGGAGGACCATGTGGGCCTTTTGAGCGACGCGTTCTGATACATTCTATGCTCGAAGGAATATGTCTACGCCTCCCTCGATGCAATAATTAAAACGTAACCAGATAAACAGTTCAACGGCGCTCTGAGTACTCGCGGTAATGCTTTCACAATAGCAGATGTGAAGGCCTTGACTAGACCTTGCCCCGGCGCATAGGGTGATACTGCTCACAATTGCAACTCCACTGTCCAAAAGCAAAGGCAGAAGCGATTGCCGCGAGTTACGCTAATGTACGGTCCATTTGTTTTGCTTCTCGTATCATTCGCAAGATATGCAATGTAAAAAATACACCATTTGGGAGACGAGGAAAGTCAAGTATAATTAGGACTGCACCACTGATCAGCATGCATCCAGACTAGGTTTGGCGCAGCGCGGAAAACAACGTAAGATGTCCGTCGGGCGCAAGCACACCTTGTTTGTTATGCAGGAGCAGCCGCACGTAGCGAGCACGCTAAACTCCCAACAAGAGTAAATTACTGGACTGGGCTGACGGACCTGCCAATCCCGGTGGTCGCAGCATACCAAAGCTCCTGGAATGGGAAGCAAAAGGTATGGCGATGCCAAAACGATAAAAACGATGTCATAGGTACAGGTAACGGCAGTAAGAACTGCCGACGAGGACTCGTAGACCTGCATTCCTCTCGGTACATTGATCATAATTTGCTACAACGTTGATTAGGGTCGGAGCCAGTGGCCGGATTGAGAAGAGCATCGGTGATAACTTTGGCCAGTCGTCTGGGCGCTCTTGAAGCACCTATGAGGAAGTAAGAAGAGAGTTGAGCAATTAAACCAGGTAGCGCACCAAATGGCCAACATCTGGCATATATGTGATAGTGGCGAATCTTCTTCCTGACGCCGGATCTACCAATGCTTCGTGAACATGGCGAGGGCTGTATCAGGGAGTGTCAACAACGAAAAACCAAAGCTTCAGGCCTGGGCTCACATAAAGTCGTGACTTCACCCAGCACGAGATGCATGGGTTTTATCGATGAGAGGCGATCCATCGCTTTTACGGGAGCTCAGGTCCAGTTAGGTCCATATACATCGCCTTTGACGTTGGCATAATCGAAGTTAGAAGCTGGATATATCCTAAATGGGAAGGCGGATTACCACTTCTTGCTCCTTTGTGCAAGCCAGCGTCACACTGCCATCATCAGTTGGCAGATTCCAAAGTCTGAAGGAAGCACAACAGCTGTCAGTTGCAATCAATCAGCGACAGCAAGGGCATATAAAGCAGACCGCAAATTTATCGAGCACTCTATCGTCCCATTTCCCTTTTCCTTTCCTCCTTCTTGCTTGGATCTCGGCTAGGTGTCGCCTGGCATCTTCCTGGTTGGCCAAAGTCTTGACGTTCGTGAGCAGCGAAGACAAGCTTGTCGCGTAGCTTCAAAAGGTGGGAATGCCTCCGGGCTGACTAGTGGCTCGACCAGGACCAGTGACTCAAATACACTGGAGTGTCCAAGTCGTGTAACAGGAGGCTGGGCAGTGGATAAGCCGATCGAAACTGCAGAGGGTAAGAGATTTCCGTACATGGTGTTAGCACCCAGAGAATGACCGATGCCAACCAGCCCTTTTTGGCAATGAAACAGGGCCTTTGGTCAGGAATCTGCTAACGCCTTCGCATACCCAAGGCATCCGACTGCTTGTGTCAGTAGTGTTGGAGGTGCAAGGTTAGGTACGTACATTGCGTGGCGTACGACGAAGTCGTGAACGCAACTGTGTTCCATGGAGCTGTCTCGCCGTGATTTGGGCTTTCGATGGCCCATGCTTCGCGGAACTGTTTGCCTCTCGCGCCTGCCAATCGAAACATAGTTTCGAGACATGGCTCCCACGTTTCCTTGTGAAAACTGGTAGAATGAAGGACAACTAGGGTGAGTACATCGTCCTGGTGCTCGTTTTCTTCTCTTCTGTCATCGAATGCGGGTCGATAACGCTTTGCTGTGATGTGCAGAGGATAATCGTCATCTGGCGCAAGACGGAAGCCTGTTATTTCGAGTGCCGACATTGAGAGCTGGGGTATGGTGCGTTGGGATGACACTGGAAGCGAGAAACCTATATGAGGCCTGTCAGAGGAGCCAATAGATCTGCAGTTCAAATGACGAACTCGCGAAAGCGGCAAGGTGGGGCGACACTGTCAATGGGGATGCACTAACGTCCCATATAAAGCAGATGGGCAGAAGCTGACCACGCGCTCCAAGGTTTGCCGGGAGAACGCACGACGGTCAAGTTGGCTTCGTTTACGCGACGGAGGTGAAGGATGCGCTGCTTGCTTCGCGTCTGGTGTCTTGAACCCTTTGGCATGGTCTTCGTCCTTGTGATATCGACCCTGCCAAGTTGCCGCGATCCGTTGCAACAGCCACTCGTGTGAAGAATATGCTATCTTGGACGAGAAGCACTTCTGGTCACTCCTCCTTGCTTTTAGAATCAACTTGCGCAGGGGTCTCTTTCCTAAAGTTACAAGCAGTCGATCGGCTGGAACTGCCTGGAACTGGTAAACTGTCAAGTCAGTTGACTTAATATTGGGTTCTGGTCGATTTAGCCCCCAACTCAAGGCTTCTGGGCTCGCGATCGCTTCCTGTTGGGGGCAACACCGTGCGAGCCCTGATTCTATGCTAGATTGTCCCCCATCTCTCGCCGCTTGAATGCCGCAGGGTTTATGCCAAATATTGAAGCAGTTATCCAAGCTGTGAAGAGAGCTTGAACCTCATGGCTTGGACCGCATCGGAAGGTAGGTTTCGCCACACCAGGTGATGCTTCACAATCTCCTTCAATTGCAGGCAGTCTCAGCTTCTCACCATTCAATTAAACTTCCTATCAGTTCCTATCTGGCTTTCTACAGAATTTTTGACAAGCCCGCGGTTCGAACTCACAAGCCAACCCCCTGTCGCCATGGAATGTTCCCACAGGCGAGTGATCAGCGGCAAGTTGCTGATGGCTGTTCCCATCCTCCCTTTTACTTTTCCCCTCACCTTTCACCAGTCACTCTTTTCTGGTTTCCCCTACAACCTTTTTATCTCTGTTTCACGACTGCTTCGACTTCCTCTTTTTGCTCTTTTGAGCCATGAGTTACAACAACAATCCCTACATGGAGGGTGGGGCCGGCTACAACGATTCTTCTGTCGGCTTCATCCAGCCACAAGCACCAATCCCGAAGAAGAAAGGCGTGAGCCCCTGGATCAAATTCGGTCTACCTGTCCTCGTCGTGGTAGCCATTGCCGCTGTCGTAGGAGGCATCTTGGGTACGAGGAAGAGTTCGACAGATGGGGATGCCAGCAGCAGCAGCAACAGTGGTGGATCAAAGGGCGGCAAGGACGAAAAGGTCGACAGCTCAGCTCCCATCGCAACAGCAACAGGCAAGCTGGAAGCTGGTCGGTTTGCCACCGCAACGCAATCGAAGTATATGATCCCCATATACCCCTCCGCTGTACGTACTTTTCCTGGCAACCGTGCACCAGCGACTGAATCTACTACACACAAATACAGCGCTCTTCAGTGCACCCACAATTAACGCTGCTAGTGGTGCTGCTTGGCCGAATGATGACTTTGCGCCAACCAATCCCAGCCCCCTCCAAGTCCGCCCTGACCGACCACGACTCATTGCACCTGCCTACAAATGGGAGGCTCTCCCTGATCTTATTCGCGGAGACCCTTACCTCCAGTTTTGGAATGAGACCATCATTGGAAATGCCACCGCCTATTACGACCTTCCCGTCATCCCTTACTTTATGGATGGAGACAGTGGCATCCTGGACAATGCCCGCGAATTCAAAATGCGAGTCAAGGCTTTTGCCTACGCGTATCGTGTCACCGGTAACACCATGTGGGTGGACCGTACCTATCGCGAGGTTGAGCACATCGCCACCACATACGGTCCAGACGACGACACCAAATGGAATCCCACTCACTTCCTCGACACTGCCGAATTCTCCGCTGGCTTTGCCATTGCCTACGATTGGCTCCACGACATCTTGTCCGACGAGCAGAAGGGCTTTATCAGGGACAATGTCATCAGATACGGCCTGAACCATGGCCTCGCTGCTTACACTGACACAACCGTTCCATTCGGCTGGTGGAGAAACAACATCACCGGGAACTGGAATTGTGTTTGCAACGGTGGTCTCACCCTGGCCTCCCTTGCCATCCTTGGCGAAGATACTACCGGTACCGCAGGCGCTGCTCGCTCTAACAGTCGACAACGCCAAGGCCAACTGCGCTCGTGCGTGACCGACGATGGTTCCTGGCTTGAATCGCCCAACTACTGGTATTTCGGTACCACTGGCCACGCCGAAATGTCCTCTGCCCTTCTTACCGCCACCGGCTCGCACTACGGACTCTTGGACGTCAATCCCAACTTTGTCAACACCGGTACCTTCCACATGTACGTATTTGGCCCAACTTCACTTTCGACTATGGCGACCACGGCCCAAACAAGTTTTCCACCACTGCCAACTGCATGCTCCTCTATGGCGACCAGCTCAATCATCCCGAGTTCATCCTCCACCAACGCGAGCAGCACGATGCTCCTGAGCCGTGGAGCATGTTCTGGTACAACCCCGCTGTACAAGGCGCCTTCTGGAATGGTCTACCTCTGGATCACTTCTTCGAATCGCCTGGCGTACAGTGGGCGTCGATGCGAAGCAGCTGGACGGACAACGACGCCTTATTCCTCGCCATCAAGGCTGGTCTCAACCAGGGCCACCAAACGCACAACGACCTCGACGTTGGTGACTTTGTCATTGATGCGCTTGGTACCCGTTGGGCTGGCGACCTTGGCTCGGGAGACTATCTCTCGACTGACTACTTCAAAAGCGAAGCTCAGGATGCAGAGCGATGGAAGTATTACAGGACGGCTACGATGGGTCAGAACACACTCCTTATCGGCAATGCCAACCAAAACGTTGCTAGTGCTCCCACGACCAAGCATGGATCTTCCGGAACTGCTCAGGGATCGAGCACTGTCTTTGAGGTCCCTGATGGCTCTACAGCATTCTGGACTACTGACATGACCAGTGCCTACTTCAACGCGTACGTTTTGCCCTTCTTTTTTTCTGCACAAGCCAAACTGATTTTCTGGTCTAGCGATTCCGTCAAGCGTGGTGGCCGCATGCTCAATAACCGCCGCCGTCAAATCCTCATCCAGGACGAAGTCACCGCATCGCAAGACATCCACTGGCGTATGCACACCAATGCCACCATCACCTTGACGGGACCACCGCCAATCTCGAACTGGACAACGAAAAGATGCAGATCACCCTCCTCGACCCTCCCGCGGGTGCTACCTTTGACATTGTCGCCGCCGATCGCCAGGGCTTTGAGCCTGTCCCCGCATTTGGTGACCAGGAGAATCCAGGTGTTCAGGTGCTGCGAGTCCAACTCCCTGCCGGGACCCACACCCTTCAAGTCTTGTTCAACCCCCAGTGGCCGGCATGAAGGCTGCTGACTTTGTCACTCCCCCAACCGTCGCTTGGATAACTGGAGTTTGACTAGTCACGACTAGTCCTCATCGCTCCTCTTACACGCCCTCATTGACCCCCATGCCGAGGCACACACGCTGACGATATCTTTTGCGATGATCACCGACAGCTCGATGCCGTGTGTTTGATACATAAGACGGACATTTTCTGGACGATTCTTGTCTTTTGGTTTCCTTCTGGATCTCATACCCCTATTCCCGCCGCTCTTTGCCTCGGTCTGTATCATCATACAAATACCAGTTTCTATAATATTAAACCCCCTTCGGGGCCTTACCTACACTACAGCGCTGCCAACCTAAACCTTGTGAGAAGGAGACAAGGGAATGCAGCTCGCTCTCCCTCAAAACTACGTTGAAACCTGAGCAAAGCAAATGAATCTAGATTTACAGATATGTTACATTTCCCTTTTTCTATGTCCAAGATCCCTTGGAAGACAGCTCTGGGCCTATGCACCGAGCTCAGTTGCGAAAGCAACAGCGAGGTTGGCGAACTGGGCAGAGTGGTTCCAGTTGAAACCATTGATGCTGGTCAGATCGCTGGTGGTGTGGAGGGCAGAGTTCAAGTTGGCCTTGTCACCCTCGAGAGCAGCAGCGGAGGCGAAGCCCTGGTTGTACCAGGAAGCGTGGTCCGAGCAGCCATAGCCGCACTAGCGTAGAAGGTCAGAAAAGCGAAAGCCATGGCGGGAACAGGAACATACACGAGAGCTGGTGACCCAGGCGACGGACAGATGCGTGTCGATGAGCTCACCGACACGCCTAGTGAGAGCAGTGTTGGTGTAGTCCTGTGAAATGCTCAGAAGATTTTCCGGACTAATACTTTATCGTACTCACGGGGAGAAGGCCGATAACTTGAGTAGTGCCAGCGCGGATGCTGAAGATTGCGCCTTAGAAAAGGTTCCATCCTGTAACAATGATGAAGGGCTTACAATGCAGTCATGTCGAGGTTGAGCATGCCAGCGACAGCAATGTTCGACGACTTGTAGGAACGGGCAATGGCGTTGGAGCCAAGGAGGCCAGCTTCCTCACCAGCATAGAGGTGGAACTCGACAGTCGCGGTGGGCTTGAAGCCGTTGACGACGAGGACACGGAAAGCCTCCATGACGTTGACGGTACCGCTACCGTCATCGTCAGCACCAGGAGCACGACCGCTGCTGGGGTTTCCGTTGTTGATTGAGTCCATGTGGGCTCCGAGGATAACTCGGGCTGCACTGGGGTTGCTACCAGGAATGGTGCCAATGATGGACTTCTGGTTGAAGCCGCTGTGAGTGAACTGGCTAACCTTGGCACCAGTGGCGGGGTTGGCGTTGGCAACCTGCGTACGAGGTCAGAAGCAGAAAGAGCCCTACGATGATAGCAACATACAGCAAGCATGGTGGAGTAGATCCAGTCGGCAGCGGTGGCGCCAGTGGTGGCCTTGTAGTATCGGTTGTTGTAAGAGGTCAGCTGGGTAAGGTAGCTCTGCATCTGGGTGACAGAGACCGAAGCCAGGAGAGCGGTGACCTTGTCAGTGTGTTGAAGGGCACCGTCTAAGAGACCATCGATGAGTCTATCATCAGGCGTCGAGCCTGCAGGTGAGGTACTTACATTCGACCTCGACTTGAGCTGAGGCAGCTGAGACGCCCCTGCTGCTAGCATCGTTGGAGTCGTAGAAGTCGGTGACATCAAACTAGAGGCAGGCCTGGTAAGCAAATACGAGATGGTGGGCTAAGAGAAGGTACGCACGAAGCCAACATCGTCCTTGATGAGGTCGAGGACCTGAGCTTCGGTCTTCCACACTGGCTCAGCACCCTCCTCAAGGCTGATGAGGCGCAAGCCCTTAGCGGCCTTGCTACGAAGTTCAGCCGCTGGGATGACAGCAGCAGAGGCAGAGACGGCAAGGAGCGCAAAGGTGAGGGAGGAGTACCACTTCATGTTAAGCGTAAGAAACCGAAGATGGGTTGCTTTACCTCAAGGAATTACAAGCCCTTTTAAAGCTGCAACGATAGAAGCATTGCTGAGGCAATATAGCACAATAGACTTAGGCAACATGGTCTCCTGTGGCGGGAGATAAGAAACATGCGGTCAGCATGCTGTGACCGGCGCTTCCCTCTGGTTTCTTTACAAACCAATGGCACAGGACCGTCGAAGACTATCGCCGTCGAAGGACTATTTCACCTTCTTGGCGTCGCGGAACCTGTAGGAATGGCACATTCGACATGGGTTCCGAGAGGCGTGGTCCATGTGCATCCGTGTAAAGAAGTTGAACATCGATGACCATGTGAGCCAGTAAAGGGTGGTATGATTTCCAAAAATGGCAGGAATATCAAGTCCACAACGCCAACCAGACCACATTTTTAAAGGAGGGAAAACCATGTCGAGTGGTGTGAGACGTTCTGGGTGTGCCTACGACGAATCTGCAGGACGCAATATCTTTGGAAATTGGGTCTGGTAGTAGTTGACCCGTTTGTTTAGAATTATGAGACCAAGCGTTTAGAGCGCAGAACCAATGGTCTGAAGCGATAGAAGGCGCACTCGTTCAGCGCCAAAGAGCATGGCTTCTGTTACGAAGAAGTGGCTTGATAGTGGTGGTTCTGGGATGAAGTTCAAAAATGCTGTTTGATGACACTAGTTGATGATGAATGTTGAGATAAGATAACACCTCAAGACTTTAGAATCAGGAAAAGGGTCCAGGGTCACTCGAGATGGTGGCCTTCGTCTCTGGGTCGGTCCCCGTAGCTGAGATCTGAGAGCATACGATGCCACCGACAGTCCCGCGATCTCCGGCCCAACAAATCATGGCTAGCGGGACTGGGGATCTTGAAGCTAAAGGTCACCGAAGTGCCAATACTCTCGAGAATCTCACACGCGGGTGACCATGATCCTTCACAAGGTGTCTAACCAGTACCAGTGGAAAAATAAATGGTGAGGAGATAGAAGAAGTGGCGGTCACATTCCTTTGCTTCGCGTCCACAAGCAAAGGTATTCATGCCATCGATAGAAGCCCTGACATGTGAGGCAATAAACGCAAGGAACAGCTCAAAGAAGTCAAGAATGTCATGGCACGGAATTGTGAGCACAAGGCAACTGAGCAAAGGGGCCTGCGTTGAGCCATTTAAAGACCAGCTCTAAACTGGAGCGAAGTTTTGTGATTGGGCTGAAAGTATCTTCCAGAGAGTACTAGAGGCTCGCCTTAGGCACAGTTCACCTCTAATTCGGAGACTCTTTGGATCAGGAAGTATGACTCACGGCGGTGAATGTTTTACATCTGCACAGTACATATCCCTCGCAAGTGGCAAGGATGCTATCAGGATGACCTTACCACCCTCGTAGATCACTTAGCTTCGTAAGCAAATTCTGAGCGTATGATTCATGAGCGTGTTGTGGGAGATGCTCAGCTTGAAGACTAGGCTTTCAACTTTGGTGGCCTGGATAACTCAACAGCACTTTCCACCGCATGTTGTGCCACAAGTTAATACCGACTGTATTATTCCTCTGCCAATGACATTTGCGGACTCCCACCGAAGAGCGGGCTCGAGTCACTGGACCTTGCGTGACTGCACGGGCGAACACGACAGCCCGGTGCCATTGCTTCAAGTTCTTACGTTTCATCAACGCGCAGTAACACACGGCGTCGAGACCCCGTAATGAAAGAATTTGACCATTCTTCAGTCCCAAGGATCCCAAGTAAGGGCATTGGAGGAGGCGGTAACAAAGGCTTGACCTGGTGGTATGACGTCGGGAATCTCCTTTAAAGGCAATTGCGCTTGATCCGCCATCACACCAGCGTAATCTTCGGCACTACCTTCCCAAGCCTTTCCCCGTCGCACCCACGCAGGATGTGAAAGCGCCCAGAAAACCCCGACGAGTACGAGCTCCATGGGCCGCCCGCGTTGTCATCGGCGCCGAGTCCCCCTGACAAGCGCACAATCAACGAGCATCCACTCTTAATTAGGAACCCACATTACTGTTTCGAGACGGACCCGCGATAGGTAGAGTCAATTGCGGCTGTTTCACTCCGCGCATTCCCAGACAGGAATACGAAAATCAAAAATTTGACGGCTATTTCTGTCACTTTTTCTGATCCTCCCACCAGAAGCATGAACATCTTGTGCTATTCCGAGAGCCACTCATGAGAGCAGGCGCTGAATGACTCGTTCTCCCGTCTGGTGGAAATCTGAGGAGTATAAAGGCTGGAGAGAAAGACGCTTAAGTCCTCAGACCAGCTCACTTGTCTATCTCTTCTTAACAATGCTCTCCTTGTCTAAGCTTGCCGCCTTCACCCTCCTTGCCTCGGCCGCCACGGTCAAGGCCCAAGCTGGTACCTGCCTCCGCACCTATGAGGTCAAGCCGGGAGACTTCTGCGACAAGATTTCTGCAGAGCAAGGTGTCTCTAGGTCGGTCGCATATATTTCTTAGTTGCTGGGTTTGGCTTACCATCTTTAACCCAGCTTCCAACTTGCCAATGTCAATGTAGGCACCATCAACGCCGCCTGCAGCAACCTCTTTCCTGGCCAAGTACGTCCTATAGTCGTTCGTTTCCCAAGGAGTGGAAGGCTGACGACATTCAGATCATATGTCTCGCGAGAACCAATCTCAACTGCTCTCCTGTTGCGGTCGTCGAGACTGGCGACACTTGCACCTCGCTTGCAGCTGAGGCGGGTATTACCTTCTCCGATATACTTACCAATAACCCCAATGTGAACCCTAACTGCTCTAACATCTTCCCGGGCTTGGTTCGTCAAACCTGTTTTTTCCGTGGAACTGATGCTGACGATCTGCACCCAGGTGCTCTGCGTCCAGCCCCCCGCTCCCGCTCCCAGCGCTAGGCGATAGGTATCATACATACAGAAAGGATGTGTACTACTCGTGTTGTTAAGAACTATGAGATATTCCTGACAGACTGCACTCGAGCCCATTCTCCCTCTGGAGAGTTCGCCGCGCCTACAAAGGCTCGCCAAATTAATAATCGACTGGTAAATTTGTCCCAGACTGTGGGGAGGTCCTCGCCTGGAGAGAGCATGACCGCTTTCCAAAGCACCTCCACTATGCGGCCCCAGAGCACAAAGGAATGTTCGACGGCGGGCATATCATGAAGACCGTACGAGTTGTGAAGACCTGGTGGCACCAAGTCATTCAGGTTCAGCCGTCTCGCACCGGTGGTGGCGGTAGTGGCATCCGGTAGCGGAACGGTAGCCTCCAAGTCTTCTAGCCTCTCAAGGGCAAGGTTCATGACTTCTACAAGGACTGGGTAGCTCACTTTGGAATAGCCGACTAGACGCAGGATGACCCTCGTGGCGTAAGGAAGAACCTGAATGGCGGATGCTGGAGATGATTTGGTGAGCTAAGAAATTTGGCCCAAGGCAGGAAGCGCACTCACCACTCTTTCTCAAAAGGAGCGCGATACATCTCCAAAGTGAAGCCTGCCATTCGCTTTGCAGTGAGGTGCCCTCTAGTTTATCAACATCAAGAACCAACAACACGTTCTCGATGACCTTGATCCATGCGACGGAATCATTACTGCCCTTTGTGGTGGTCTCCGACTGCAGTTGCATCTCCATCCACGAGAGCAGCCCTGATTTGAGTATAAGGCCAGAGCATGGTCGTTGATGACGCGTGATATTGACCAAGATACCGAGTATGGCCTGTCTGAGACCCCGATCTTTGTCGCCGCTCGAGCCAGAGTGGGTGCTCTGGTACATACTTGCCAGGAGATCCCACGTATGTCGTCGCTTGAGGATCTTCCAGTCTTGCGAGCCGGAACCGATGGCCAGCATCCCGTCTGCCAGGAATCGCAAGATCCACCCTCTCTCCTTCCTCCAGTGGTCGTCTGAGCTACTATATAGAAGCGAATACAGCATTGGAACGTCGGTAGCGTCGAGTCTGGTCGTTGTAAGAGGAAGCGGGAGGTTAGGGGATACACGAAGTGTGCCGGATTGAAGATTCCTCTAAGTGAATGGAAAAGGAAGAGTGTTATGTATGACGGAATTCGAACTGGGGCGGTGTCTTGGGGCGTTGAGGGTGGTAGCAAGTTCTTTATTTGGGCCAGGACGTAAAGCAGGTGCTCCTTCTCGTGTAGTTCTGCGACCTAGGGATAGTGAGTTATAACCCAATCAACGATGGCGAGGTGGGGCTCACTTGAACAGATTTCCACACGCCAGCCAAAAGAGAAAGTGCCAGCTTTCGTATTGAAGCGAATCTCGAGGACATGGACCTAACCAACACCCCAACGACGTTGGTGCGGAATAACTCTATCCATCCGATGTTACCAGATGGTGGGCTTTCCGAAAGGACGTGGCCAAAAAGGAGGCAAATAAAGACCGGATCGTACACTTGCTCTTCTTGTACCTGAGCATCGGAAGGGATTCCAACTTCGTCGACATTGCGCCAGTACGGGTAGGCTAAAGCCGTACGCAGGACGAAGGCGGGATCTAGTGTTTGAAGGGCTTCTAGGGATGTCGAAGACGAGCTTTGCGTTGGTGAGGAGGTTTGGGGATTCGACCATTTCGACAACAGGGCGGTGACCGATAGCTTCCTCTGTCTTTCGAACAGGTGGAAGATGGATGTTATCCGCTGGTCTGATGGAGAAAGCGTGCCTCGATACACTCGGACGAGGGGCTCGACATGGCTGACTTGGCAGGTGTTGGAAGGATGGAGATGAAAGATGGTATACAGGAGGGATGTGATGGCGTCCCAAGCGGAATGAGTGGCAGAGGAAGGTAAGCTGAAAACCTTGTAGAATCTGGGATGTTGAACAATGGCCTGCAGATACCGGTTCACCGCCAAGGGCTAGAAACGATGATTAGCAGGGTCCGATTGCGCACGTCAATCAATGACGTACCTTCAGGTTCGACACTTTGAGGGCTGTGTTCACTAACTCGACGATGGGGGCCTGGTGAAGATGCTGTTCGACAACTATTGACAGTAATGTCTCCATCGTAGAAGGGTTGCATTTCACGTCATTTGACGATTCAACCAGTGAAGACAAAAGTCGGACAAATCCTGCAATCTCCCCAGATGGGAACATCGCTGAAGGATCCTCGCTCGCAAGCTGGCGAATGGTGTACTGAAGCCCAGTTTCGACGATGTCCTGGACTAAAGAAAGGGCACCCTCGAGGGTTGGGATGTTTGACTGAACCCACGTCGCGACCCCAACCCACTCTTGAGCAATGTACGGTGGATCGTCTCCGAGACGCTTGTTCAGGCGGCTGCATGAAGCCAAGAGTCGTTCCACTGGCTTGGAATCTTCATCTTTCTTCGCGATGCCAAAGAGTGAAACGAAGATGTTCAACACTTGGACTCGCAGTTTGGTATTCGAGGCTGGGGCCGTGAAAACATCGAAGAGACGTTGGAGTAGTCGCCTAAGTTGCTTTTCGTCATTGAGAAAGGGGAAATGATGGGTGATATTTCAGATCCATGGCTCGCTGTGTCGGCGATTGAGTGAAGAGTGGGGATCGCTGATTCCAAAGGGACTGACTGCGAAAGAGTCAGGTCTACCCACTGGGAGAGCACCTCCTTTGACTGGATTTGGCTGCGGGTGAAGTGGGCGTCGCTGTACAGCAGACTGTTGAGGATCCTTCCTGCAGTAGGAGTGAACGAGGGCGTGCCCATCAAGGGAGCGGCCGATGGGATCGTTGACGTCTGACCAGATCGGCGCTTTGCCCACCTGCCCTCAGCTTCATGCAACAGGCTGGGAAGGAGTGCGATTGAGGGGTCACTAAAACCCCACTCAAGCCCAGGGGCAAGGAGGCCTCTAAAGCGGTGGCTATGAGTTCCTCCAGCACTTGGCCGAGCTCTCCATGGCCGTCCAAGCCTGAAAGCTTGGACTGAAGTTGGAAAAGCAATGGGAGCCGAGAATCAAGCAGACCTGCACCTCCTTGACGTGGGCTACCCTCGTGTGCAGTTGAGGATGCCAAACTCCGGAGCGGGGTGGCAGAAACCTGGAGGAGGTGAACCAAGTACCTGTCGGTGGATGATGCCGATGACAAGGTGGACTCGAGGCAGCTGAGGAGGTCCAATGGATCCAGGAACTTGATCCAGGACAGCGAGTAGTCAAGCTCTTCGGCTGATGGGCTGATCTTGGCGTCTCTGACCAGGAAGGAAGCGATCCCGCCAGACGTTTGAAATCTGAGAGGCCAGTTCACGGTCCTTCACGGAAGTGAAGTCAAGGCATGTAGTTTGGATGAGGTCGATACCTAAATTGAGAACATAAGCGTGGCGCTCCGAGTATTGACGCACGTGTGCTTACCTTCAGCGAATTCGAGCGCAGCGCTACCCAGAGCAATCTCCCGAAGGACAGAAGAGCCACTCAAAACCAGCTCCTTCACAACGAGAAGGCCTCATCGCTCTTCAAGGCCTCCAAGAGTCGGCCCAAGACCATAAGTAAGGCCTTACTGATATCAAGGCTCCCACTCTGCCTCCATACCAGGAGGTTGTGAAGCAAGACGTGAACGATCCTTGTAAAGTATATTGAGGGGGTGTCAGGGCTGGAAGGTGAGGAGTATACGCTAGTGGAGCGATGGTTGATAGCGGCCTGCACAAGTATGGATTGACATTGAGGGTCCACAAAACATGGGCATCAGCTGATAGCAGAAGATGGTCGACAGGCACTCTAAGGGATGGCATTAACAATACCACAAGGTCAAAAATACTGGCGACGCACCCTTCCCAACCCGAAACATTGCTGTCCAGCCCCGGTGCCTCCCACAAGTGGTATTCTGGCCAAATAGCGTAGCAGAGTTCTCTGACTGCCCAAGGCCCTCCAATGTCCTTGACAATAGTGAAAAGTTCGATGCTTGCTCGGCGTTGAGACCACTGTCGAGCAATCTGAGCCAGTCCACAAGTTCAAAAGCCGTGAGCATGCGTTCCCTCTTTGAAGGTGCTACACAGGCGGGTAGTGTTAGTGAGGTGAGATCCGATAGGTGAGCGAGCTTACGGAGGTCCAGTCCATCTACCAAGTCAAGGAATTCGTCAATATCCTCGGCATCTTCCTTCGAAACTGGTCTTGTAGAGCCGGGAGAGGATGGTTGCCCGTGTAATGTTTGTCTCATAAAATCGATCTCGCGACGAACTGTGCGCTTGATGACAGAATGATCCAATTCACCGCTGAAGCTCATGGTCTTGACCTCCAATCCTTCGCCAAGTTGAATGACCACAGCACGTAGGACAGCGACGGTGGGATTCTTCTCTGCCTCGCCTGACGACAACGTCAACACGTTTGCTTTGCCCAGCAATCCCAGAAGGACTTTGCGAACGAAAGTGATGATCGCAACGAGGTCTGACGGTGCAAGCAACTTCGCTCGAACTTTTGCGAGGACCTGTTCGACGACGGTACACAAAAGAGGGCTTGGAGGTGTCCCCGTTGCAGAGTTGTCCAGGAGGATTTGATGAGAGATGTCGACATCCATGGCATCCGAGTCGGCTGGAGAAGAAGAGAGCGAGGCCATTTCTTCAATGTACTTGTAGGGCGTCTTCAAGCATCTTTGAACGCATTCGTCGAGGAACGAAACGATACTTTCGCGTTCGTCAACAAGGGGTGTTCCATCAGGGGTCTCTGGATAGACCGTCACGCTGATCATCTCCTCTTCCTCCCCGTCTTGTAGGTCCTCCGGCTTCTTCGCTCTCGAGATCACCTTCACTCGCCGTGCGCCGAATGGCAGAGCGTTCAACCAGAAGTCCACTTCTTCGGGATCGTCCTGGAACAAAAGTGTTGACCCGAGGATATGTTTAACTAGCGAGGCGAGTTGCGTATGGATGGATGATTCATAGTTGCTGGTTGATAACGACGGATGGAATCGAAGGAACTGGGTAAAGAGAGTGTAGAGATGCGTTTGATTTTGCCCGTTGGCTCCAGTAACCTTGCCAGCCCATCCCCCTGAGCCAACAAAAGCGCTGCTTTCCTTCAGGAAGCGGAGGATATGAAGTTGTGTTACTCGATGCAGGCGCCGGGCGACGTTGATATCTTCAGGCTCCTGGTCTTCTTCACCCTGCTCCTCTCCATCTTCTTCGTCGCGGTCACCTTCGCCACCTTCTTCCTCTCCCGCCTCCGCATGATCCTCGTCCATTTCGTCGTCCTGGTCCTCATCCACCTCTCTGACACCGTCTTCGCCAGCCTCCGAGCCCGCGTCTCCGACTTCTGGCGTTGACACTGCAAACTCGAATCCGATTAAGATCTTCCCGACATCAAACCGTGCTCCTTCAACCACCTCTGGTAAACACTTTTGGTACATCCATAAAGCCGCATCGCACATTCCGCGAGCAAAGCCCTCTTTTTGATGAGCGACGTTGACGAGGTCTGGCTCGCATCACCAGCCACGTCGGATGAAGCCTGATGGTTCGAATGGAAAGCACGCAGATGTGCACTGCAGAACGCGACAACGACTTGGAATTCGGGTAGTCGTCGTCGAGCCTCCCGCATCACTTCTTTCAGGCGGCGTGTCCATTGGCCTTCTGTCTCGCCTCCTTCACCAACTGCAGCTGCGACCTCCTCGAACGCCGCTTCGACACTAGCCAGCTTGTCCAAGCACTTGATGAGGGCGAGGGCGGTGGTGTGTTGAACGAGGTTGCCTGTTGATGTTGCTGAAGGACCAGGCGCTGGTGGTGCTTTGCTTCCTGCAGCGATGGGCGTTGTAAACTGAAGGCCTTTCGTGAACACATTCTTTAGGTTCATGTTCTGGCTGGTGGGAACAACGTTGCCTAGGATGGTTCCAACGGAAGGTGGCACGGGATTGTAAAGTGCGGTCCCCCTGCTTGTCGCAGCTAGGTGAAAGGATTCCACGGGAACGGGGAGGCTGATGACGCCCGAATAAAGGCAATGTTGGCGAGCCACTTGGAGGACAGTCGTGGGGGATCGAGGGTGAGACCGGATGCTGGGAGGTATCCACTGACGAGCTCGGGCAGGCTTTGAGAATCTTGAGGGCTAGTTCTTGCTGACGAGGGTCATCCGTGACCTTTAGCATCTTGAGGAATTGTGCTAGGATGATATTGTAGATCTTTCCCCTCTCAAACTCTTTTGCCTTTCCTTCGCCGAGGGACTCTATTGAAGGCATCAGATGAGATATTATACAAAGTGGCATACGTACCTTCGTCTCCTTCCCGAGGGTACCACCCACGGTCTTTGAAGCACAATCCGACTCCCGGACGCGTGCAAGTAGCGAGGAGGAAGTGGTGCACCAGGTCGGCAGGGCTGTAGTCAGCGCCCTCTGCTTCGGTGTTGTCGTAGAGTTTTAGGAGCTGCGACGGTTGAGCACGAGTCAGGAAAGATTGGGAGTAAACCTACATTCCCCAAGACGCCATGCAGATCTCCGAAAGCCCCAACCTTAAGACTCCTGCTAACACGAATGTCGCACCAGACGCCTTCCCAGCAAACTTCAAGAACTCGTTTAATGACATCAGCATGGTCGGAATGGAGGGTTTTGAAGAGTGATAGAAGTGTTGATAGAGAAGCCGGTGTTGAGAGGAACGCAATTTTGGTTTGTGAGTTGACGCGACTGTCTGCACCACTCGAGAGAAACGAGACGAGGAATAAGATGAAGGCCGTCCTAATATCTGATCTTGTGAGCTGATTAACAGAAAGCAAAAATGAGAACAGCGTACCGGGCTTGACCAGTGGACTTGATTCCGACTTCCGACGCAGCGTGAAAAGCTTTGGAAGTGCTTTGGACTCCCAGGTGAAGCTTTCAAAAACACGCTTCGGGTCCCACTTCTCAGAGATGACGGTCAATAGCCGCAAAGCGACGAGAATAAGTTCGTTGCTCCCTCCCTGAGCGTTCCTCCCCTTGCCTTGACCTCCGGTTATGTAGGCATTCAGCTTCCTCCAGTGGTCGGGAGTGAAGTTTTTGACAATCTGGATTCCGTGGGGCCGGAACGCATATGAGGTAGAAAGAAGTGCAAAAACAGTTGTGAGGATTGACAAGACAAGCGAAGCTGTTGAGTTTGTCATTGCTATGCCTTGGGACCCATTGGCTTGAGCTGCAATTCGGTGAGCGACTGGATAGATTCATGTAAAGCTTATTCACCTGCTGATTCGTCGAAGGTTTCGTTCCAGATGTCAAATAGCTCTCGAAGGCCTGGGCTGGCCTTGCACCATTCCTCTACCAGCAGCAGCCTCTCGTCGTTTGGAGCGACAAGTTTTGTTCGTGAATCCTCCAGATGGCTCTGTACTTCAGAATGGCGCAGGGATATTTGGTTCCGAACATTCGTAAGAGCTGGACGATGGAGATTAAATGTCACTATACTCTTAATGAAATTCAGTAGAATGAACATACATTGGATTAATGCAGCACATGGCTTCTTGTTATTCACGTTCAGCGCAGCTTGAATGGCTGGAATCGACGTGAATTTCGTCGTTTTAGAGTCCTCTAACCGAGGCTTTTTAGCAGCACGTTCGCCCGACGATGGAGGCGCTGGCCTTGCATTGACTTTGACCATATTTCTGGGCACCTATCGAGGAACTACTGACATCGGAAGGTGGTGGTGGTTTGGAAGAAAATTCGATTGAAACTCCGACGCTTGGACCGGCGCCAAAGCTTGGAATAGGGGCTAATATTCCACTTCGAGAATGGAAGAATGAGGCGCAGTCGTGAAGCAGAACGGTCTTGAAAACGGCTAAAGGGAAGAGAACATGAGTGGTGTAGCTCCCATTACAAGGCTATAATACGACTGAACCACGAAGTAAAAATAATGTGAACCTTTTCGAATACTGCATGGCTTCGGTCGTTTAAAAATTTGAGGCCACATTGTGGGTTGATAAATCCTATTCTTTCAGCGCCATCCCTGTGTTTTGAGCTATGATTGGGACACCCTATCAAGGACTAGGGCCGCCTTCTTCTCCTGCGAGTCCTGAGACCTATTTCTGGATATGCATCATGATCTCATCGAAGCAGAGTGGATTTCGACGTCCACGCATCTCTGAACCTTCTTGTAGATCCGCTTGGGGCGTATATAACTCTGGCTGAATCCAAATTCTAGCGAGCTACAACCTGCATCTTCCGAACACTTCATCCACCATCATGTCTACAGACCACTCATCTTTCTCGGTGAGAAAGGTCGACAGCATTTCTGGTACTATCACCCTGGACCAGCTACCGCATTCCCGCTTGCTGACGCTACGACTTCTGTTTTGATAGCAGAAGAACTCGCATCTGTAACAGAATTATTGGCAGCGGCGTATAGCGATGGTGAGAGGAAACATTACCACCGGTGAACATCAACTCACCTAGCCAGCCAGACCCGTTCACACAAGTAGCGACAGCAAACGAACGTCGATTTCTATGGACAAATGCATGCGGCCACCGTGGGTTGCAGGCTCTCTGGGCGGAGAAGTCTATCTAGCCGAAACTAAGGACAACAAAAAGATAATCGGCGTTGCTGTTTGGTTTGGCCTGGCCGTGAGATGTTTGACTCGTAATGCTTCGAAGCTATTGCACTCGTTCATGCGCACTAACTTGACTGTTCTTCCTCTTATGACAGGCCTGACCAACAAGAGCAAGCCTTAGGCCCTTGATGGGGCATTTCAAACCAGAATTACGGCGTGGTGGGCGAGGAGGTATGCATTCGAGTTCCTATGTACAAGAGCCCTTCTCAAGCTGGGCCCAGTTCCTTCCAACATACGCAAAATTCAACGAGGATCGCATCGGAGCGGGAGTCAAGAAGAACAATTGGCATCTGCAAACATTGGCGACCCACCCCGATTATCAAGCGCCAAGGGGTAGCTCGGGCTTTAATCGAGACCGTGGTCAGAAAGGTACTCAGCTTCTCCTTCTCCCCGCGAACTATTCTTAAGCTAATCTCTCACAACGAGGCATCCCAAACGGGACACCTTATCTGTTTGGAAACCCAGACTGAAACGAATGTAAGGTTTAACTTCGTCCGACACAATCAATTGTCTAACGAGGCGATCTGCGTAGGTGGGTATCTATGGGCGATTAGGATTCAAGGTCGCTGGGGAGCCTAGAGAGATTACAGGGTTGACAGGGTCGTTCCCTTTCTGGGTTTTGATACGCAAGACGAATTGAAGGGCTCATGTAGCTGAGAGCTAGTAGTCTTCTCGAGGACCCAGCTGGAGTAGCCTTTCTAGTACAGACTTGAAATGTATCTCCTCCGTTCCTCGCGGCTCAGATATCTGCGTCGTTGAACCGGAGTCTACTAAGGTCTATTTTAGTCTAGCAAACCATCCGTGAAGATAAGACGGGGCCAAGGAGAACACAAGAGCGCAGCCTTGGGACCTAGATCCCTACCGACAGGAAACTATTGGGAGCCATTCACTGGTGTGAAGGCAGCGACAGGAATCTTAATTCTGCGTCCTTCCATTTGTGATGTATGAGGGGTTTGCTTGCTTGGGAAGGTGAGAGGTACGGGACCGTTTACAGGGCCGTTTGGCTCACTTGATAATCAAACAAGAAGTAAACGCTATGATTGAGTCTCACATACTTCCCTCAACTGGATACGGAGCATTGGTGCATTGAAGTTATGCTCCGACTCCCCAAGCCTTCCCTGTACCCCATGCCCCAAGCCAGATTTGGATCCCCGTCTCAGTAGTGCTATTCGTTAATATTGCCTGGTCTCTCATTGGGATCAAAATGAAAGTGGAAAGGACGGAATCTCCAACGTACAGTAAGTATGCAGTCCTCCACAAGTGACGACATGTATTCACAGATAGTGCAAAGCTTATCATTATAGAGATTATCCAGAGCATTGGCCCCTCTCTCGACCAGCACCACCAATCGCAATGGTAGCAGAAGAGACAGTCCACTATGGCGTCGACACCCCTGAAGCGATGGAAGAGTGGGGCTACCACCCAAGTCGACGGAGGTGGTTTCATGACAGTCGGCCCTCCCCGACGAGGGTTTTCAGTCTCCATGTTCCACCAGCTCCACTGCTTGCGGCTCGTGCGGTGGGCATTGGGAGGCAACTACGATGCGAACGCCTGGATGCATGTGCAGCATTGCCTCAACTACCTCAGGCAAGACATATTATGTGACTCGGATGTCACCCTCGAGCCGGCTGATATTTTGGAACGGGATCATAAGGTCGAAAGGTTTGGATCAATTCATGTTTGCAGGAATTGGGAGGCGCTTTACTCGGAAGGCAACGATAACTGGGCACAATGGGAGAGGAAGCAGAGACTGAACGCAACAGAATAGAGGGTCTATATCCTTGTGTAGATACTCTGTGTTCGAACGGAAGCCAAAGGATATCGTCATCCGAAGGCGTTATGCGCGTGGCTAGCGATTAAACAGGGCTTGAATGGTAAGTGAGGCGAGGTGCGAAAACACCAAATGGACCTTAGCGAAGAATACAAATTCGGCCATAGTGCAGAAGTCTTGGAAGTAGTGTTCTGCACTTCGTGTCTATCAAATTGAGCTGGCCTGTGTGAGATAAAACCCTGTGGAAGACACTGAACAACCCAAAGGGACGAGATAGGATCAACCAGACATACCAAGCCCTGATTTCTTTACGTCCTGCCTGAACTCAAGTTGACACATAGCCGTTCCCGAACACGCAACCTCGAAGGTGCGAAGGGCGCGGCTGCGACAGTGAAACTCGGGAGATTCGTACACCGTGGAATTGGTGTCCAGAGTCAATGTCGAGAACAGGCGGATGCGGGATGGGCGTGTGGACCATGACATTATCTGAGGATCGAAGCGCTTCGGTGCATCAAGTTCCCAGACATCAATCTTCGAGCCAGATTGGTATCGATATGTTGCAGGTTCGATGGCAAGCGTAAATCGACAGCGTTCCATTCCAAAGTCGAGTATCCTAAATTGGAGGATCACGGAGTTCTATCCCCTGGTCATCAGCAGAGAGGTTGCAACAGGAATTATGGATCACCCACCGAACTATCCACGACAATTTCGTTTTCCTCGAGATACGCCAAGCCAAGTGACGACATCTTGCGCGTATCGTCCACGTAGACACGAGTTGACTCCTGCGCATTAATTCGCGAAACCACCAACGGAAAGTTTTCGATGGGCTTTGGAACAGTCCTCCCTGCATCATAGACTGCAAGGTCAAGATTGATATACGAGTTGCCAACCTCGAGGCCCTCATAGTCGTGGGTGAGAGCTGCGACCTTCTGTAGTACGGGTTGCCCGCGCCACGGGATAGTGAGCGCAACATTGACAAGCGTACACAGGAGAGCAGCAGCGATGGCAAAAGGTAGGAGGTTCCGTGGCCCTAGTTTGCACTCGCGGTCGCTCTTGGAGGTATCTGGAATAATTATGAAGACTAGGCCTGGACAGAGAATGCTGCTGCCCACCTTCGGCACCTTGCTCTTCGAAAGAGTCGAAGAAGGGTCGCATCTCCTGGGCGAGTGGAGTGTCGCCGAGAGAGCTGCAACTGCCTCGTTCCTCTGGTAAACGGGAGTAGCTCATGATGTGGGACCTTTCCGTGGTTAGATGTCAATAAATGTATGCCTGGAACATACCAAATCAGTGCATCCCGGAGAAGATGCTCGAATACCAAGTCATTGAGTTGTTCCGGAAAGAAGCAGGGGCTGTGATTGATACGAGCGTGGAAGAACGGGGGTAAAGCAAGTATTATGGCGTTGGCTACCCAAAGATGTTTACACAACGTTGACGAGGGACCTGTACGCAAGATATCACAGCCCCGCTCGATTTTTCTCTGCATGAGCATACAAGCTTCGCCAGTCCCGGCAGGTCTGAGGATCTCGAAGCTGTACCGTGTGGAGACTGTCAGGTTTAACGATGCGCTCAAGCCTGGAATTACCCCTGCACAAAATCATTTGCCGAATGTAATTGAGGCAGTGTAAGGTCAAAGGCGTAGGGTTGGGCTGCCCTGCCTCTGAGTCACGAGTGTAGGACTCGCGTATAACGTCGAGGCATCGAAGCTGGTGGAAGGTGGACACCATGAACGGTGTCCCATCCGATCCAAGCCGAACGATTCCACCTCCTGACGGTATGAGCCTTCTCCACTGTGCGTCCGCGTCGCTACCGTTCAGCTGGTAGTTGACAGTGTTCTGCATGTCCATGAGAATGGGAGGAGGGAAATGTATATTCCAAGAAAGCGAAGGCCCTGCCGCCGTCGTTCCTAGCCAAAGTTAACAAGCTACACATGTACAGTGGGACTGAGTTCCACACTCACGAATTGAGATGGGTCCGCGAACGTTTGCCTCTTTCCCTCCATTCGTCCTCTGAGCATCGCCAAATGCAACATAAATGACGAAGGCACAGAAAAAGCCGCCCAATGCAGCAAAAAGGCTAGAGCGCGGAGCCAACATAGTTTGCTCGTTCCAGGAAGAGGGCAGAAGCCAGAATGACTTGCCCTTCAGATATTTATCATTTTATATCCTTTGAAGTTATAGATCATGGTGAACTTTTGTGATGGTTGTGGGTGAAGCCTTCGTAGTACGAGCGCTTGCACATTCATCCGAGTTTCAAGTTCCGAGGTTCTCACGGATCCATCTATACGCTCCATGGCCCATGGGTTCCAGAACTAGTTGTATTCATACAGTACGAAGATTCATGGTTGACAACAGCTAGCATCTGTAAGTAATGTACATATATATTCAAGATCTGTACCCCTGAGTGTAGTAAGATTTGAACACCTCCTTATGCACCGAAGGCGTGGGTAGATGACTTGGCCTCATCGAATCGAGTAGCGAGGCTACCAGTGCTTCCTTCATATCCGTGCCATTGCTGGCTTTGATATCGAGTGTACCGCCGGTGGTTGTGAGCTTGTTGATAGTAGTTGCGATCCCATGCTGAGCCCTGGCTCACTCGGAAGATAATCAACAAGGATGAAATTGACTAGAGCATACCAGATATCAGCTCTCATACACGCAAGCAGTATATAGGAGAAATTCTTACCTGGACTTGACCGAGTGATGGCAGAATATAGTTTTGGACATAGCTTCCCTTTCCATATAGAATGATGAACAGGAGTGCCCAGACTGCGTACAGCGAGGCCGACTCGATGAGCATCGCGACGACGGAGGTGTACGTATCTGGCCTGAAGGCGTTACTACTACCGCTCAAGATCCCTTGATGCTTGGATCTCATATGAAGGAGACGGCCTGCGATCGCCAGCGTGATGCCGACGTTCAGCGCCACAGAGAGGCCCCAGTAGGCAACGCCAAACTGAACGGCCTGCGTCTGCCAGAAAGCCCGCTCCAGGGAGGGCAGTGGCGACAAGGAGCGAGAGGGACATGGCTAGATGCGCGTCAGTGTCAGTTAAGCATATGACCGATATTTGGGGGAGCACTTACCGATGATAGCGAGATATACTGCACCGGGTAAGGCTAAAAACAAAACTGAAGACCCGTAGATGACTGTGAAGCGGTATAGCTAAGGAGTCTATCAGGATCGCTTCGTGGGTTCAATCAGGCGCGACATACCAGGAGGCCGTCTGCAATCCAGCTAATGAAGACATATCTGAGAGAGGAGCTCGTAAGTAATGATATTAACTCAAAGCGCAGAGGCAGAGGTTTGAAACTCACGCGCAGTTGGCAACCATGTTAACAGGATGGGCATAGAAAGTTTGCGTAAACACATTCGGGCCGCCAGGGATGTTGCGATAATCGATGTAGGTCATTTGAACAAATAAGGTGTTGCCGGCAAAACCAATGGTCGCTGCGACGAAGAGAGCAATGGCATAGTAAATCACCCATTTGGACATCCAGCGACGATCTCGAGAAGCAATCATAAACACGCATTGTGAAAAGAGAGTGAAGACGATCCCTAGAAGAGGGGTTAGGTCACGAAAGCCGCATTGGGAAGCACACTGACCATATGCGACCCCCCGCAATTATCAGACCGTTTAAGTTTGAGCGCTCGGTGAGCAGGTCCACGTCGGAAGGGACATACTCTGGAAGTAAGGGAGGAGACATAATGCGAAGGTAATGATTGCGGCCCTGTTCTTGAGCCTTTAAAGCCCGCGTTTGTTCGCCATTCCGTACATGCTGTTCCTTCTCATGAATAAACTGGAGCCTTTACAGCGTCGATCGAAGTATTCCATCCCGTTATATCACCGCTGCTATCACCACTGCTATCTGTGTGCGAATGCATTGATCTTGTCAGTTTATCATCACACAGATACCGCTTACTACTTCTCGAAGCGAAAGAAGACTACCCGTGCTGGTGGGACTGCATACTCAAGCACGCAAAGCGTAAGAATCCATAGATTGCTACTAGCCATCGTCACCTGTGGTGGTCCCGCTTTGAATTGGTTGGAAGCCCAAGCAACCCACATGACACTGTCTTCTCCCGTCGGGATTCTTTTCAAGCGGGAGTCGCTCTTTGCGGGCATCTGCACATGGCGCCAGCCCGCCATTACGGAGGATATGCACCGCACGGGTTTGGTACCAAGGCACGATTTGATCATTCGCTGACCCAGATGTGACTTTGGACCTGCTCGACTTGGGATCGACCATCAGAATTGTTGTTCACTGGCTGGAAGAAGCTTTCGGTCAATACGGACATCTTGGGCGGATCATTTTGCGGGAGAAAGGTCTAAAAAGAGATGAGATATAAACCACTTATCAGAAAGAAGCACAACCATGATTCAAGGAGATAAACTCATTCGGATGCAAAGCCTTAGGCTCAGAGTCCAAGGGGTGAGTGAGACGGGAAGGTAACACCGTTCTCTACTTTGGTCTACATCTTACGATAAGGGAAGTTAAGACGAGAAGACGTAACTTAGGCTCTACCACGCTGTGTGATGAACTCAAAGGCTTCCACTTCGGGTAACATGAGCAATGGTCCGAGTCTGGGCTTTCGGGAGTCACCTCACCCATCCAATAAAAGAGCCCCTGGGATTCCCCCGGCTCGATTTTGGGCTGTTGAGACCTATATGGGACCTGCTAGACTGAGGCCCGTACCAGCTTGCCAGGGATGTTTTGCGTTGTGAGGTAAGTTGAGCATCAAGTATCTTCATCGGGCTCGGGCTTTCAACGATTCGACCTATACTGGACTAAAAACCTTCTCAGCAACGCATTCTTCTGAGATAAGATGCACGTTGTGAAACGAAGCCACTGTAATATTTAAATCACTTCTCAAGTTCTATCTTGATACGGGAGGCCGTTTCACAGAAAACTACCCAGCGTGCAGGAGGCATTAGGACAGCCTCTTTTTGAGAAAGTTAAACAGGAATAGCCTTGCGAGAAGTAGAAAAAGTCCTGTGATACTTGCCTACCAAGCCCGAAGCCAAGACAGTTAGCCCTCCAAAACATTGGCATAGTATCACCCCCTACAATGATTATCACCAAGCCTTTCATGGTTGTTGCGTGTGCCTTTCAGTACTTGGCACTCGCTGCTCCTCTTCCCTTCTTGACTTCTCAAGGTACGTGGATTATTCCGCGTTGCGATATGCGTCGTTAATGGTCTGATTGGACACTACTTACTCCCTTCCTGGATCAAAACCATTTTAGGCGATATCGACCGACGCTCGTCCCCTGTGCAAGCGTACGACTTTGACAATCCATCTCATGCTCTACACAAAGCTGCTAGCAGTATCCCTGTGGAGATGGGTGTCAGGAGGGACAAGCCCAGCTTTTGAGTGCGTCAAAAGGAGGAGTGTGATGAGAGAGCCTGAGGTACTGTTGGAGTTGCAATAATTAGTGATATGACGGACTTGCATCGACCCTTATAGACCTTGTATGCACGATCTGGCCTGTAAAAGGACCATATTTGACCCATAGGCTTCCATCGACACAGACTTGGCCGTTCGCAACTTGGAAAAAAAGTGAGGAAGTTTCCTCCCCTCTTGGGCAACTCCTACCCCGACATTGTCGTGAGGGAATACAACATCGTGAGGCGATAGGTATGATTGAGGTCTGTCCATTCGCAGAATAGAATGTTGGCGCCGGCTGGGATGGACGGCTGACTGCTAAATTGTCGATTTGCGGCAGCGCTGGAATGTCAGATCTCAATTCGACACATACTGTCCTAATTTTGCTCAGCAATGCACTCATTCGAGATGCAATCCATACTATGAAACGAATATACTGAGCTATTTGAATCACTTCTAAAGTCCTGTCTTGATACGGGAGCCGTTCCGCAGAAAGCTTCCCAGCAAGCATGAGTCATTAGGACAGTTCCTTTCGACGAAGGTAAAGGGAATACCCTTGGAGGAGGTGACTGTGAGCCAAGGCGTATAAAAGGTACTCTGAGACTCGCTTACCAAGTCCGAATCAAGGCAGTTAGCCCCCCAAAACATCAACAGAGTATTCTCGCTCATAATGCATGCCATCAAGCCTTTCATAGTCGCTGCGTGTATCTTTCAGTACTTGGTACTTGCTAATCCTCTTCCTGTCTTAACTTCTCAAGGTATGTGGATCATTAAAATTACGCGTTAGGATGAACATCGTTTCGCGGTCTCATTGGACACTACTGACTCCCTTCCTGGATAAACAATATATTAGGCGATATCAATAGGCGCTCGTCACTCGTGCAAGCTTACGGCTTCGACAACCCTTCCCATGCTCAGCCGAAAGATTCCAGTAGTATCTCTGGGTCAGTTTCCACCAACAGGCTAAGGTGGAGTTTTTGAGTGCGCCGAAAGGGAGGAGTGGGACCCAAAAGGTCTCTTTGGAGCTGCAAGAAGCTATGACGCCCTAGTAGTAGCAATATGACGGACTTGCATATTGGCACTTATGTGCCTTATGTGTACTATTCAGGCTGTAACTGGTCCACCTCCATCGACACGGACCCAGGGGGGTTAGAAACTTGAACACAGAGTGGTATTTCGGTATGATTCTGAGCAATTTTTTCGCCGACATGTTAGAGTAGAAAATACAAGGTAATAGGGGAATTCAAAATCGACGTACCGATCGGTACGTTACGAAAAATCCGAAACGTTTCGAAAATCCCTACCGATACATATTTGATTGCTTCGATACAATTTCGAGGTGTACCGTTACGACTGCAGCGGTGATCGAAATACGGTTATCCGCGTGATGTCGCGCCTCCCGATGCGAAATAGGGCAGCGCGTCTAAAGCCCTTTCAAGAGGAGAGCTAGGTATTTAAAGTGCAAGCAGGGGGGTATTTATTCCATGTATAGACAATCTGAGCTACTTGTCTGAAGATTCCGGGTTGTATGCAGGGAGAGCGGGTGATACAGCGAATCGATACACCAACGCGAAGGGCGTCATGCCGCTGATGCGGTAGGAACCATCACCGACTTCACAGTCCGAATGCTTGCCGACTCCCGGCGGCACTGTAGCGAAACCATCGACACGATTCCAGCTCGTGTGGGAAATTTCTTCAAGATGAAACGTATCGATTTTTTCGTAACGTACCGATCGGTACGTCAATTTTGAATTCCCCTAATGCGAGTGATCTGAGGTATGGCTGGAATGGCGGACCCCCGACTCGGAGGTTTATGCCCTGAAATGCCTCCCGAAAAATTGAGATTATAACTGGTTTTTATAACCACCGATGCAAGAGAAATGCCATTTGTTGAAATAATTGTAGAAATCTGTCGCTTAGCACCTCCTTTCCACGACATAAGACGAGCAATGAAGATCAAGGAAGCTCAATGTTAAATGAGTGGTCGGCTGTTAGGCGTAAAATAACAGGCATCCAATGCCGATGATCGTGAACCATGAGCTACAAACGAGTCGCTGTTACTCTCAGTCATACACTTGCTGAGTTCAGTAGCTACTCCTACAATCCCCTCGACCTGGAGCTGAGTGATCAAACGGCACTAGGCACCCGCCTGGAAGCGGGTTGTGATGGGCGTTGAGAAACGCATGGCCACGCGATGTTCATTGATTACTCACTGTCGTCAGCAGGGGCGGGAAGTGCAGCAGACAGGGCTGAGTACTGGAGGGCACCCAGTAAAACAGTGACTATCTTGAGCAGAAGCATGTTTCTGGGCTTGGGTGATAGAGTAATGTGGGTAGTAACTTGGGCGTAAGAGAATCCAGTGTGAGGTGCCTTTATGGCTTCCAGCTGAGCTCTGATCTTCTGCGTTCCCATTAACGCATCATATGGCCGCAAGTAGAATTCAATGTTGTTTATATGAAAGCACTTGCATCAAGATGGAATTTGGATGGAAGCCAGAATTTGAGCCTTCTCGCGGGTCATTGAGTTACTTACATCGTGCTCATCATTCATGTACATTGTTTGGAACAGGAGTTATCCCGTGCTCACGAGAACTTTCTTCCGTACTTACTCAGTGGAAACCATGATATCTAGTGTAGTTTCAGTGGATGCCAGCATCCCACGCGCCGCTTTCTGGTGATTCACAGCGACTCCAGGAGTATGGATATCAAGCCTGGGCTCGTTGATAAATTGAAAGACTGGTCTAAGTTCGGAGCAATAAGGTATGGGGAGGGTTATGCGCATAGCGCTCTATTTGGGGCTCGTGAACATAGTAATTCCGGTGTTCCCAGACCCATGAATTTCCTCCACTGCCCGTTTCGCAGGTCAGAAGCTGGCCGAACACCTTTCTAGGACACCTGAGCCAGAACTTTCGGAACGTCTGGAGTCCCCCGGACAGTCGCCTTTGGGACGGTGAGGATGGTCGATAAAATCAAACAGCAGTTTAGCGCTTACCTTGCGTCTCGTTATTCGGGATGGGAAGTGCAGCAGCGAGAGCTGAGTACTGGAGGGCACCCAGTATAATAGTTGTCAGCTTGAGAAGAAGCATATTTGCGGGGTTGGGTATTAAAGTAAGGTAGGTATAATATGGACAATGCGCTCTGGAATTTATGGCTTTTGGTTGCGCTCTAATCATCTCTACTAGTATCCTTGTGAAACCCGTACTGCAGACATCAATAGGGTCCCGCATTCATCGCGTAAAGCAGTTCGCATCAACGTAGAGACGAAATGGAAGCTATACCTGAGAATCAATCATCAGCGGGCAGGGGGATCGAACCCACTCCGGGTATATATAACTCATTAGCAGCCTTCCCGTTCACGTATTGCCACCGCTTCTTCTTAGCTCTACCGATTCAACCCTATCAGGGGACATCATCATGACTGATTGTGAAGCTCTCAAGTGCTTCGGAAAGCTTGGATGATGGAAGTACATACTACGATCAACTGCTCTACCTCGGCGATAGAGGCTTGCTGGACATGCGTGGCTCCCAGGGGTCCAGCTTTGTATGCAGAACATTCCATATTGTACGGTGCCTATCACATATAGCGCGCTTGCTTCTCGTGACTCGTAGTGACATGGATTCGTCGCAGTTGCGAGTCTGTGAGTGAGGATTAGAGAAACAATCATCAATTAGCGCTCATACTAGAGCGACGGTCAGTAGTCTTGAAGAGATGTTAGCCCTCTGCCTCACAGGTGTAGGAAAGAGATTTTTCATTGCGAACATAGCGCAGTTATCGCTGACTACCGAATGCTCTTATACGGCAGAGGTAAAGTCACATGCATGGCTGTATCTAATCAGGCGCAAGTACCAGTATCGAACACCCGCAAGTTCAGGAAAATGCCTTGGAGTCGTCGCCAGCCCATCTGGCATGTCAGTATGCGCCGGAACATTGAGCGATGTTGACGGTGCCCTTTGGGCAGTCGACTATGAGAGAGTTAGGATGAACCTTGAAGTTATGGATTCTTGTAGATGACTTACTTTTAATTCTGTCGGAGATGGGAACGGCTGCCACAAGCGCGGAGTAATGGAGGGCACCAAGTACGAAGGCAGTTGCCAGTTTGCAAAACAGCATTGCGCGGGTTTGATGGTGGGTGCCAGTGGCACTGGCACGCTGGTTCTTATACCCTACGCGTAAGCCCTGATCTTTGTACACTTACTTCAGTCTCAGGCCCTACCACTGGTAAGATCCTATGTTCCTCAATGAAGCGCCCCGAATCAAGATGGAGATGAGATGGAAACCCTATCTCTGGGCGTCGACCATCGTATTGTTATGCTACTATCCTTATCACCCAGAAATTTAGTTCAGACTGAGGCGAATCATGGAGCATTTTTTATTCCTACCCATTGCCAGCTGAGACCAACTCTAGCACTCCTCAGCCAGCAGTACATTTAGACGCCGGGCGGCTCACCGAATGCGGTTTTCCCACGTGATTCCAAATGCCGTCATCTCCCGCCCCGGAAAGTCCTGTATTTAAGAGATAAAAGAACCGGGCGGTTTGTTCCTGCTCTACCACCATCTATACACACAGCCAGTAAACCGCAATAAAGATCTACAATGGGTGTCCTTGATATCGTTAAAGTGAGTAGGCTACTACGCGGCGCGGCGATGAGAGAGATTAGATGCTGATCTTTCGTCTGTGATGTCCTTCAGCCTGGTGTTTTGACTGGCGACGATGTGCGCAAGCTCTTTGACTATGCTAAGGAGAACCAGGTATGTGGGTTGCTTGCTGGTGAGCTATCTGATGATAACGAATCGGCACAGTTCGCTATCCCTGTAAGTTTGCTATCGATAAGAGACGGTGGCGTCGGCCGCTGACCGCGACGGATACGCATCCGATGGATAGGCCATCGTAAGTCCCTACAAGAGTATAGGAATTGGACATATATGCTAAATGATCACCAGAACGTGACTTCGACTTCGACCGCAAACGCTGTCCTCGAAGCCGCTCGGTAAGTGGTTCCGAGCTTCAAGAAGCGCGACCAGTCGCTAATTGACATATCAGTGACATCAAGTCGCCTATCATCCTCCAGGTCTCCCAAGGAGGAGCTGCCTACTTTGCCGGCAAGGGCCTCGCCAATGACAAGCAGCAAGCTTCGATTGCTGGTGCTGTCAGCGCCGCCCTGCACATTCGCAATGTCGCTCCCCTCTACGGCGTGTACGTCTTCAGAAAGACAGCAAGAGAGATTAGATTAAACTCACCCAGAATCATCTGTACAGTCCCGTCGTGATGCACAGCGACCACTGTGCTTCCAAGCTCCTCCCATGGTTCGATGGCATGCTCGAGGCTGACGAGAAGTACTTCAAGGAACACGGTGTCCCTCTTTTCTCTTCTCACATGCTCGACCTGTCCGAAGATTCCAAAGAGGAGAACATCGAGATCTGTGTCAAGTACTTCAAGCGCATGGCTCCCATCAACCTCTGGTTGGAGATGGAAATCGGTATCACCGGTGGTGAGGAGGACGGTGTTGATAACACTGGCGTCGACAACTCTGCTCTGTACACCCAGCCTGAGGATGTCTTTGACGTCCACAAGGCCTTGAGCGCCATCAGCCCCAACTTTAGCATTGCTGCTGCTTTTGGTAACGTCCATGGTGTGTATAAGCCTGGTAACGTCAAGCTTCACCCCGAGCTCTTGGGCCAGCACCAAGAGTACGCTGCCAAGCAGGTCGGCGGCAGCTCCACCAAGCCTCTGTGAGTCGCATTGACCCCGTTTGAAGAGCAGCACTGATCAAGGCGCACAGGTACTTGGTCTTCCACGGTGGTTCCGGCTCGACAAAGGAGGAGATCTCAACTGCTGTCCGCAACGGTGTCATCAAGATGAACGTGGACACTGATACCCAGTTTGCCTACCTCGTTGGTATCCGGGTACGTCAATCGAAGCCTCCGCAAGGTTTCGTTTGCTGACGCGTTGACCTCCAGGACTTCTTCAACAAGAAGAAGGACTACATCCAGGCCCAGGTCGGAAACCCCGAAGGCGCTGACAAGCCCAACAAGAAGGTGTACGACCCCCGTGTCTGGGTGCGTGAGGGTGAGAAGACCTTGTCCGAGCGTGTCAAGGAGGCTTGCACCGATCTCGGCAACACCGACCGTCTGTAAACGAGTGAAGTAGATAACAAAAAGTGTAATATCATAGATACCATCGAATATCACGTCTGACTGTATGAGCTCTCTTGGAACCGATCGTCAGTGCATTGGACGCCTGCGAACGGACTGAAGCTACAAGCAGCGGTCCAATAGGTGGAAGCTTAGCGAGATGAAGGAGAATGAATCCATCATTCATCAATGGACTATGACCATACCGGCGAGTCTGACTCTCGCCAAGGCGCATAAACCACCGTCCAAGCCAGCTGAGGATGCTGACCGCAAGGAGCGAGGGGCAACAGCTTTGAGCGCGACAGAAAGGGAGGATGTGGGTGGATACTTCAGCTTGATCTCTGATCGAGGCTAAGGGGTGGAGCAAAATCAAGGAGCGGAATACCCTTAGAGAATCGGTTATTTTGGTTCGTAAGCTGAGAACGGGAACCTGGAGAGGAACACGGAGGCGCGTGTTTGGTTCGGCTGGGCAACCAAAGCGGATCAAAGATTTCACGTGATGCATGGCCCTTTAAAGTCGCGTCGCGCGCCGTCGTTTCTTCTTCCTCTTAACCACAACCGTTCTAAACTCTAAAGATCTTTGAAATGGATTTAAATCTGACGCCCAAGCAAATACACGAGGCATTTGGATGACCTGAACATCTTTGGAAGGATCGCTCGACCTGGGATGGCAACGCTATGGATGCATCACTCTGACCAGCAGGCCCGGCGACTTCAGGCAAAGGGAGCATCTCCATTAGATGGAGAAAACGGCCGCTTGCTTCTCTTGACTTTCATTCCATAACCTCTACACGAGGTTGCAAAGATTTGGACATGGAAACAACCTAGGCATTGATTCTTGAGCTGGACTATTTGGACGATGCCTAGGTTTGGTTCGACTCTCTGGCTGCTTGCGACTGGGCAACTTCGTTGATATAGGTAATGATGGGCTCGTGGATCTTGGCACTGGATATCGGTAACCCTGTGCAGGACTCTAGAGGCGCGACCTATATGCGCCTTCGAAGGTCCTCATGATCGTTTCGACTGTCAAAAGGATGCTGGAATTGAATGTCGCAACCTATTCAAAGGCTATTCGGAATACAAACACACCATCATTGCTATCAATAAAGCCACGTCTAACAACGACGAGCTGTGGTAAATACCCCTCTTCTGAAAGCGATCCTTTGGCGCATAGTGGTGCATACGATGATACCCTTTCTCAAACCTTTGCCCACTGGACTCCTTGGTAATGACTGGCAGACTTAATCTAGCAATGGTGTACGAGCATTGGTACAAGGAGCTGGATCTTATTGCTTTACCTTTGGAGGATCGGACCGCTGGCCCTTCGATAGCTGGGGTTCTGAAGCCAATCTTGCAAAACCACGAACGCAGTGTGCAAGAAACGGCACTCACTATTCGCCTTGTGGTCTGCCTTCACCTTCTCTTTGCCAGCTACGTCATGGACGATGGCTAAACGAGATTGGTTTGCTTTTGGTATAGGGACTGATGGTCCCTTAGTGGTTGCCTTGGCCACATATCGCTGTGACCGAATTGGGAGCTCTAACTACCTTTCACAGCCAACTCCTCTATGCTAATTCCGATGGTATCGTGTTCAAGTTTTACAGGGCCACAATAACCCCAGCAATACAAAACCAAAATCAAGTTTCAAACAGGTGCCTCCAGCTTCTGCCTTCTTGGTCATAGAGAATCACTGATAAAAAATACCGCCCGTTACCTCTCTCCTTTTATCCCCACCGTTGTGGAAGGTAGTACTTAAACTCGCCTCCAGATTCAGAACACGGAGGTGCTTGTTTGGCTCAACCATTGACGGCAAGCACGACGGATCAGGGAATTCACGTGACGGATTTCGCCAGCGCACTTCGATCGGCGGCGGTGTGCTCGGACACGTCGCCTGTCTGTTCAGTCATCTATATCTTCTCGCCGTCACTGAGGCGTGCTCACATTCCCCACAAATTCCCCGGAATTGACCTTCACAAGTCGGTCGAAATTCCTGATATCCTCCAGCCACCATGGCTGCCTATGAATACGATGAGGGTGGCGTTATGGCCACCTATTTCTTCCTAACGATCTTGGCTTTGGTATTGATACCATTGACCTTGACTTCTGTCGGGAAAGGAGGAGGTAAGTCGCTGCTTTGTCACTCGCACACCGCTGGCTAATAGTTCTTCCAGTTACAATCAAGCAAGGATGCGAGTGTGATGCCTGCGTTCAGCACAGAGCAGAGATCAAAGAGAGGGAGCGCTCAATTTCACCATTAACTTGGTCCAAGAAGTTCGTATTCCTTTTTTTCAATGCTCAGTAGCAGAGCGCTGATGCTTTGTCTAGAACTTACTTCCTTATTGGAGGATGGACTGTGTTCGGCCTGCTGTCATGGAAAGCAGTTGGATTGAAGTCGGTCAACAAGATTTATGACCCCTTTGAAATCCTCGGTATCACTTCAGTGAGTTGCATCTCCATTTTCCTTGCTCTACAACTGCTAACATCCAATTACAGACCACACCAGAGAAAGACATCAAGTCACATTTCAAAAAGCTGTCGAGGCAATTGTACGTGTCCGAACACGTTGTCCGAATCTCCGAGTAAACCTCTCATGAAATCATCGTCATACAGCCATCCAGATAAAGTCAAAGCTACCGCTGAGAACACGCTCGAGGAGATCCAGACCAAGTTTGTGGAGATTACCAAGGCCTACAAATCGTGAGTTTACTCGGCAAACCCGTGCTGCATGAGGAGGAAGAGCGCTAATCGGTTGGGCGCGTGACAGACTGACAGACCCGAAAATCCGCGACAACTGGCTCAAGTACAACCACCCTGATGGACCTCAATCAACGTCGATGGGTATCGCCCTTCCTCCGTGGATCGTCGAGGCACAGAACAACAAATGGGTGCTTGGTTTCTATGGTCTCTTGTTTGGTGGTGCTCTCCCTGCTGCCGTCGTACGTCCCTTCCACTCGAACATTTGACGAGCGCTTCTGACTTTAACATAGGGCCGCTGGTGGTTCGGTAACCGACAAAAAACCAAGGATGGTGTTATGGCTCAGTCTGCTGCTTCTTTCTTCAAGTCCCTCAAGGAAGAGTCAACCCTCGAAGAGGTCGTTGGCACACTCTGCAAAGCTTACCTGTATGAACTCCCGGCAGCGCTCAACCAGCAGGATCAGCAGGTGCAGGAAATCGAGCAGGAGATTTTGAAGCATAACCCGGTTAGGTACCTGGAGGTCAAGAAGGCTGTGGCCGAGGTCGATGGAGGCTTGGAACCTGCGAGGGCTCGGGCGCTCACCCTGATGTACGCTCACCTCTTACGCCTGGATGTCAAGTACCCTCGGTTGCGTGAAGGTGAGTAGCTTGTCATTCCGTTGCGACTTGGAAGGTGCTGAATCGTGTGGATAGAACAACGCAAGATCCTCCTTGCCACCCCTGCATTGCTCTCTGCTCTCTTGAACGTCTCGACTTCACGCAACTGGCTCGCTCCCACCCTCGGTGCTATGCGTCTCCACGCTCACCTCGCCCAGGCCTTGACAACTGAGCCCTTCCCCCGCAAAGAGCTTACTCAACTGCCAGGTGTTTCCCGCGAGGACGTCAACGCCATCGAACCTAAGCCTAGGGATGTTACCGACGTGTTGGCTGCATTTGAGGAGAAGAAGGATGACAGGTCAAGAGCCGTTAAGAAGGCTGTTCAGAAGTGGGGGTCGCGTCGACATCGTCGATGCTTCATTCAAAGGTCCGTCTATTTGCTTGCCCGTACTTGCCCTCTAATGCTTACATTGTTCAACAGTCATCGGCGAACGTGTCATCTCTCCTTCATCAATCATCTACCTCCTTGTCAAGCTTCGCATCGTCCCTCCTGGCTCCGAAGCACCTCAACCCAAAGATTTGAGCATCGAAGAGACCAAGAAGAAGGTTAAGCGGGATGAGGAGAAGGATGAGGCTTTCATGCTCAGCAAGACTGACTCTGAGGAACTCGACGCCCACCGAAATGACAAGAGCATCGGATGGGCACATGCACCCCTCTGGCCTGCCGTACGTCCCTCTTCCCTTCCTCTGAGCTACAATTGACATTAGAATGCGGTTTACAGAACCGTAAACCCACCTGGTGGATTGTCCTTGGTGACGAAAAGGGCAATCGAATCGTCGTCCCTCCCATTCGTATCGCCGACGTTCCCTTCTCTGACCCCGAGGCCGACCGGGACTACCGAAGCTACAAGATTCAGTTCCAGGGTCCACCAAGTACAGGTCTCTTCACATGGAAGCTGTACGTCGTCAGCGACACATGGGTTAGCGAGGACGTCGTTCGTGACATTCAGGTCAGTACCCCCCTTTCCATATACGCTCAGACCGAATGAAACTGACTTGAATGTACAGCTCAAAATCGAAGACCCGATCCAGGACGACGAGCCTTCCGAAGACGACATCTCAGAGCCTGATGAGGATACGCTCGCAGGTCAAATGGCGGCGATGCGTGGTGAAAAGGTGAAGAAGCGGGGTGAGGATGATAGTGATGAAGAGAGTGGGACTGATGACGATGAGGAAGAGGACGATAGCAGTGATAGCGACAGCGACTAGGCTTTTTCTTCGCTTTCATTCGACGATAGAGCTTGTCTTGGGGATGAGGAGAGACCTTTCTTGAGCTTTACGTTCTCTGCGTTGTTTTACTATAGCATAGGGATACTCCAATCTTTATTTATTCGACATTCAAAGCAGCGAGGTTCAGGATCGATCAGTACTGGATCCTCTTCCTCTCATCCGCATTTAGTAGGTCAGTGGTTCTAGATAAGATTGCCAAGAACCAATATGTGAGGACGATCTTTGATCTTATCTCCCTTCTTGTCCTCGTCCATCCATCTGACTGCCTCGTTGTCCCTGCTTCGGCTTCAATCTGCGCGCAATTCCTTGGGGTCTGTCTGTGCAACTTTGACTCCACCCAAACATAGCACCTGCTACTTGCTTTCTGGAACTCAAAATGTCTGCTACCGAGCACCAGCTGCAGTCACAGCAGCCAGCCAGACCGGCATGCCTCCCTCCTCAGCCTGCAAACGCAACGAATGTCAATGAGGCTCATTTGAACCCTCTTCCGCCGAGTGTCTTCACACTTCCTCAGACGGCTCAGCTTGAGGCTCTGTATACGATCATTCGGGACAAGGATACCAACAGGGGAGATTTCCTGTTTTATAGTGATCGTGTGAGTGGTTTTGGCTTTTTGCAAGGATGGTGGAGGTGCTCTTGGGCAGAGCCGGCTGAAAGGGCAGGTATTAGTGCTGTGCCTCCTCTTGAATGGGGGCTACATTGAGAGGGCGGCCTCTCGCGCGTGCATGACGGGGGCATATTGGTGGTACACCAAAATGACCCTTAAAGAAGGATGAGTTGAAGGCGTCTACTGACCAACGACTCCCCTCTATAGATCATCAGGCTTCTCGTGGAAGAGGGTCTCAACCACCTCCCGGTCGTAGAAAAGAACGTTGTCACCCCCACCGTAAGTCCCTACCGACCTACACGACTTGCAGCACAAGCCATTTGACGAATGCTTTGGCAGGGCACAACCTACCATGGTGTAGGTTTCGAGGGCAAAATCTGCGGCGTTTCCATCTTGCGAGCAGGAGAAGCCATGGAGGCAGGTCTGCGGGAGGTCTGTCGGAGCGTGAGGATTGGAAAAATTCTGATCCAGCGTGTACGTTCTTGATCTCAGAGCAAGGGTATCTTGCTGATGATATACATTCATAGGACGAGGAGACGGCTCAGCCAAAGCTATTCTACTCCAAGGTATGCTTATACTTAAGAGCTCATGGGTATAGGTTCTTGACGTTGATACCCGACGCCTCGTAGTTCCCGCCAGACATCGCCAACAGATACGTCCTTCTCCTGGACCCTATGCTTGGTGCGTTGTACAGAATGATTGTGAAATGGGAAGAGGACTAAGCACAATGCGATACAGCAACCGGTGGCTCCGCTATCAAGGCTGTCGAAGTCTTGATCGAGCACGGTGTGCCAGAAGAGAGGATCATCTTCGTTAACTTGGCAAGTCGAGGAGGGGGACGTTCTTGGTGGTGTTGCTGACGGGGTCTCCATAGATTGCTGCACCTGAAGGTCTCAAAGTCTTCTGCGAAAAGTATCCTTCACTCAAAGTGGTACGTTCTCGTTGCTAGTCATATGTTGGTCTAGCGTTCAGTTGAGCTACAGATCACGGGCTGGATTGACCAAGGGCTCAATGAAAAGGCGTTCATCATTCCAGGTCTTGGCGATTTCGGCGAGAGGAGGTGAGTCGTTTAACAATAATAAAAGAATGGTCTGCTGATGATGCTATAGGTACTGCATATAACCCACTGCTATGCACGAGAGAACACAGTTTGAATGTTAACTCATCGTACATCCTCCATGCGCAATACTCACGATCTGCAAGAGACTTGGCTACGACTGCTGCAAGATGCTTGGTATCAAAGCCTAGGCACATTAAACTGCTTTTCTCGCCAAAAGTGAGGGATTTCTTCGATCAACCCCAAGCATCTAGCCGGCAGCAAGGCGCTGCTGTATGAAATGGATCACGACATTCGCAAGGCCCGCCGAGCAGGCTCTGGCAAGGAGCCCCCCCCCCCCCCCCCCCCCTTGGTATGTTAAATTACCAGTGGCGGGGGATACCGGATAGGCATGCTGCACACCCATTTTGCTCTGATTTGCTACTGCGAGTACAGGGAGAAGTAATGGCGAAGATATCGGTAAAGGCCTCGGTGGTATCCATAGGGTATAGGAGGTTCAGAATGGGGAGACTCTGTGTGAATTTAAGATTACTCCTCGTCCGACTCAACAACAAGATGTTGCCATTCAAGGATGCTGCTGCTACTGTCTTCCGACTCGGTGCGCCGAAGGGCATTATCATGACCATAAAGGGCTGCTGCCGCGGAAATGAGGGGTACGACCATGCCTTCGTTGGCTCCTAATTCCTCCTGAGGATGCCCAGTTGGTATGTTAAATGTGGTGGCCGTAGGAGTCTTCACGTTGAAAGACTGGGAGGGTCTCGGGGTCTCGGGTGGATCATCAGTTTCCTCATGTGTGCTTGCGTCGGCGGGTTCGTAGAGGGGAAGCGTAAAGCTCACGACATGCGGTGAGAGCTGCCCATTGACCATATGATCGCGTATGTAAGGCGTGTCGCAGCTAGACACGAGCCAGTACACCGGCATGTTTGCCTTCTTGGAGATGCTTACCTGTATGAGGTCGCAAATGTACCGGATGGTCCAATCGTCGCACCGGTCCAGATCATCCAAAACCATGATCATGGGCTGACGCTTTCCCTCCGCAATGTCTTTCCATGCCCCTGTTAAGAGGTATTCGAACTGAATCCCCGGTGGCTGGGCCAAGAAGTCATTCACGTCGCATGTCAACGCTTCAGCCTTCTCGATGAGGCTCGCTCTGTACGCGATGCCGAAGTGAGCGATGAAATCGCTGGCAAATGTGCCAGTCAATCCAGGCCACTTGGATTCGTTGAACCCGTCCTGGAACACGTAGCCCGCTGCCAGGGCGTGCTGATCGTCGCATAGCTTGGCGATGTAATGTGTGATGATCGATTTGCCACAGTTGCGCTCGCCATGAAGCCAGAAAATTCTTTTTTCTGGGTGACGGCCTACGAAGCACCCATCGAGCCAGGCAATGACCGCACGTAGGACACCTTCCCGGCGCGATATGTTACAGTCCTGGAATTCCTTGCCTTTGACAAGGATTTTGGCTTGTATGATCTGTTTGCTTAAGATCGTTTTGAAACAAGGTGAATCCTGCTTCGCTTTTTTCTTCAGGAGAATGGTTTCCTTTGCCTTAAGATCGCTCCCCTTGAGATCATGTCAACATTCAATACCGTCTCAATCAATCTAACATGTGCTCACGCGTTTACGGGTCGCTAGACTTTGGCTTGTCAAGGCGATTAGACCGGCGAGCTCTTTAGCCTTCTTCTTCTTCGAATTTGAAACCATCTTCTCATAATTCTGTGCTAGTTCATAAAGTCTAAGCTTTCCAATAAGCTTTGGTTTCTCGCCTATTGTTGGTTACGTACCTGAGCCAGGTGGCCTCCAGCTGCCGTTTGTCTCTTGGACTATACTCGAGGAATAGTGGATCGTCTTGAAGCTCGTCTCGTATGTGTTGCGCCTTCCAAAGGAAGTGCGATGCATAGTACTTATGGTACGGATCGAACAGAGTCCTCCAACTGGGTGGTTTATTGTGTTCTTCGCTTTCGCATTCCTTCCAGGCCAGAGGAATTATTAGTTGTGAACTCCAAGATGGCTGAGGGTGTAGTGACAGTTGACTTGAGTTCATTGAGGAGCGTATTGGGAGAAATAAGAAGGATGGGAGGAAGACAAGCACAGCGGAAGTGGCTGGTGGTCAGATATCAAAGCTCAGCCCTCATCCACTGCAACTTTGATAGATAGTCATTGTTCTCTTTTCCGCAACGTTTCCGCAACGGCGCTGGCAGCCAGATTGATCTGTCACCAGGGTTTGTATGACGTAAATTCGCGAGGCCGGCCGGCTCTGTTTGCTCTCTCCGGACTTCAGCAGATACAAAAGAGAAAAAAAGGGTCCTCAAGCAGTCAAGATGTCTCGCGGACTAATCATCAGCAACTTGGAGTCTCCTTTCATCTTTAGCGGGAGGATTTGGGAAGACATCCCTGCTTTCGTCGCCGCAGGAAGCTCTCACGTCGAGCTGCGCTGAATGATGGCAGCTCTTTCTTAAGTTTTGGGATCGAGCCTTGCTCCTTGTGTCCCCCAAGCTTTGCCACACGCCACTTCCATTATTCTTCTTTCAGTATGAGCAGGGATATGAAACGCAGGTCGCAGATTAGATCCCCCCCAGATCACGGTCAAAGCTCAACTGTGTTGAGAAGTACTTGTTAGAGTAAGGCGTCCAAAGTTCTCTCTCCGAAAGTCGCGTTGGGAAGTGGGATCCTTAAGCGTTACCAGCATTGGCCAGTCCCCCCCATGAAGGCCGGCGGACGGGGTTATGCATGGCCGACAGGGGTATCCTGATGGCGATCACATCACGCCCACATGGCCAAATAATGTACAAAGCAAGAGAAAGGCCACCAACAATGTAGCTTTGTCCCAACGTGCCCTGTAGGGAACCCACCATGGCTCTAAGTGGTACGCTTGGCCCCGACGAAGAGTACTGGAGAAGCCAGCATAACTGGCTCCTCGAACAAGGGTATCGATTGAGGCCGCGATATAATCCAGAATGGGTTCCCTCTTGGTCCACCAAACAGGACAGCTCCGGAGCACAGGCGCTCGCAGAGGATGCTCAATCTCTTAATGTCAGCTACAACTTTATGGATCTAATACTGAAGCATTGGATGACTGACTGGCACAGGTGTCTACCGTTATCGATGCCGTCGAAGTATCGACTGGTCGACACGTCGTTCTCAAGCGAACGTCAAAGACACAACATCCAGACGAGATTCGGATTCTTCAGTACTTCTCGCGAGAGGATCTTGCGGGGGACTCGCGAAACCACTGTCCTCCCATTATTGCTACTCTAGCTCCGCCAGATGATCCAGATATCGAAATCTACGTGATACCCATCCTTAGGCAGTACGATGACCCTCCCTTTGACACCATCGGAGAAGCCATCGATTTTCTCCGGCAAATTCTTGAGGTAAGATTCGTCTCACTTAAACGGAACAGTGTTATGACGCAAACAGGGTTTTGTCTTCTTGCACGAGCATCGTGTTGCCCATCGGTAGGTCGTCGTTTCTGGTTTTCATGAAGTATCCGCATTGAACTACTTTCAGGGATATCAAAGGCGATAACATTCTCCTAGACCCTACCTCCCTCGGGATATCAGACTGGCATTTCTCTAGGCCTGACCGTCAAGCAACGGATATCGACCGCGCCGTCAAGGTCAAGTATACACGGACCCAGCGCCGGCCAAAGTATTATATCACCGACTTCGGCTATTCGACCTTATACGCACAAGATGAGGCCAATTGGCCACCCATGGAGCCCCCCAAACCAGCCTCTGATAACTCTCTTCCTGAGCTCCAGAGTGATGACCTATGCGACCCTTTCCCTGTTGACGTCTACTACGTCGGCAACTGGATGAGACTTGAGTTTATCAACGTACGGCCACCTCTTATTACTATTTTGCCGTGACTTACACCTTGCAGGGCGATCCCAACAATTTCCTGAGGCCTGGATTTGAGGGATCTTTCAATTTCTTAACACCAGTCATCGATGCCATGACGAAGGAAACACCTTCCGATCGCATTACCATGCAAGAAGCCCTAACCCAATTCGATGCAATTGTCTCGTCCCTTTCGTCTTCGCCCATCACGTCTTGGAAAATCATGACCTCTGCGCCTGTCAGTCGAACACCCTACCCTATCGATGCTCGACTTGCTAGAGCAGTGCAGCACCTGCTTCGCAGGTTCAAATATCTCCTGCTCCGATTACCGCCAGTCCCCTCCGCCCCTCCTTCGCCAGCTCCCCCGGCCAAAAAAGATCTTCCAGACGCTGCTCCCGCTAACGTCAACGCTGGCGAAGCCAAAGACCCGCTTGCTCCTGCTACCAAGGCTGGGAGTGACCCAAAAGCGCCGGGCGAGTCGGTAACGCCAGCCCCTCCGTCGAATGGCACTGCTGGGGCTGTTACTCCCGATGACAACAAACCTTCCGGTACTGGTGGCGCACGTGGGTCCAGCGATGCGCCAGTCTCCACTCCCTCTCCTGCACCCGCTATCACTGTGTCCATTCCATCTTCAAGCCTCACTTCCTAAGGTTTATGCCAGATATATGTTGCTGATTATCATTAAATAAACCTTTCAACGTCTTCAACATAAAGATCTGTGGAATTCCAACTAGCCCGCAGGGGCCTTGCGCCGTAGCAGCGCACTACCGATCGCAAGAGTTCAGATGTGTTCACGATTTGGCAACCATGACGCAAGGAATGGCGCAAATATTTCGGCCAGAGTCCGGATAGGTGCTTCAATACCATTCTCTTCGCGTAGTAGTTCTCAGGTAATAGTAGCCCGCTGCTTCCTTTCTTGGACTGGCGGGAGATAGCATGGAATCAAGAAAGTTATGTCGGTGCGACCGCCCGGCGTCCAATCTATTGGATGAGGAGGTGAGTAGGAATAAAAAGGGCCGACCCTTGTGAAACGCTTGGGCTCACTCTGACCTACTGTTCTGGGTGATAAGGATAGTAGTATAGCCACAGGGTGGTAGATGCTCAGAGATAGGGTTTCCATTTCATCTCGATCTTGATGCGTGGCGCTTTGTTCACGAATACAGGATCTTACCAGTGTTATTCCCTAATGTTCAAGAGTATCAAAACAGATCAGGGCATCCCTGCAAGGTATAAAAGCCAGCGCGCCAGTGGCTTCTGTTCAAGGCAAGTCACCACGCACTATCAAACCTGCACAATGCCGCTCCTTAAACTGGCAATGGCCTTGGTACTTGGTGCCCTCCAGTACCCGGCCTTTGCAAAAGCACTTCCCATCATCGACAACGGAAATCCACGTAAGCGGTATCGTTGCTTAGATTTCCATGCATCACCCTCACCCTCTCAAAGCCAAGTGCCCGAAGGACCTCCCGCGTGCCGAATACTTGGATCCAGGCTGGTGTGAGCACAGCTTCTGATTAGGTCAACGAGCTCGCAACGATAATTTATTGGCCCAACCTATCGATGTGAGATAGCTGCTATTTTGTATTTGAAATCCAGAAATTTCTTACCTGACCTCACGACGCGTCTCTTGAGAGAGGACTTTGATAATTATCTCCCTCATTCCCATTCGCAAATATGTCGTGAGGATGGGAAACAGAAAAACTGGCGTGTGTTACGTACTAGCATTATATGCACTATGATATGGATACAAAGTCAAGCCCATAGAAGCCATGTGTGTCTACCAGACCGTACTTTCTCCGTACTTCTCCAGTTCTCCCTTTCGAGGCACTCAACAATCAAACTGACAACCAACTTCATGGTTTTGCCTGATATGGTTGGTTCATTTTGGAAGAGATGACTCGGAGAGTATTAAAAGAATGCGTGAATTGCTCGTGAATTAATGAGACCTGAACAGGTATGATGATGGGATCTGCGAAGCGCATGGTAATGTCGGTATAGTTTCATCTCATCTCAATCCTTTTGCGAGGCGTGTCTACGGAAAGAATGCGGGATCCCACTATCATGATTATTTAGGGTTCAAGGGGATGGACACGAACGGATGTCCAGGAAGCTTATTCATTTTCTATCAATGTAAGTCAGAGCATCTTGAATTCTATTACAGGTTCATCAAAATGGACGATGCCTTTCGGGGGCCTTCACTACAGTATACTTAGCCCTTGCTGCAGCACTTCTCCATCCCAGCGGCGTAGTTAATTCAGCTGCAGATATCTTGCCACGCATGCACCATTGCCCTTCCTGGAATCTTCCGCATTCAGCCCATTATCAACCTCATACACTGGGAATCTTCTGGATAGGTAACTCTCCGACTCGGAGGTCCGCAAATTCACGATCTATACAGCCATGACCTGGCGATATATATCTAAGTTTGAAGCACTATATGCACGTCCATTAGGCTGCTATTGTCGCTTCATATCAAAAGCTTTCAATAAGATTGATTGAGACGGGGTCGCCATCCTTGGGTTGAGTTTGGGATGGGTTGTCAAAGTCGTATGCCTGAGCGCGGGACGAGAAGGCTAACGATGTTGATCGGCAAGTGGGGTAAGATATATCGTGTAAGCAATATGTAGTTTGAAAAGTGAGCAGAAACTGACTGGTGAATCGCATACCCATAGGAATCAACTCAGGAAGAGGGGCAGCGACGACCAAGCACTGAAGAGTGCATATAGCGATGATGAAAGGTTTCGTGAGAATCGTGAGAGTAAGGCAATGTTTCGAAGACTTGGGTATCTGGGCGTCTAGCTACTTTAATATTTAGGACCGAGGCCACTTTATATGTCTTAAATGTTTGTTAGTAACTCTTCTTTCGGAGAACACATCTCTATCTCAAGTCGTTCAACAGATGATTGGGATACCTGTTCAGATGCGCTGCAAGGCGGCTGAAGCGTCTATCATTCGGATAATTCCTTGCGCCAACTGCACATATATCATGATGGAAACTCAAGGCCTGTACAATGGACGGAGAAACTCACCAATAGGAACCACTTAGCGCTAGTGAGCGCTTTACTCGTTGGTGAGGACTCCGTTGAAAGCGCTTCCCGAGGTCGCCGAAATCCCCGAAGGCAGACATCCGCCCTTGTCCGTTGGAAGGGAGATGCTGCGGAAAACTTGAATGTTGCCTAATCAGGCATCGGAACTAAAAATTTCTGGTCATCTGAGACGAAAGTTGGTGTGTGTTCCCTTGTGATCAGTACTTCTGGCGATAGCTACAGAAGTGAGGTTGAGATCTGCCTCGTTCCCTTCAAGTTAAGCATCGCAGAAAGGTTCGAGCTTCATTGAATGCTTGTTCAGACGAGGTTGAACCCCTCAACATGTTAGTATCAGAGTTGGAGGTATGGTCATATTGAATCTGCGATTTAGCTTCACCGCACTACAACTGTACCAAGCTCTTGTGGCCTCTTCAATTATGGAGTCTTGGGTGATTGGCCAACGCCAGGTACAGATGCTGTAACTCCGCCAAACACAGGAGATTGTGAGGCGTATATCCCGCTCGAGGATGCGAAAAGGCAATGAATAGCAATGGGAGAAGACGCGTATGTTGTGCGGGACGTTTGAGATTTCAACCCAATAGAAAGCAGCGCTTCGACAGGCGATGATCGCAAGCAGGAGTACATTGATGCTAATCTTTTGTATGTTTTGGTGTACACTTTCACTGGTCTTCTCTATGTTTTGAGAAGTTGTGAGGAGAAGCTACACTGTGGTAAAATCAAACAGGCGGCGATACACCAGGATGGAGTATCTCAGTCGACAATTCAAAGCCTCCAATACCCCGTATGAAAAGGAGAATAGGGGCCGTACCTTAAATACTCAGCATTAGAACCTCAATCGTCACCTTCGCATCATGTCTCCTCCCTTGCTTCCAGAGTATGTCCCTTCCGACGTGGACCTGCTTACCGAACGTTCCAACTTGAACGGGCTGATAATTGCGGGGGTCGCATACGGTAGGCGCATTTCCCAATCCATTTTTCACGACCTAACCTCTCTTCTTCTAGGAATGGTCTTCACGCTCTTTGCACAATGTGTGGCTATGATAGCCTCTGGCAGTCGTCACTGGAAAGCCAGATGGGTGATGTATTACACTATTGCTCTCTTTGTCGCAGCAACCATTGGGTTTGCCGGCAATACCCTGTTTGTTCAAATGACCTATATCGACTATCGCAACATCCCTGGCGGTCCGAACATGTTCACGCTCACTTACTTCGGCCACCCTGTCAACATGGTTGCCAACTGTGCGTGAGTGTCAATTCTCTGCTCCTGAGTCTTGATCCAATATCTTTACTTACGAGCTCCTCTCTCAGATACGTCTTCATCAGCTGGATTGCGGACGGTCTCTTGGTACGTAGATTGACGGGTCTGATCCTGCCCACGATGCTATAATAACGAACTATTCTTAGTTATACCGCTTCGCAGTCATCTGCAAGTTTACCGTGCTGTCCATGGCCTTACCAGCTGCAGTCTATCTCTCTATCATCGGTAAGCGCTTGCTCAAACCCGAGGAATGTATACAGCCGACACTGTCATTCTCTTATTAGCGATGTCGATTTCTCTCCTTGTAGCCACGGCTCTCCCTGGAGCGGGATTCTGGCAGACTCAAGCCGTAAGGTTTGGCGTTGCATACTGGGGTCTCTCTGTGGCGCTGAACGTCGGCATTACGCTGGCAATCGCTGTTCGCGTCCTTCTCATGCGATCGAAGCACAAAGCCATCTTCAAAGACCATTACACCTCCCCATATACCTCGGTCGCTGCAATGCTCATTGAATCAGCTTCGCTATACGCCGTTTGGGCACTCCTGTTCATCATCCTGTACGGAAAGGGAAGCTATGTCCAAAACTACATCCTGCCATCACTCGGTCAAGTCCAGGTACGACCCTCTCCAGCTTTACCATTTTATGATACCTGATTTATCGCTCTAGTCGATTGCGTCTTTATTGATTATCTTCCGAGTGAGCCAGGGCTCGGCATGGGATCGTAGCACTGCCAGCAGGCTTACGACCATTGCTACATCAAACAACAAAGGGTCGATCGGCAAGGATATTAAGGGAAGCTCCGGCAGCCTGGTTACTCGAGTGACCAGCGACGAGGACAAAGTAGCTGCCCACGACTTCAGGGCGTAAGGAGGGTATTCGAAACGTACTGTTCCGATGTTCGTATGTAAGAATTTTGTATGTATGTACTCTAAAGAAACGCTGGCTGTCGCTGAACCTTCGTACAATACAATATCAACCCATTGCTAGGTCGGAGACGGATTGGGTTGGCTCTGGATTCACTTTAAATTGGTTCCATCGTTCTGATTCAGTCGTACTGTGGACCACGTCAAATAAGTTGCCACCAAGCGCGTTCTCTTCCCCTTAGCCCTTGACAAGACTGCTCTGTTTCAGGGCTGTGCCTCTGACCTCATGCTTTCCTTCTTGAAGTGGAATCTTAGCCCCTGTCTTGAGCTTTGGCGCCGGTGCATGCGTCGGAGTTTGAATTACATTTTCATTCTCAACATCCATAACCTCCCGATGTCGATGTTTCTTTTAACAGTTGCTCAGGAATCGAATTCAAGGCCTGCAACTTCCTCGACGGGCAAATGCGCCACTAAAAGTCTTGGTTAGAGGATTCGAAAACGACAAATCTTACGTCGATTCCAGCCAGTTAGGCTGCACTGACCGTGAATAACAAGAAGCCATGTGCTGCGTTGGTCCAAAGTGCGCCATATCTCACTCTGAATTTTATGGAGGGCGTATTGATACTTATCCATCACTTCCCAGCTCTTATGAACCTCCGGAGTCAAACATCGTTGCAGCATTCTGAAGGGCTGGGTTGCCTGGAAGATTCACAAACGAGACCTGTCGCTCCGAACAACGAAAGGCCACTGTTTGTAGAGGAGTGGTGAAAGACCAGCCCAGGCCTTCCAAGGCTACTATGAAATGCTGGGAGAAACCCGGACGATTCAGCAGGTGAGTAGGCATTGCGCGAAACAATCCAGTTGCTAACCGATCTGCAGCTCTTACAGCGATTTTGTACTTCTGCCCATCTCGTATGGGCTCCAGACCCATGGCGTCCAGATTATGAAGAAATTCTCTCCAGACCACTGGCAGAAGCTAAATGTCTAAGTGACCGGAGGCCAAGGGAAGGAGAGAAACGCTCAGGGAGGGAATAATGAACTCATCCTGGTTGGTTCGCGTCTGTTGACCATCATCCCTGAGAAGTGGGACCCAAAATGGGTGTTTGAAAGCTAAAGGCATTTTATGCTTAACCTTTAGCCTATAGCGAGCGATTCAGACTCCAGGGCTTCGCCCTGGCACAATAAAGCAACGGAGCATTGATGACAGCGCGGTTATTATAAACAACCGTTTTTCAATGTCACTCATCTTCCGACGGTCCGTATTTGCCTTCTCCAGACACGACTCCACGGTGTGACTGAAGTTCTTCAGAGAAGAACCTGACTCTGCGGCCCGTTACACTTTTCAACGCTTCTCGTGGTGCCAGTCTGGGATTTGTCGGTCGTTCAGGATTGCTCCCTGCTATGTGTGTCAACTTCAGGCCTCCAAAGTCAAGGTCATTTGACGTGTTGATCATTTAGAACCTGCCCTAACGCTTGCAGGTGTCGGTCAGGTGTTGCTCACCCTCTAGAACAGGGCCACTATTTTTAAGCCCATCTTTCGCCACTCTCGTGCTATTTTTGGCCCTGCTGCAGTTGTCCTTATAAGCCTGAGGATTTCGGAAGCCTTGGTGAATTCTTTCGAATCTTTGGACATTCCTTGATGCTTAACCTTACAAAGATTGCTGCACTCACGAGCCTGATAGCAGCTGCTCAAGCAGCCCAGCCCCTTTACGCTCAGTGTGGAGGAAATGGATGGGGTGAGCAGATAGATCTCAATCTCACACCGCTTGCTGAAACTGGTTTAGCTGGAGATACAGCCTGTGTGTCAGGAGCTGTATGCTCGAAAATCAATGATTGGTATCATCAGTGCATGTAAGCCCTTTCCCCAGCTCGGTGCTTTCTGTTGGATCTCATACACGCTATTCTAAAGCCCTGGGACTGCCGCGACAACTCCAGTGGCAAGCGCAACCACGCCCGCTGTCACTTCGATTGCCACGACTGCCCCACCTCAGACAACTAGTGTAGGGGCGTATGCGACATCATGTACTCTCACTCCCTTGTCTCCGACGCAGGTTCCCTCTGGAGGAAAGCCACCCGATGACACCCCTCGTATCCTCGATGTCTTCAAGCGCTGCCAGACCAACGCTTCCATCACGCTCACCGAGGGCTTCTGGTACATCGGCCAAGTCATGGATACCATCTCCTTCCGTGACGTCGAGATCAACCTTCTCGGTCGTTTTGAATGGAGCACAGATATCCAGTACTGGTTGAGGAGCAGTATCAACGTGACTTACTCTCAAAGGAGCACGGCCTGGAGGCTCGGAGGTTCGAATATCAAACTCCTTGGCCATAAGAAGGCGTTGTTCTTTGGAAATGGCCAGACTTGGTACGACCAGAACCAGGACAAGGGAAACCAACCTGGTCGACCCATCAGTCTGACGGTGTGGAGAGGTACGAATGTGCTGATCGACGGGATCACCTGGAGGCAACCCCAGTTCTGGTAAGATGCGTCCTTCCGCTCAATGAGTCTTTAGGCACTGAATGTCTGGGAAATCGGCATAGGCACACTTTCGTTGCATACTCTGAAAACGTAGAAATGACCAATCTCGACATGAATGCCACTTCTGCTACTAGGTGGTCGACTGTGAATACCGATGGGACCAATATCTGGAACACTCGAGATGTCAGGATCGCAAACTGGACTGTGACCAGCGGTGATGTATGTGGCTCTCGTTCTGTCTTGCTCTCGCCGTTCACAGTGATGCTGTAGGATTGCATCTGCGCGAAGGGCAACACAACCAACATGCACGTCCGCAACGTTACGTGCTACGAGTCGGGATGCATGGTTGTCGGCTCCATCGGAAACGGAGTCGTGGACAATGTCGACAACGTGCTCTTCGAGGATGTCAAGTGCGTCCATTCGTCTAACGCAGCCTGGGTCAAGACATACCCTGGAAGTGGTCGTGTCAACAATGTTACCTTCCGAAACATTGAGTTCGACGATGTCAACCAGCCTATCTACTTGACTCCCTGCATCTACACGAACTCAAACTGCGACTCCAGCCGACTTGGTATCAACAATGTCAGATGGGAGAATATTAGGGGTACCTCGAGGTACAACATTGGCGCTGCTATACATTGCAGCAGCTCGGTTCCCTGCCAGAATCTGACCTTCAGCAACATCGACATTCGAAAGAAGAATGGTGGTGGAGCTGTCAAGTTTCTGTGTAGCAACATCGCTAACCAAGCCTCGAGTGGGCTGAATTGTACTGGGACGTGCCCTGCTGGATGGCCTCAGCAGCTGACCGGGGATAGATAGTTCTTGCGCGACGTACATAGTACATACCCTCTTGTCCAATGACAGCCCCTATTGGACGTGACGCGTTCGCCATTTGATCATGGATCGGAGATTGAATATCATCATCTTCCGGGTTCCCAACCAACAATGATACCCGCCTGGGGTCATTCAGCGACCGCTCAACCGCAGCGGGGCCCGTGACTTTGGCAGGCGCTGGACCGCAGCAACTGTGTCTTCTTCTCTTGCTTCGATCGAACAGTCAGATGAAGGGGAAAACTACCCTTGTCGCTATTGCCTCTCTGGCAACTCTGGGCTTTCTGTCTTCCGGCCTCCTGCACTCGGGCTTTGGAAAGATACAAACCCACTATAGCAACCCCGTGGAGAAACGGGATACTGATTTCTCTTGGGGCTCTGTGAGCGAATCAGCGTTCAACGCCACCGACATAAAAGCTTATGTTTCCACGTCTAGATTACACCAAGCAAGGAGTTGATCTGGCATGAATGTTACGAGAAATTTCAATGCGCCCGCTTGGAGGTTTGTAAATCTTCTTGATCGTCTTTGCGTAACGGCCCTCAACATAAATCCCAGGTTCCTTTGGATTATGCTGATCCTGAAGGGCGCAAGGCGGCCATTGCGCTGACCCGAAAGCCTGCCCTCATATCCCCCAAACTTCCGTTTTACAAGGGCCCTGTCCTATTCAATCCCGGAGGTCCAGGGGGAAGTGGCATAGATCTTATTCGCCAAGCTGGTATTATTTTCTCAGTCATTTTGGGCCCACTATTCGATATAGTTAGTTTCGATCCAAGAGGTACGCCATCCTTCAATTCGACACATGAAGTTGACATGACCAACTGCATCGTAAGGCGTCGGACGTTCCACTCCTCGCGCTTCGCTTTTCAATACAGATGCCGAAAGGGCATTATTTACTGCGAGTTCGAGCGTGCCTGCGTTCAACAGTTCGGACGCAGGGATCGCGCGGGTATGGGGTGCTACACAACTATTTGGAATGCTCGCCGAGGACCGAGATGACGGGTACTTGGCCCACATCACCACTCCTAACACTGCGAGAGATATGCTGAGTATTGTGGAGGCACACGGACAAGAAAAGCTGCAGTACTGGGGGTTTTCGTGAGTCTTCAATGGGTCTCGGTCAATCCAATTACTCAAGCATTTGTGTCAGCTATGGAAGTGTCCTTGGGGCTACGTTTGCCGCCATGTTTCCTGTGAGTTGATCTTTCATGCACGCAATAAGATGGGACCTTATTCGATGCAGGACAAAGTCAAACGTTTGGTTATTGATGGTGTTATGGATGCTGAAGACTATTACGCTAGTAAGTCTTGAGCGGGTTCAATGCAACGACCTGCGACAAAACTTGACCTATTTGCTAGCTGGATGGAAGTCGAATCTCCTTGATACCGACAAGACATTTGACACGTTCTTTACAAGTTGCGCAGAGGCTGGGCCAGACCGATGCGCCCTGTACTCTCCGCAGCCAGACGATATTCGGCGGAACCTAACGCGAATCTTTGACAAAGTCAAACGCGAACCCATCCCTGTCAAGACGGAGACATCTTACGGCCTGATCGACCTGCTGTCGATACGCACCGCCATTTTCGTATCTCTGTACACCCCCCGAGCTCTGTTTTCCCCTCTGGCAGACGCCCTTGCAAAGCTCGCGACGGGTGACGCCCTTCCCATGTTTAAACTGCATACCTTAACATCCGCACCCCGCTTCGAGTGCTCTTGCGACAGCCCTAACGATGAATTCAAGGCTGTCACTGAGGGAACAATCTCAATTCTCTGCAACGACGGAGCCAAAGTATCAGACAAACTCAGCGACGCCGAAGATTACTTCAGGGATCTCTCAAAGCGTTCCCAGTTTGCCGATATGTGGGCAAGCATTCATATGGCTTGCTCGTGCGTTTTCCTTCAAAGAACTGGGATGAAAGATAATCTGACGTTGGAACTCGATAGACGGTGGCCGAATACCTCAGCTTCATTCAAGAAGAATTTTGAAGCGAATACAAGCCATCCCATCCTTCTTGTTGGCAACACTGCTGGTAAGATGAACCCTTGACTTGTGCTTCATCAACGTGCTGACAGGTAGAATCTCCAGATCCGGTTACACCACTGGCCTCGTGCGTCCCTTCTAGAAAACTTAATTTTTCATCTAACATGTCTTCTAGCGCCAAGAAGATGTCTGCTGGCTTCACGAATTCTGTGGTTCTGACGCAAGACTCGGCCGGGGTGAGTTGCTTCCCCCAAATCTGCGCAGCTCTTACTTATCATTGGCCTCTGTAGCATTGCTCCATCTCAGCGCCTTCGATCTGCACGCAGCGCCATATCAGCCGCTACTTCAACGATGGGACGTTGCCTGAGCCAGGGACGATTTGTAAAACCATCGGTTCTAACTTTCCGCCTAGGCACCACAAAATCATGGACCCTGACCGCAAGCAGGCACCACTTCAAGAAAACGACAGCGATGCGGGGGTAGATTTCGCGTTATGGGATGCCGTTGAACAGCTGTCGTTGCTGTACCCTGTGCACGTTCCTTCACGCTTACTTTAGCGCCATCACTGTCGTCCCTGTTGTATGCATGTTTTAAGTCAAATTGTACCTGTTTCTGGGTTTCTATTCATCTCGAAGGCGTTGCCAGTTTGTGAATGGGCAACCCTACTTTTGGATGTCGTACAGCCGTAACTGGGGGTACAAGTAAGATCTCCGGTGTAAGATGCTATATTCTATCGATTAGAGTTGGTTGCTAAATACACAAAGTCCGATTCTTATCGGTATCAACTAGAGCAAGTGATAACACAATATGAGCATGAATATAGTCATGAATTAAATAAAGATTTTCCAATCGTCCACCCAAGATCCTATTATCCAGATGATTTCCCTTGGCCCGACATGTCCTCCATCGCAACATCAGTGCTTGCAGTCCTCGTTAGGTCTGGATCTGCAAACTGCAAGACGGTGTTAGTATGCGTTCGCCGACGATCGCGATGGCCCAAGTCGTTCACGGTCCGGGTCAAGAACGACCGCTCGTGCAAAGGAGTATTCGGAGGGGCACGATGGTCAAGTGTGTCATGAGCATAATCCTCATCGAAGTGCTCGGCGGACGCGCTAAGCGACCGTAGGTTGAGGACGAGGCGGGAAACCATTGTCGCGGTGATTAGTTGACTGAAGGAAGCACCGATAGCCTTCACGGCCCCTGGAGCAAGCTGGAGAAGATAGCGTCAGCTATATCCCCCTCTGGAAAGAAGCGAAAGAAGTGACGTACGAAGTATATCAGAGTGTTCATAAGGTTGGCGAGGAAGATAATGAGGAAGTAAGCAGCGCCATCTCGCACAAAGATGTGCAAGGTTCTGCGTGGATCAGCCAATCAGATCGGCGGACTTGACAGAGAAGCAGAACCAATAAGACGTACGGAGTACCCCTGATGAGCGACCTGTAGTCGTTTGTGCGAAGGACTGTCATTAGGAAAATGATACTATCCGTGATTAGTGGGGCTACCCATAAGGCCGCTGTTGATAAGCTTCATAAGCACCATGCCCACAAATGAAAATGTCGTCGAAAAAGAAGAAGCGATACATACGGAAGAATCTGTGGCTGGATGTGAAAATGCACCCTGGAAAGGATTAGACAAGGAATCGACAGGTGTCAAACGAACCACAAGACATACCGGTGTAGCCTGGAGGTAAAGGAGCGACTGCACAAGAACGTTGGTAACGCGAAGGGGGAACACAAGGAATTCTGACAACTCACCGAAACCAAGCGTGATACCGACAGAGGAGATGATGATCTGTGCAGCCCAGACGATCCCCAGACCAACCAAAACCATCTTGTTTTGGGCGTAGAGCGCGTAGATGCGCAAGATCATGACCACTGAGATAGTTAAGTGCAACTGACGCGAGTCAGGACGAACATGAGACTTACTCTGGCAGATTGCGATCATGGCCACCGTCGAAGCACCTTCGAATGCAACAAAGCGAGCACATCTAGTTTCCTCAATCAGGCTTCTGTCGGCAGATGTTTGGGGAGTGAGACTAACGCCTAAGTGAGAGTCAGTAATCAGGACGCGTCGAGAAGAAAATGAACGCACTTCATTTGTCCATTGTGGATGGTGAAAAGCTGATAGGTTTGGTAAGATGGCATGAGGCTTCAGAGCTGAAAAGAGCGCACCGGTCACAATGATAATGAACTGCAGTGGGGTAATGTAGCGGTTCAGGAGAAACAGGATTGTCAAGCCCGACGTCCGACGCTTCCAGATTCTCTCAACCTAAAGTGAAGACTTCAGTGGCATGGCCCAAGAATAGACTTTCCGTCCTACCTCCTCATCGAAACTGATGACTATGAAAGAGATGAGACCCAAACCGTCGAGCACAATGCAAAGGGGAACTCACAGTGATCCCATATGAGCATAACAAACGCCGCAAGCTGAAAGTATTTGCTGGCATTTCTAGGAGGGTTCACCGTGAGACTGTGGTCTAGAATATGGGACTGGAGCCATACATTTGGTGAATGGTGAGGTTGAGGTCTGGTATGGCTGACGGCTCGGCCATTCTGGGGGATCCCAGGGGCCCTGTCCGACGCGCCACCAGTCAGATATATAGGCTAGAGAGGAATGGGACTAAAGGGTATCCGGCATGAAAAACCTCCAGAAGAAGAGCAAGAAGGACAACGGCATGCATGCCATTGGGTGTTGCATGTCTGGAGCTAATTTCGGAAACACCGTGATCTCGGATGAGACCGCGGGGCTGGTTTCGTCCCTGCCGCGATCGCCAATAGCCAAACATGGAAGCAAGACTCCTATTTTCAGGGACCTATGTATAGCTATCCTGGCGAAGAGTGGAAGCGAATAGAGTGAAGGCGAAGACATATTCAAAATTTCAAAGCTGATACGGCGACATTCTTATTGGGTCTCCGAGCCTAAACTCATCCAAGGGGATAGGAGATGATGCCCCAACTTCTTACGGTATGTACTAGGTTACGGTCACGCGGCGGACCCTTGGCCTGCCTGGGGCTTCCTTCAAGTTCTTACAAGGCTCTTCCTCAGATATGTCAATCTTGATCTAGTTGTTTTCAGAATAGAATGCCTTTTGACTGTAGCAGAATTTTGCCAATTCAATGGCTCGCCAGCGCTTGCCAAAATTCGAACAGCGTTGGCAAAGCACGGCTGGTCAGTGAGGGCGCCGATGCGGTGATGGCTGTTTTGCAGCCGGCGTCTACTTATGGCACTTGTGCTTCGTGTATCAAGCCGTACCAACTTCTTCAGGACCTACAATCCAGCTCCGACGTTTCTGATCCCTGAATGGTCTTATCGCGTGGTCTAAATCCTTACACAGTCTATCTACTTATGTACATACTATCTCTGAGATAGCTAGGCGCGCACCCTTGTCGCTCCACGTCGGAAGGTGGGATTCACAGGTATTCGGGGGCTAGATATGAGGGTTGAGGGTCAGATAAAGACCCACGTGGCGGCAGGAGGTCACCTCTTCTCTTGCTTCGGCGGAAGTTACTGACTTCCACAGAGTTTTGGAGCCACAGTTCAAAATTCGAAGGATTCTGATTGGTGTTGCACCTAATGGCTGCCGCATTTTTCAGGAAGCGCCCACAGTAGTAGGCGCCTAAATTCCGGAGATGGGGCGATTAGGGAATGTGCCTACTGATCGTTTGTCGTATTGCGTGATATGCTTGTAGTTTTGGATCCACTACCGCCCACTGCACCTCACAGGACCCACATGAAGCACATACCTGTGAGCAGGAAGCGCTCAGCTGATGTTGACATCGCCATGTTGGCGCTAGATTATCCCAAGGGGTCCCGGATTGCAACGGGTATATTGACGCTTTCCCCACCATCTGCCATCTAGTACCGGATCAGGCCTCACTTGGGTCTCAACCTCGACGTGAATGGAAGGCGCTCGCCCCTTTCAGCTAGATCATGACATATTCCCCTACTCAATTCAGGCTGACGCACCCGTGGATCGCGCAGCCTCAAGCGAATGTCGGCCTGATATAAAGCCCCGTACATGGCACAACAACTGTAGCCGACTCTTCCCAACTCTCCCTCTCACCTTCAACATGGCTGTTAAAGATGGTGCCCTTTCTGCTCTCGTTGCTCTAATCGCAGACGCAACCAAGATTGTTGAGTCCCACTACAAGGCGACCAGCAAGCCCTATGTTCCCTCACTAGACGATACGGAACCGCATCCCCTGGACTCCCAAATATATCCTGCAGAATTACGACAGGCAATCCAGACCATCGAAGCCGCTTGCTCTCAACTCTCCGCCACTGTATCAAAGCCGAGTCGTGCTGTTGTGACTGTATGTACATCGTACCTCTTTACGCGCAACGAGCACTAACGTCCGCTCGCAGAGGGAAATGGAGGTGCCAGTTTCGAGTTTGGTTCTCATGTAGTTGTTTTACTAAATCCCTTCAAGGCGTTCGGACCCCACTGTATCAATGTCGCAATCTCGCTCAAGGTTGCGGACGCTCTCAACGACAAGCCTGAAGGGATGCACATCAACGAATTAGCTTCAAACGCTCGACGTGAATGCAAATAAGCTTGGTCGAATCCTGAGGCTCCTTGTCAGCAAGCACATCTTCCGGGAAGGTACGCCTTCTATCGCATCCCTTTACATCCTCGTGCTCAGCGTGTGTCCCACTGCCCAGTGTCCAACGATGTCTTTGCAAACAACCGCCTGAGCATGAAGTTACTTTCGGACAACCCTATTGCGAGCCTTGGAGGCCATTTGTACGTGATCCTCGCGAGTTTGACGCCGTCTATCAAGCTAAGATTGCGATGGTATTAGCACTGAGGAAGCAGGGAAATCAGCAGGAGAGTTGACCTCTATCCTCCGCGACCCCGAATGGGGCCATTCGTTTAGCCCCTTGAACACCGCCCTCAACCGCCACTTCGACTTTAACGGAACCTTCTTCCAATACCTCGAGGTGAGCGCTGGATGGTTATAATCATAGGTACCGAAGCTGACACAGTAACCTTCAGGAAGCCAATGTCGCTGAGCGCTTCGGCAAGGGTATGATCGCCTGGGGAGACGCATGCGAAGCGGAGAGTATTGTAACTGGTACGAATCAGAGATATGCAGGACGAGATGCGTCACTCACCCATCATTTATCTTATTGTAGAGTTCCCGTGGACCGAATTGCCTCCAGGTACAACCTTCTGCGATGTTGGCGGAGGCATCGGGAATATGGCCATGCACATCGCAAAGGCGCACCCACATATTCAGGTCAAGCTTCAGGATCAGCCGAAGCAAATTGAACAGGCGATAGAGGACCACTGGCCTAAACACTACCCTCAAGCAATCGAAGAAAACAGGATCGAGTTCAAGGCGATAGACTTTTTCACTGAGGCGCCTATATCTGGCTGTGACATCTACTATGTAAGGAGTCAGCGTTCTCTTTTGTACGCTTGTATTCTGATAGGCGCTCATGGACAGCTCAAACACATCATGTACGTCGTCGTTTCAGGAAGGTGATGGGTTGCACTGACTTATACTTATCTGTCGCCTCTAGCCATGACTGGCCAGATTTGCAATGCCAACAGTACGTTCAAGGGACTGGACTTTGGGATGATATAGGCTGTACTAACCATATGTCTCCTTTCAGAATCTTGAAGAATGTACGCCGAGCGATGGCACCGCAAAGCCGCCTTCTTATCCGTGAGTGTGCCTTCCCTCTCTCCATACATCCCAGCGCAATGCCTCACCTCGGGAACGTAGACGAATTCATCATCCAACACGCCAATCGGGTCCATGCCAAATCTCTTCCTCAGCGTCAAGCACCAGAACCACTCATGGCCAACTGGGGTACCGCTCGTATCAGGTCCTACAATCTCGATGTCCTCATGATGACCGCCTTGAACGCCAAAGAACGCACGCTAGAAGAATTCGTCAATCTTTCCCAGCAAGCTGATCTTCGCTTTGTGAAAGTTTGGGACTTCGACGAGCTGGCGATGATAGAGTTCCGCGCTGGACCTGGCGATGCTTCAGATATTTAAGGAGTAGGAAGGTTTCCGCTATTGGTGATCCTCCGCCACTCCCCTGTAAAGTTACAATTTTGTACTTGTATCTCGAGGTCTATGATCTTCGAACCTATTTACGCTCTGTATTTTATGACGATTGTGCTAAAGGTTAGTATATATTGCCTGCGATCGATTCTCCACATGGAATAAACTAGGCACCATAAAAACGCGTTGTCTGACTGCAGCTCTCTCATTCCACAACTTTAACATGGACTCCCAACGAACTTCATGCTCCAATTTCTTCTAATCTCATGCTGGGACTACTCCTACCAGGCGGAGATATAGGCTCTTCTTCATTGCTCCTCGCCTACATCCTCGCCGAGCAGCGAATTGAGGTCAGAGGCGTCTTCAAATAATTAACGCATCCCTTTAAGCAAAACCGATGAATCTGAGAAAACAAGCGCTGGGAAGAAGCTCGATCGAGGGTAAGTGGTTTATGGCTTTGACGCGACTGACTTGACATTAGCCCTAGAATTTGAAGTCTGACGTCACGCGTTACACTCGTCACACTTGGCCCCGGCTTGTCGACGCGTTTGCGCGTGTTTGCGACCTCATAGCAGATCAACTCGCTGCTCTGTCCTTTATACAAAACTCTTCTAGGCTCTTCCTGAGACTCTTGAATATTGACCTGGATGTTTAAAGGCCGGAAGAGCTTCCATGGCAGTAAAAATTTCGTCGTGTCTTCGCCATTCTTCAGCTTCAGCCGTTAGCGGGCCAGTCGCCAGTGACTCGTGACTAGCAATGGTGACTCTGGCTCCTTCTGGCAGCCGGCGCTTATAGCACTCGTTTTCGCGTCATTATGGAGCTATTCCAACTTCTTTTAGGACCTACAAACTAGAGCCGGCGTTTCCAATCCCTGGATAATCTTACAGTCAACACCCCATACCGTTTGGGTGAACGCTCCCGGCTATGGGTTATAGGAGAGCTATAGTATTGGGTTATGCCAGCGCTCTTCTTGACTAGGAAAAGGTACGCTATCACAGGTTATGGCTACTACGGTGTGGTTTATCACGATGTTGACTATATCGCATATTCTAGATCCTCTTGAAGGCACTGTACTTGTGTACTTACTACGTCTAACATAGCAAGGTACACCCTTCGTTGCTCCACTTTGGAGAGGTCGGAGGGTGAGATGCACAAGTATTCGGGGGCAAGATGTGAGGCTTGGGGGTCTGAGAAAGCCCCCAGGGCAGCAGGTGGCTTCTTTACTGACTTCGACAGAGCTCTGGAGCCAGGGTTCTGAAGGATTCTGATTGGCATCGCGCCTACTTTCCCGGGAAGCGCCAAAAGTCATTGACGCCCAGGTTCCGAAGATGCGGTGATGAGGGTTTCTGAATACAGATCACATACGCCGGCCACCTTGAATCTTACCATATTGTGTATGGTCTGCTTCAAGTTCTGGGCCCTTTGTCACACACAGCACCTCACAGCACCCACAGGAAGCACATCACTGCGAGCAAGAAGCGCTCAGCTGATGTTGACATCGACCTGTCGGCGCTAGATCATCCCAAGCTTCCTGGAATGCAACGAGTATTTTGGCGCTTTCCCCACAATATGCCTCTGCCACCGGATCAGGTCTCATTTGGCTCACCCCTTTCAGCTAGACCGCTGACAGACATTCAAACGAACATTTTGCGCGATCCCCGGATGCGTCAGTCCTGATATAAAGCCCCGTACATGGCAAAACAATGCTTCCCAACTCCTCTTCACCATGGCTGCTAAAGATGGTGCCCTGTCCGCTCTCGTCGCTCTAATCGCAGACGCGACAAAGATCGTTGAGTCCCACTACAAGGCGACTAGTAAACCCTATGTTCCTTCACTAGACGATACAGAACCGCATCCTTTGGACTCCCAGATCTATCCCGCAGAGTTGCGACAGGCCGTACAGACCATCGAAGCCGCCTGCTCTCAACTCTCCGCGACTGTATCAAAGCCAAGTCGTGCTGTTGTGAATGTATGTATAGCGTTCCTATATAAGCGCGGCAAACACTGACGTCTGCTCGCAGAGGGGAATGGAGGTACGGGATTAGTCTTCCGAGCTGTGAGTTTACTGAAACTCTTCAAGGCGTTCGGACCCCATTGCATCAACGTTGCAATCTCGCTCAAGATTGCGGACGCTCTCAACGATAAGCCCGAAGGAATGCATATTGATGAATTAGCTTCGGTGCTCGACGTCAACGCAAATAAACTTGGTCGAATCCTGAGGCTCCTTGTCAGCAAGCACATTTTCCGAGAAGGTACGCCTTCTGTCACATTCTCCCATGAACCCAGGCTCAGCGTACGTCCCCAACTCCCAGCGTCCGATGATGTCTTCGCAAACAACCGCCTGAGCATGAAGCTACTCTCCGATAGCCCTATCGCGAGCCTTGGAGGCCATTTGTATGTGGAGCTCGCGAGTTTGACGATGTCTATCAGGCTAATATTGCGATGTCATTAGCACGGAGGAAGCAGGGAAATCAGCAGGAGAGCTGACCTCCATTCTTCGCGATCCCGAATGGGGCCACTCGTTTAGCCCATTGAACACCGCTCTTAATCGCCATTACAAGTTCGATGGAACTTTCTTCCAATATCTTGAAGTGAGAGGTTGTCAGTCGCAATTATGGGTCGAAGCTGATGCGACAACTCACAGGAGGCCAACGTAGCTGAGCGCTTTGGCAAGGGTATGGTCGCTTGGGGTGATGCTTGTGAAGCGGAGAGTATAGTGACCGGTGCGTATCAAGGATATGCAGAGCGAGATACGGCACCCATTTATCCTATTATAGAGTTCCCGTGGACTGAATTGCCAGCGGGGACAACCTTCTGCGACGTTGGCGGAGGCATCGGGAACATGGCCATGCACATCGCAAAGGCCCATCCCCATATTCAGGTCAAGCTTCAGGATCAGCCAAAGCAGATTGAACAGGCAATAAAGGACCACTGGCCCAAACATTACCCTCAAGCTATCGAAGAAAACAGGATCGAATTCAAGTCAATAGACTTTTTCACTGAGGCGCCTATTTCTGGCTGTGACATCTACTACGTAAGGCGCCATCCTGTCTTTTGTGAGTTTCCATTCTAACAGGCGCCCGTGGACAGCTCAAACATATCATGTATGTTGTACCCGGAAATGATGGGCTGCACTAACCAATCACCGTTTGGATCCCTCCTAGCCATGACTGGCCTGATGCCCAATGTCAGCAGTACGTTCAAGGGTCTGGACTCTGAGATAATATGTGCTGTACTAACCATATGTCTTCTTTCAGAATCTTGAAGAATGTACGCCGAGCGATGGCGCCACAAAGCCGCCTTCTTATCCGTGAGTGTGCCTTACTCCCCCCATATTTCCAAGTGCCATCTCAAACCCCGGCAACTAGATGAATTCATCATCCAACATGCCAATCGGGTTCATGCCAAATCCCTCCCTCAGCGTCAAGCACCAGAACCACTCATGGCCAACTGGGGGTACCGCCCGTATCAGGTCTTACAACCTCGATATCCTCATGATGACCATCTTGAACGCCCGAGAACGCACGCTAGAGGACTTCGTCAACCTCGCCCAGCAAGCTGATCTTCGCTTTGTGAAGGTTTGGGATTTCGACGAGTTGGCTATGATTGAGTTCCGCGCTGGACCTGGCGATGCTTCAGACATCTAAGCTTAGAGGATAAGAAGGTTTCGCCAGGGATCTTCGCCACTCCCTCATGGGCGTACAATTCTATACTTGTATCAGGACATCTGCCTTCTTCCAACCTTTTCTCGGTTTGTATTGCTAACACATATGCTGTTGTGCATTTGCTATCTAATCTTCATACTGTTCATCGAACTACGATCTATACATTGGTTTTGACAATTGGGAAGAAAGCATTACCACTAAGAGAAACAAGATGCTAGTGCGTGTAGACTCTAGACATCTTGTCCCAAGGAGACTGGAAGGGGATCCTCGAATAGACTTCATCAATAGGAATTTGTAAACCATACAAGGAGAGTGTCGAGCGAGTTGGTCTTGGCTCCCCACCATGTTTATGCCATTGCGCGTGAATGACTTTTGCCCCATCCAAATTGGCGTTTAAGTTCTCGTCCCTCCATCGCTTCGGCGGACTGATCTCTTGTACAGGATAGAAAGTTCCATGATTTATGTGCAGAAATCGGATTGTTACGCGCCTGAGGGTGCTAATATCGTTGAGGTTCCTCCGACTGTGAGCGAGAGTCTGTAGGGCTTGTACGTTGAGGTCTTTGGGAGAACAAGCTATAAATCTGAGCTCTTCCAACTTGGGACAAATATGTTCTGAGCCAGGAGTAGGGGATAGTCCCGACAACCATTCACTATTGGCAGCGACAAGCACCGGTGAAGCCGGGCGATATTGCAGAGGGTTGGGCTGTCCTAATGTCGCTTGTTGCTGGATCTGTTGAGGGATCCCCAGCTGAGCCCAAGACAAAGTCGGCTGGACAGGTGGCGCTTGATCTGACGTTCGTAATCGAGAGACATTAAGGGTCAGGTCTGTTACCTCTGGAGTGAATCTCAGACACTCTATCAGCTCCTTCGCGAGGATCTCCATACTGCCAAACTCAAGGGAGACAATCTTATTTCCCCAAGTTTGCAGCAATGGTAGTACCGATATGCCGCCCTGTCGGCGAGGGCGGCTGGTCCAGGTTAATGACCGGATTGAAGGGATGTTGAGGGAAGAGTAAAAGTTTACAGTTGGCCACTGGGAGCTGTCGATTATGCTCAGGTCACGCAAGTGTGGTAGTTGGACTTGCTTTGATAGATTCGATTTGTTACTTTGAATACCATCTGCGATGGTGTGAGATCTTGGGAATGGGTTTGCAATCTGTAGTTCGCATCGAACCAGTGCTGAACAGTGACCCAAGATCTTGAGCGCAGTCTCGGTGCTGAGAACGTATACAGGTTCACCAGAGAAAGGCATGGATGGAAGCCCCCGGAGGGACAACTCGGTGAGAGCGGCCCATCGAACGGGGACTTGATTGATGTCGACGTTGAAGGTGTCGAGACAAAGGGAGTGGAGGCGATCCGATTGAGCTGCAACAATAGCTGGGGAGTGCGGGACACTGATGCCTATAGTTGGCATTAGGGTGAACCACCTCAGTAGAAGAGATTTCAACTGAGGTGTGCGTGACGGTGGGAGGGTGAATAGGCTTTCCAGTGGGGACTCAATGTTGACCCCCATTAGAGAAAGGTTTTGTCATTGCTCCGAGTGATCTTGAATAAGTGCAAGAAGCCTCATGACTGGAGATTCGTCAGGCCCTGGGTATCGAGAGTAGTCACTCGGAACCAGTGGCCCTGCTGTCTCCGTGAGACGAATGGACAGAGGGCAAGCTTTGGCTCTCGAAAGCCATAATGATGCCAAGTGAATCTGGCCCTCCATGATATTGCTCCATGCTCGTGTAGCTCGGCTGTACAGTGCGTCCCCCGATAGTGTATTGACTTCCCTATCCTCTTCGTTGGTATAGGCAGAGCGTAGATCTTGTTCTGTTCTCTGCGAAGGGTACCCCGGGAAGTACAGGTAGAGGTACGACCACATAATGGCGGCATCTATGGTGAGAGCTCTCCACCGCAGGCACACATGGCTGAGCGAAAGAGGCGCTTCGAACGCCCTCATCATGCCTCGTAGCCCCTCCTCTGGGAGACAGAGCATAAAGATGCTGCGGAGGATGTCGTCGGGAATGCGTTTGATAGGTGAAATGAGAGCATGGTGATATTCAATAAAGTGCAAGCAAGCATCGCGCCGTCTCTTGATTTCTTCTATCTGGGCGTTGTACATGGCGATGTCGGGTTCGACTTCAGCCACCAGACGTTTGATGTCGGATATTTCTGAGTCTGAAGGCTCATAGTTTGTCCCTCTGTGGGCATCGTATGGAGATTTCAGCGTCATTGAGTTCTTGGTGACGGTAGTGGTAGTGGTTGGTGAGAGCGCCCAAATTCCTTTAAACCTTTGTGCGCACTCGTGACAATCAATCTTATCTTATCAGAAGGCGTCGGGAAATGTTGATCAATGGCTCGGAGGAAAATATCGGTTTGGCGAGCAGCATTGGGGTGTAGAACAGCCTTGAAATTTGCTTCCAGACCGAGGGTGGCTCCCCTCAGGAGGCTCACTGTTGGCCTATTCCGATTCGGAGCTTGAATGTTTGGCGCTTATCTGTAATCTGCACTGACTCGGGCTTTCAGCCCACTACTGCGCAGCCATATATAACCAGTGCAAAAAGCACAGAAACCCTGTTGCCTGGAATTCGACTTTGAGGAACGTCTTACTACAGCTTGAGGGTCTTGCAGCCAACAGAACCTCTCGGCTCAGTTGTCTTTAAAAGAAGTAACTCTCAACCATCCGGGTAAACGATACCCATGGAATTTGAGCCTGTTTGAGTCTATGTATTAATTGCGCATATTCAAGTAAAGCTTCAGGATCAACCGAAGCAGAATGAACAGGCAATAAGCCTGAGGACCATCGGCCTAAACATTACCCTCAAGCTATCGAAGAAAACAGGATCGAATTCAAGGCAATAGACTTTTTCACTGAGTCGCCTATATCTGTCCGTGACATCTACCACGTAAGGCGTCATCCCTTCTTTTGTGAGGTTCCATTCTGGCAGGCGCCCGTGGACAGCTCGAAGATATCATGTATGTTGCAATTGTTGTACACGGAAAATGTACTGATCAACGTTTCCCTCCTAGCAATGACTGGCCCGATGTCCAATGTCAGCATTACGTTCAAGGGTCTGGGCTCTGAGATAATACGTGCTGTACCAACCATACGTTTCCTTTCAGAATCTTGAAGAATGTGCGTCGGCGGGCGATGGCACCGCAAAGTCGCCTTCTCATCCGTGAGTGTCCCTTCCTCTCAGGCTCCCCATATTTCCACGTGTAATTTTCAATCCGAAACGCAGACGAGTTCACCATACAACACGCCAATCTGGTCCATGCCAAAGTCCCTCCCTCAGCGTCAAGCGCCAGAACCGCTCATGGCCAACTGGGGTACCGCTCGTACTATCAGGTCCTACAATCTCGACATCTTCATGATGACCATTTTTAACGCACGCAAGGAATTCGTCAACCTCGCCCAGTAAGCTGATCTCCGCTTTGTGAAGGTTTGGGACTTCGACGAGTTGGCGATGATTGAGTTCCACGAAGGACCTGGCGATGCTTTAGGCATTTGAGGAGTAGGAAGGTTACCGCTATTGGTTATCCTCTGCCACCCCTTGTAAAGCTACAATTTTGTACTTGTATCTGGAGGTCTATGGCCTTCCAAGTTTTCTCTGTGTATTTTTCGCACATACTACGCTGAAGCTGTTGTACAGTCGCCATCTGGCCACCCATTTGGCCGTTTCCTAAATTACATATACACTAGGTGGGGCGGTTATAGGAGACAAAAGAATTTACATATCAATGTGTGAAGAGTCTAGATGTCTCGTCCCAAGGAGACTGGAAGGGGATCCTCGCATAGATGTCATTGGTAGGAGCTTGTAAACCAGAGGTGGGGAGCATCCAGCGAGGCTTTTGTGGCTCCCCACTTTGTTTTTGCCATTGCGCGTGAATCACTTTCTCGCCTTCGAGACTGGCATTCAGGTTCTCATCCCCCCATCGCCCGTGCCAATTTGGCCTTTGTCCTGGGTTGTGATCTTTGGGATCCATTTCCATGAACCGGGCGATAACACTCTTGAGGGTGCTAACATTGCTATGATTCCTCCGACTCTGAACGAAAGCTTGGAGGGTCTGGAGATCGACGTCCTTGTCAGGAGCGTCGGCTATAAATCTGAGCACGCCTAACTTGGGGCAAATGTGCTCTGAGCCTGAAGTAGGGGTTAGTTTCGATAACCATTCGTTTTTGGTTGCGATTGCCATTTGCCGCAGCGAGGACATGCGGTGCTGGGCCTGCTGAGAGTTCCCAAGCTCAGGCTGAGCCCAAACCGATGTCGGCTGGGTAGGAGGGACCTGCGGTTGCAATCGAGTGACGTTGATGGTCAGCTGGGTCACGTTTGGAGTAAGACTCAGACAAGCCATCAACTGCGTTGAAAGGATATCTATGCGCCCAAACTCGAGCGAGACAATTTGATGGCCCCAAGCCTGCAGGAATGGTAGTACCAATGCGCCCTGCCAACAAGTACCGCCAGTCCAGGTCAACGACCGGATTGATGGGACGTCGAGCGAGTGGTAAAAGTTTGCGCTGGGAGATCCGTGATAAAAGTTTGCATTGGAAAATTCGGGGTAAAAATGTGCATTGGAAGATCCACATGTGTCGTCTATGGCGAGGTCGCGCAATTGTGGTAGCCGAACTTGTTTTGGCGTGTCTGAAGGATTGCCCTGGATACTGTGTGCGATGGGACGAGAGAGTGGGGATGGGTTCGCAAGCTGCAGTTCGCATCGGACAAGTGCTGGGCAGTGACCCAATATCTCGAGTGCAATCTCAGGGCTGAGGAGAAGGGTTTGTCTACCAGAGAAGGCCATGGACGGAAACCCACGGAGGGACAGCTGAGTGAGAGTGTCCCAACGAGCGGGGATCTTGTTGATATCACCGTTGAAATTGTCGAGGCAAAGAGAGTGAAGGTGGCCTGACTGGACCGCAGTAATGGCTGGAATATGTGGCTCGCTGATTCCTGGTACTGGAATTTGGTTGAGCCACCTGATCAAAAGGGATTGCAGCTGAGGGGTGCGTGATGGTGGGAGGCAGGATAGGCGTTCCACAGGGGAACCAACGTTGACTCCCATGAGAGCAAGGTTTTTCCAACGCTCTGAGTGATCTTGAAAAAGGGCAAGGAGCCTGTTAACCGGAGATTCGTCAGGCCCTGGGTATTGAGAGCGGGCTGGGTAGTGAGATTGGCTTGGATAGTGAGGTAGGCCAGGGTGGTGAGGGTGGCCACTCGGGACCAGTGACCCAGCTGTTTCCACCAGGCGAATGGTCAGTGGGCAAGCCTTGGCTCTCGAAAGCCATAAGGACACCAAGCAAATCTTGCGCTCCATGGTGATCCTCCAAGCTTGCGTAGCTCGACTATAAAGCACTTCTGCCGATGGCCTGTCTTCCTCCCCATTCTCCCTGGAAAGAGAAGTGGGTAAGATAGGAAGGATTGGTTTGATCCCCTGCGAAGGATACCCTGGAAGGTAAACGTAGAGGCATGACCACATTATGGCAGCATCTACGGTGAGAGCTCTCCACCGGCGACACACGTGGCTCAGCAGAAGAGGTGCTTCAAACGACCTCATCAGGCCTCGTAGCCCCTCCTCTGGTAGACACAGCATAAAGATGCTGCATAGGATATCATCGGGGATGCGTTTGATTGGCGCTATGAGAGCACGGTGGCTTTCAACAAAGCGTATGCAGGCGTCACGGCGTCTCTTGATTTCTTCTATCTGAGCATTGTACATGTCGATATCAGGTTCGACTTCAGCCACTAGGTGTTTGATGTCGCATAGTTCAGAGTCTGAGGGAACATAGTTTGTCCCAATGTGGCTCTTGTATGGAGATTCTCGTACCATCGATATGGCTGAGATTTCTGGTGTAGTGGTTGGTAACAGAGTGTTAAACCCGTTTCATTTCTAGGGGTTTCTAGTGCCGACTTACAAGGTGCGATAGGGGCAATCACCGTGTGAAATCAATTCTGCATTTGAGCCCAATAGATTTGGCGTCAGCGACGCGTTTGTAGATAGCTTTGACAGTGACCACGAGCATCCGCCATATAATCTCAGAATGTCCATGCAAATATTCGGCGAGAATGTGAGATATAGTCCTTACTACTCGAGCTGTGCTGACTAGAACGACAGGCAACAGAGGAAAAGGCCGAAAACGCGCGTCTTTCCTCTTTCGTCGGTGCTCTCGCACTGGGTGACCTAGTGAAATCCACACTAGGTCCCAAAGGAATGAACAAAATCCTCCAATCAGGGTCCACAGGCGAGATCAACGTGACCAACGACGGCGCCACGATCCTCAAAGCGATTCAGCTCGATAACGCTGCAGCCAAGATCTTGGTGAATATTTCCAAAGTGCAGGACGATGAGATTGGAGATGGGACGACGAGTGTGACGGTGTTGAGTGCAGAGTTGTTGAGAGAGGCGGAAAAGTTGATCGGGCAAAAGATCCATCCTCAGACGATTGTTGAGGGGTATAGGATTGCAAGTCGGGCTGCGCTGAAAGCTTTGGAGGAGTCTGCGATTGATCACAAGTGAGTTTTCGTCGGGGAAGTTATGATTGATTCAGTGGGAATTGACTAGATACTCGAAGGGCTGACCAGAATAAGTTCCGTGAAGATCTTTTCAATATTGCACGGACGACTCTTTCCTCAAAGGTCTTGTCGCAGGACAAGGAGTACTTTGCAAATTTGGCTGTGGATGCCGTGTTGCGGTTGAAGGTGAGTATCGTACCTCTGCCTCTATGAAATATTCTCCTAACTACGAGATAGGGCTCTGTTGAACTAGAACACATCCAAATCATCAAAAAGGTCGGCGGAAAACTGACCGATTCATACCTCGACGAAGGCTTTATCCTCGACAAAACCATTGCTGTCAACTCTCCCAAGCGGCTGGAGAACGCAAAGATTATGATTGCGAATACATGTAAGGCTCTCTATCTATCATCGCTCAGAACTCCACTGACAGCCTCCAAGCAATGGACACCGACAAAATCAAGATCTTTGGTGCTAAACTCAAGGTCGACGGAACAGGCAAATTGGCTGAGCTTGAGCGTGCTGAAAAGGTACGCAACCATGATTCCTCTTCGCTCGCCTCGCCTAACGACTTGACATTGCAGGAGAAAATGAAATCCAAAGTGGACGACATTGCTGCCCACGGAATCAACTGCTTCGTGAACCGACAGCTGATCTACAACTACCCTGAATCGCTGCTTGCCGAGAAGGGTATCATGGTTATCGAGCACGCAGACTTTGAGGGCGTCGAGCGTCTGTCGTTGGTGACGGGTGGTGAGATTGCGTCGACGTTCGAGCGACCCGATCTCGTCAAACTTGGCCAGTGCGAGTTGATCGAGGAGATCATGATTGGCGAGGACAAGGTGAGTACGCCTCCCTGTGTCCAGCGAACGCACTTGCTCACTCAAATCCGAATGTAGCTTATCAAATTCTCTGGTGTCGCAGCTGGCGAAGCTTGCACTGTCGTTCTCCGCGGTTCAACTAACCAAATGGTCGACGAAGCCGAACGATCTCTACATGACGCCCTCTCCGTCCTCTCGCAAACTGTCAAGGAAACCCGAACAGTCTTGGGAGGTGGTTGTTCAGAAATGTTGATGGCCTGTGCGATTGAAGAGGAAGTGAGGACGGTCAAGGGTAAAAAAGCGTTGGCGGTTGAGAGCTTTGCCAAGGCGTTGAGGCAGATCCCGACGATTCTGGCGGATAATGCTGGGTTTGATTCGTCAGAGCTTGTTTCGAAGTTGAGAGCGGCGCATTTTGAAGGACAGAAGGATGCTGGACTTGGTATGTTTTTCGTTGTTCGGTGGTTTGAGTACGACTGGCTGATTATGCATGTAGATATGGACAATGGGGACGTGGCTTCGATGAGGAAACTCGGCGTGACAGAGAGTTATAAGCTCAAGTGGCAGGTGGTTTCGTCTGCTACGGAGGCCGCTGAGATGATCATTCGGTGAGCTTGCATGTGTGTTCTACGACGTGCCTGTCTAATCCCCGCCTAGCGTCGACGACATCCTACGGGCAGCACCGAGGAGACGAGAGGCAGTCTAGATAGAAACGGTGCAATAGGAATACGTCTTGAATTCTAATTTTCCCTCGATTTGTTCTATTCCCCGTTGTGCTCGACTCCAGCATGCGTCTAGTAGAGTTCTCGGGGCTTCACTCGGCTATTATCGGACGTGGAACAAGATTTGAAATGCGCTCTATTCGACGGAGAGGTATACACAACGGCCTCTTGCGTGCCAATGGCAGCTCTCTTTTTGCCTCGACCGCAGCAGGCATGTCGGGTCGCGATGGGGCAGTGTCGAGCCGGCCTGAGACACCGTTTTCATCAGTCGGTCAACGTTCACCGCAACGACGTGTCCGTCCTGACATTTAACTGAAGGATCGATCTGCGAGTGTTTATCCTTCTCTTCTCCACACCCGTAGCTCTCTTCCAGCCCACCAAAACCTCTCCCCAACGTCGACAGGGGCAGACTTTCCATAACCGACATAACTCCTTTAGGAAAGACACGTCGAAACGTGGAACCGTGGCTGCGACATTGGCAGTGTTACAGCTTGCCTCCGTCACTGATCCTCTCCAAGAATCGGTTGAACCGTATTCTAACCCCTCAAAAATGTCGCTCTCTGGCAATGTCAGAGCCAGGCGACCAGCCTCTCCACCCCTAGGCATGTCACATTCAGCGCCTGGGGCTGGAATGGTCCCACCCATGGCCACCCAGCGCTTCCCACATCCTCGAGATGACCATCTGGATGCAGACGAGCGGCGCGCTGCTGCGTCGAAAGGTTTTGGTCCGTCCAGGACACGAGGAGTTCCACCTGGAGGGATGAGCATTACGTCGGGAGAGTGGAAGTTGCTCGCTCTCATTTTGCTTGTTGCGTGCGGTGTTCGATTCTACCGACTTTCAGAACCCAATAGTGTTGTGTGAGTCTTTTTGGTTATTTGAAAGCTTGGATCTGTGCTGAAGGTTTTCCAGTTTCGATGAAGTTCACTTTGGAAAGTTTGCATCGAGATACATCAGGTCCAGGTTCTTCATGGACGTCCATCCGCCGTTGGCAAAGCTCTTGATCACCCTTGCTGGATTTGTTGCTGGATATGATGGCCAGTTCGACTTCAAGGACATTGGAAAGTGAGTGAAACCCCCCATCTGCAGCAGAATGTCATTGACTGGCCCTTAGGGTCTACGAGAACGTCCCATATGTCGCCATGCGCATGCTGCCCGCCACGCTGGGAGTCGCCACCATCCCCCTTGCCTACCTCACAATGCGAATGCTCGACTGCCGAGCCACCACAGCGCTCATGGCCTCCCTCTTCATCACTTTCGAAAACGGTCTCGTCACCCAGTCCCGCCACATTCTTTTGGATTCGCCTCTCCTCTTCTTCACCGCCCTCACAACCTTTTTCTGGGTCGGGTTCTGCAACGAAGACAAACACCAGCCGTTCACCAAGTCTTGGTGGACTTGGCTTTCATTGTCCGGTCTCGCGTTGGGCGCTACCCTGAGCTGCAAGTGGGTTGGTTTGTTCACGGTCGCGACTATTGGATTCAACACCGTTTACCACCTGTGGAATTTGCTTGGCGATACGCGTATCCCACCCAAGTTGTTCGTTCGACACTTTGCGGCGCGAGCCATATGCTTAATTGCCCTGCCCATTGCATTCTATATGGCCATGTTTGGGATCCACTTTACTATCCTGACGTGGTCTGGAGAAGGAGATGGGTTCATGAGCTCCGAGTTCCAGCATACCCTCCAGGGCCGTGGAATGTCTGATACATTTGCTGGTGGGTTAATCGCTACAAGATTCACAAGACGGCGCTGACTTTTTGCCTGTAGAGGTTGCCCTTGGCTCAACCGTGACCATTCGACACGTGAACACCCAGGGTGGCTACCTCCATTCTCATGCTCACAACTATCCCACTGGAAGCAAGCGTAAGTCTATACCAGGCACAGCAAAGGCATTGACCTAACACCGACCTCCAGAACAACAAATCACTCTCTATCCTCACCGCGACTCCAACAACGACTGGATTCTCCTCAACGCCACGAGCGAAGAGCAATACGACTACATCAACCAGCCCTTGCATGACATCACCAACAACATGCGCATCCGTCTCCGGCACAGCACCACCGAAAAGCACCTGCACTCGCACGACCACCGCCCGCCCGTCTCCGAAGTCGATTTCCAAAACGAAGTGTCAGCCTATGGAATGAAGGGGTTCGCAGGCGACGGCAACGATGATTGGATTGTCGAGATTGATCATGGTCACAAGAAGGATCGGGAGAGCTCGAAAAAGCTGAGGACGTTGAGGACGGTGTTTAGGTTGAAACATGCGTTCCAGGGGTGTTATCTCTTTTCGCACAAGGTCAAGTTGCCGGATTGGGGGTTTGAGCAGCAGGAGGTGACGTGTAATAAGAATGCGGTCAAGGAGAATAGTTTGTGGTATATTGAGACTAGCGCACATCCTGCTCGTGAGTCTTCTCTCACCATCACCATTCATGGTTGATTCATCCGGTATTGACTGACTGACTGACCCCGTTGCGTTATAGTTGGCGCTGATGCGGAAAAGGTCAATTATAGACTTCCCGGCTTCTTTGCCAAGTTTTGGGAGTTGCAAAAAGTGATGTGGACGACCAACGCTGGTTTGACAGATCGACACACGTATGATTCGAGACCTGATGCTTGGCCCCGCTTGCGTCGTGGAATTGTGAGTTGTCGTGCCTTTTTTTCGTTTCGAGGTTGGGATGCTGATGCTGATTGGATTGATTTAAAGAACTTTTGGGTCAAGGACCATAAGCAGATCTACCTGATTGGCAATCCGTTCGTGTGGTACCTGAGTACCTTTGCGGTGGCTGTTTATGCCCTTATCCGTGGGTTCCTGATTCTTCGTGCGAAGCGAGGATACAAGGACTTTAACAACAGTGCGTTGCGATCTCTTACCCCAATCATTCATCGGCTGACCCTCTAATAGCCAAAGTCGTGAAATACGATGCCCTCACCGGTTTCTTCTTCATGGGCTGGGCTCTCCACTACTTCCCCTTCTTCCTCATGGCTCGCCAACTCTTCCTACACCACTATTTCCCCGCTCTCTACTTTGCCATCCTCTGCTGGTGCACCGTCTTTGACCTCCTCACGTCCACCCTTCGCCCCAAGATCCGACTCCAAATCGCCGCTGGTCTGATGGTGTTGGCCATTTGGAACTTTTATCATCTGAGCCCTATTGCGTACGGTCTTCCCTGGACAAAGGCCAAGTGTGAAAAGGCCAAGTGGTTAAAGACTTGGGATTTTAGTTGTAATGATTTCCATAACGAGGTGCGTTCTCTTCCCTTCTTTGCGAGCGTGATCAAGAGAACTGATGGGATGGTGCGTTGTTCCTATAGTACTCCCAGTACAACCCGGTCGTTATCGCTGGTACACCGGCTCATTCGACCATCCCCGTCGCAAACGTCGTCGCACCAGCTGACAAGATCCATCTTGACCCCAAGGCTGCTGAAGACCAAAAGAAGATGAGCAACCTGGATACGACAGCTGCCAAGGCGGGTATTCCTGAGCCTGGTCGGGATATCTTTGAAGGTGGACAGCAGGCGCATAATGAGCCCAAGAGTTCGGCTCCGGGAGTGGTGCCTGTGGCTGCCAAGGCTGATGAAGATACTAGGGGAGCGGCGGTGGAAGAGAGCAAGAAGGTTGAGGGTGATGGTGCTACTGCTGGTGCTGAAGAGGGCAAGGACAAGGGCGAGGGCGAGGGCAAGGATGAGGTTCATGTGGGACCGGATCTGCCGCCTGACCCAGCACCGAACCCTGTCGCTCAAGCTGAAGGGCCTGAGCCACCTAAAGAACCAGAAGACCCTGTGGATCCTGATCATGAGGGTCCTGTGGTTTAAAGTGTTGTTCAAAGTCTTTGTAGTATGCCAATCTTTTGAACGTTTGTGTGTACCAACCTTTTTGCCGGTTAAACCCTGATCACGATCTTTCTACCTAGATAGCTCCTAATACTATTATTATTGCAAAGCATCCGAAAGGAAGGGGTGATCACGAGTCTCTACCTAAAGATGAGATAGGCGCGACATTGGTCGATAGAACACTGATTACTGCTAAATGCCACCTTATCAGTGCGGATTCAACATCAGTCGTGCCCATGTCATTCAATCGTGTTGGTTGCGCGACTTCGAAGCGCGAGAGATGTCAAGACGCCATCTAAAGGGCAGTATCACATCAACGTAGGAATCAGGTTCGAATCTTTCGAATGGGAATGAAATCATTTGTTGGGCAGATAGATATAAAGCAGGGCTGTGAGTGGTTCTATGTTAGCCCCTTCGAAAGAGCTGGATGTTCACTCCGCCCCCCTAGATGGAGGCGCTAGGCTTCTCAACGAAAGATTTGTTAGGTGCGGTGTATGCTTTGAGAGCTACCAATGTGCGTACGTTTGAGATGGGTACTGAGAGTGATTGCTGAGGACCCTCTTGCACAAGGCGTCGACAGGTAGATACTTTACAGTCGCTCGTGACGAAGAAAGTGCTTATATCATGACTTTCCCCGCACAGTTGCAGCGGTTATTTTGATGGTATGTCCAAGATAAACGTCTACTGAGGTTTGGGCTCAGTTATTACGCTCTCTAGGTCTATGACTATCTACTCACACTCCCTGACGAAGTAGAGCTAATCTGGCGATCCAAATGGACGGCCGTCAAGGTTCTGTTTCTCTTGACTCGATATCTACCATTTCTTGAGCTCTTCCCTTTGGCTTCATGTGCGTCGCAATTTATACAGCCCTGATGTGTTACGCCTGATCTGGAAAGATAGTTATGCTCACGCGTGGAGACGATGTGCAAGCATGCTCGTTGAAGTACCATATCCTCGCCTGTGAGTTCTTGCCTCGTCGAAATGTCTCAGTGCACCAGACTGAATGTCTTCCAGGGATGGAAGTCATGGGCTTGTCCTTTGCAGTGGGTGAGTGTCTCATGAGACTGTCCAGCCGTACAAATCCCCTCTAACCACTGGGTTCAGCTCTCCTTTCGTTCAGAACTTGGGCAGTGTGGAACAAGTCCCTCACAATAGGGATCATTCTGGCCGTCGCGTTCTTTGCACAAATGGGGGCGTCAATGGCACTCACCTCGCGGTTCCTGACTTTGGTCAAGTGTGAGCTGCTTGCCTGACTACCCATGCCTCACGACCGATTGCTCATAACCCCCAAGTCATCCCTGTTGCCGAACCTTACAACTGGCAGTGTCTCAAGGCGGGGGAGAAAGTCTATCTTACCATGGTTCGGATAGTGATTCTGGCCTACGATACAGGTGAGTGTTCTTCCTTTTCATCAACTTCGCAACTTGCTTATCATTCTCACAGGAACCCTCTTTTTGATGCTCTGGAAGGGAATTTCCCAGTGTATGTAATGCGCTTCTGCTCGCTTTGCTCTGCATTTGTTGACCTGACGCACGTCAGACTCTTTCCTTGATCGTGCTGGTAGCTTGGAGAGGGCCGTGTTTGCAAGTGGCTTGATGTACTACTTCTTCCTCTTCTGTGAGCACCCTCTTTAACTGCATGTAGGCTGGTTGTGCTGAATCCTTGATGTAGGCCACACCGTTACTAGCGTGTTCCTAATGCGGTTCCTCCCAGTAAGCCCCCTTTTTCCATAAGCAGATCTCATACTCACATACGCCTCAAGTTCAAGTACATCAACCTCACCACTGTGTGCGCATCTCCATCCTCCCAGCAGGGACAATCGGAAACTAATTTCCCATACAGACTAGATCGCTTTCTGCACTCCATTCTGGCGTGTCGAGCCATTCTTCACATTCGATACGAACATCAGCAAGCTCAACTTCAACACTGTCAATGGGATGACATCAAATTCACAATGTCTTCGCAGGCCGAAGATAATGACCTTCCAAACGCATGGGACCGCCAGAACACGGAGCAAGGACCTTCTTACTACGACGCAAGTGCTGAGAGTCGAGGACAATCGAATGTATAATAGCAACATGTAAATAATGTACAAAATAGGGAAAGACTCGACTTGTTGTGCTCTAGTTTCCGCCAGTCCAGCTAAAGATATAATGTCAGCACACGCGAGAGCAGGAACGAGTTGAAGCTTGTACTCACACCTCAGGCCCGGGGATGGGGTAGGTAGTCGTCTCTACATCTAGAATAATCTAAGCATCCAGATGGAGGGAATGCGAGATAGGGATAATACGCACCGCTCCACATGTTGAAAAGGATTCCTGGGGTGTCCTTGGTGTATGCACCAGGGAACGCCACAAGACCGGAAGTGGGAAGTGCATTTCCGCTACCGGTCACCTCGAGCTGGGTGCAACTAGGGTAGATCTGGGCTCCAGGGTAGGCCCAGGCTGTAAGAGAGTTGTGAGTAGCGAGGCCATGCACCTAATCGATGTCCTGCGTACCACTGTGGAGAGCAATGCTACAGGTTTCCTAATGTCAGATCAAACCGTCGGATGGAGAGAAATCCTAACTCACATTTCATGACGCATGAGGTATTGGCCAGGCTTGAGCTTGGGTGGGATGCGAAGGGTGTAGGTGTGGTTATTGGCGTACAACCCATCGGTCGCAGCCCACTTGTGGTCAGCACCCTTGCCAGTCTGGTCGATCTTGAACCACACCGCGCTGGACGGGAACTTGAGAATGGATTCTCTGAAGCATGATGCAAACATCTCTCCCACCTTCCTTTGGGCTCCCATTTGGTGATATCAGAAGGTGCTCTGGCGAGGTATGTGATGATAGGACCGGCATGGCTGTCGGGCCACTGAGTCCACTTGAACTTGACGGTATCACCAGCGGCAATCGTTCCGACGAGGGGCGCTGGTGCGCTTCCAGCCTGGCCCGGGTCACCGCCTTCGTATCCGTTGCACTCCATACTGGAAAGGGCGCCGTTGTCAGTGGGGTACACACAGAAAGTTGATAAGCAACATACTCCATGAGGGTAAGGTCTTCAACAGGTCCATTTCCGGGAAGCTTGCGGACAATCCTTGGGGGAGGAGGGTTCGTGTAGCTGGTATAGCATGACATATGAATACAAAAGCGGTTGCTGGCTGGGGAACACTCACGGGTCGTTGTAGGGAAGGTAACCAGTATGTTTTGTGTTGCCCAAAGTAATCTCCTCAACGTAGCCGTGTCCGTACACTCCCTGGAGCAAGGAGGATAGAGCGGCTACGGATAGGATGGAAAGAGAGCGGAGGTGCAACATCTTGATCAAGGAGACGGCGGTAAGAGGAGCGAAGGTTCCCGAGCTATCAAGTGCACACTTCTGGCTCTCTTTATAGTGCAAGGAAACTCATCGTGAGGCCAATTCCCTGACAGCCTCCGGATCGTCGACCGTCTTCGCTTTATCCGATAAAGTGTCAAGACCTGCTGCCTTCGGAGCCGTCTTGTCACTTCAGTTGCTTCGTTTGAAGGTTCCAAGCGGGAGCACTTTGCGCAGCAGGAAACTCAACATATCATCAGACACGAGCTTCCTTCTTTGCATTAGTCTCGGAACCAAGACACTAGCGTTCGCGTCGGTCCGCACCCAAGTACGGCTTGTTTTTGTGTCTTCGAGAAGCCTGAGGCCTGAGGGTCCTTGTATGTTACTAAGCGTGAACGAGCGTCATCTGGCAACCAACTGTGAAAGTGTATTCATCAAGCTTCTGAGCGGCCCGTGGAGATTGAAATTCTTAACGCCTATACTAAACGTAGAAGGGTCAGGGGATTGTTGGTCCTGACTCCTCACGGCCCAAACTCGGCATACCTGTCGTAGGATTCAGTCGCTCTTGATTCGATAGGCGAGTGCTAAATACTTCTCTTGATTCCAAGTGGTAGATGGATGTCGTAGAGGCTTAGCTGGGTGATATGTCACAAGGCGCGCTGGTAATTCTCCGGGCCATTATTGACCAACTTCTTGAGTCCCGACTGCGGTCTTGAATTCAACCCAACCCAATTCTGTAATAGCTGCTTTTGAGGAAAGGATTGAGCTGTCCCCAATGTGAACGTGATGAGCCAGATAACCGCCCGAAACTTTTAGCACAGCTTGCGAAGTTGACCCTATGATGGCTTGGTGCATACAAATTGAGAATGGTGTTTGAGCACTACCAGTAGTGCAAGCGGTATTCGTTCAGGTTGACTTTGGCCCACCACGAAGAAGCAACTCGGAAGATTATGCGATCCAAATATGTCAACCAGTGTCAGCGCCTTCAAGGCATAACTACGTAGATACATCGTGTGCAAATGAGGACTTACATTCATATGTACACCTATCATTTCTAGAGCGTTGATACATGCCGACCTCTAGCCATTAACGCACCTTGAACAAAGCCGTCCAACTAGTATCCTCAGCAGAGATTGTGAGAGAGGTCAAAATAGGCGCCGAATCCGTCGGCCCATCTTAAATCCTCCTCCTCTTCAATGCAGGCGAGCGGCATCGCGAGTCAGCTCTCAACATCGGGGAAGTATAGCGATAGGCTTGCCTTGGCATTTAGTACCTCAGCAGCGACTTGATCATGCTCAGATGCTTCCCATGCTCATCTCTTGCGTTTAAAAAGCGAAAACCCTGGTAGAGCCCCGTTTCGACGTTGAGAAAAGCTCATACGAGGGGATCGTCTTTGTGACTTGTTATGAGCCATGATCTAATTTACTTCGTCATTTTAGCAGCGCCGCAATGTCAACTGTGGTGGGTCAACCAACCCCAGGCATGTCCCATTCGATGCACCATCCTCTGAATCTCCCACGGATCCTTCGATGCCTTCAACTCGATGGATTAGGCGGGCCACATACCATTTCTATAAGTTGCCGGAGGGAGTTCCAGCCGGTCTTAAGATATGGACCATGTCCAGACTTAAGAATTTCTTAATCTTAATCTTTCTCGAAACAAAAAAACCCTCGTTTGCATGGCCACGTCGGCGTCTTTCGCCTGTGCTTCAAAGCCATTGAAATATTTACTTAAGAAATCCAAATTCAAATTAAGACGTTTTCATTATAACAAGACTACTTAATACATAAAATGGTGATCTATTTACAAACTTACTAATAAGTACTGGGCCGACTGACCCTTGGGGGACATACCGCTTGAGGGGCTGGGGTTTATGTATCGCTCACGAGTGCACAGACCAGTTGGCAGTGTTTGGTCTTACACAGGCCCAGGGTGTATATATACGTGGGCTTTTCGACTTGTGAGTTTTTCGATCCCAACTCTTTCGGGGAGTAGTTGTGCCCCTGATCCACCCCCTTTGGGTGGTACAAGGGGGCGGTAGGTATCGTCGTAGAGTAGTTATTTTATTAGTTCTTATTTCGATATTAAGTATCCCATTAAGAAACTTTTAAGAGATGTCTTAAAGCACTCATTTAAGACGTCGAAGGACTTGCCATCAAAGTTGAAGGAGCATTGAAACTCCGCTTGTCGCGCGCTAATTAAGATTAAGAAATTCTTAAGTCTGGACATGGTCCATGTCTTAAGAGCGGCTAGAACCTGTTTTATTAAGTTGACGTACGCAACGCAGCTATCTCGGTGCGATAATCAAATATTGTGATATTTCGAGGGCGTTCTTGACTCAGCTCCCAATGGCATCTCCTCTAGCGACGAATCCCAAGCGGCCAAGGTAAGAGTGGCTTTGTAGTAAAATTATACAGACCTCATACGAAGGATACATGGCGACTTGGACTCATAGGAAAGTCAGCTGACTGGCGTATTTCTACTCGCCCTTCGACACCTCTCGGCCGACGCCTTCCACTGCTACTAAATGTTAAGACTTATAGCGAGTTACAGTCGCAACATCTTAGAGTTGATGCAAATGACAAGTCGAGTATGTCACGTGTCTGACGTGTAGTTATGCACGGGACTAGTGATTGATGTCTCGTGACCGGTTGTGTCAAAGACGAGAGTCGTGTGAGATAGAAACTTGTGTAACATCAGGGTAGCTGTGGTAAGTCGATAATTCCCGGTAGCTCTTTTAAAGCCTGACAAGAAGTGTCTGAGCATTATATAACATGGTCAAACCCTATGTAAGAATTATGAAACCTTCCGTCATCACTAACAGCAATTACAACACTCACCCTGTTCCCCTGATGAAGACGGTGTGGAGGTCGATACAACGAGGTGTAAGGATTAACGTTCGTTGAGGAGGAGTTAGATCTGGTGCTTCCAGATATAGTTGAGTGTAGAGATAGATCTGAATGTCTCAGATGTAGCGATGTGGAGATGTGTGAATCAATGAGATTCGAGATGGTAGATGTGGTGTTAATACAGTAGAACCAAGTAAGGAATAGGTATCTAGATATGTAGAGTATATATAGTAAGAAGAGCGTGGTAGAGGTGAGGCGTAAGCCTCAAGGATAACATGCGTATCAAAGTGTGCAAGTAGCGAGGCGTAGTCCGCAGCGGTCAAATGATGATGAGAATAAGATGAAAAAGATAGGAATGAAGAGAAATGAAAAAGGTATGGTAAACATGTGTAAGTGATGTAATATATGATGTCATAGGTCATAAGGGTCATAACATTATCCCCCTACTAGACTTGAGACTCCTGGCTTGATGACTTACCATACTATTCCCCAGTAGTGGTCTCCTTCTGGTATCTCGATGGGATTGTATCGTGATCCAGGTGTTGTGTCGTTCCATGGTGCAAGCGGGTCGTCGACGTTGACCGGATCGGAGGAATGTCCGATGGCCAGTTGATATTGTAGCTGGTCCATTTCGATGATATCGCCTTCTTCTTCTTTGACGACTGGAATAATCCAGTTGTTGGGGTCGTCGTCTGGTGATGGCTGGCGATTTAGAGGGACCGTGTCTAGGAAGTCGTTTACGACTGACGCGGATGCCAGTGGTGGCGTGGAAGCATGTGGAAGAGGAGTGGGGAAGCGGATGGGTGTGGTGTTGCGAATTTCGACGTAGCGGGTTATGGGTGGAGGTGTTGCTATTGGTGGTGGGATTGCTGCAGTTTGGTATACAGGTCGAAGGTCTTCTCGTTCTGTCATACGATGGTGGACAGTGACGAGGAAGCGTTCGATCTGTCCCACTAGCCATTTAAGGAAGGGGAGGGCACAGCTGAGGGCTATGGCAATGCCCCAGAGATCCATGGCGTATGGGCATGGATCTTCTTGGAGATGGACCATGACGGTCCCCGCATGGTCGTTATTCCTGAGCAGGTAGAGGGTTTCTTCAATGTCCTCAGGTTGGGGACTGAGGGCACGGACGGAGGGTGGAGGTGGAGCGTGTTCGGGAAGGCGCTCTCGCCATGCTTGGATGTGCTGGCGGGCAGAGGGTGTAAGGGACCATTGAGATCCGAAGGAAGTGGCTGGTGCGGAAGACATGTTTCTCTTTGAAAGTGGTGATGTCGGTTGGTAAGAACTGGTTTGTTTGATGGTTACTTCCAGTTTGTCCTCTCTCTTCATATAGTCTTGTCCTCATGTGAACCTCGTGTTGCTTTTCCAACCCTCGTTTGCCTTGGGTTTTGGTGTCTCCATCTTTCTGGGTCTAATGGTGACCTAAATTCATATGTAAGCCATGAGGCGGTTTAAGTTAAAACTTATCTTCGTAATTATTTTAATTTATGTTTCTTTTTGTATTCGTCGAGTTCTTTCTTGGCATATTTGAGTTTGCTTTCTTTCATCCAGCGCTTGCTTGATAAGGGCAAGTCTTTGAAAGCGACGAGATAGGATCTCCTGGGGGGAGTATGTCGTGTTTCAGTGTGCTTGATGATTTTCTCGATATAGTAATATTCTTCGTCATCTATGAGTTCCGGGCTTGGGACCGGGTAGTTAGGGCCATGTGTGTCGTTCTGAACATAGGGGGTGAGGAGATTGATGTGGAAGACGTCATGAATCTTCCAGTGGTCTGGGAGATCCAATCGGAACGTGTAGGGACTGAGCACTTCGGTGATGGTGAAGGGTCCTTCTTGTTTCGTCGTCATCTTCTTGGTATAGGAAGTTTTGATGTTTTTGGTGCTAAGCCAAACCTGGTGTCCTTTTCGGAGTGGCCTCGCGTTTGATCCTTGAATTCTTTCGGCCATTTTGGTGCGGGCGAGCTCGTGAGCTGCTACAGCTTCTCTTCGATCTTCTTCCATTGCCTCAAGACGATCTTTGATTGTGGGGAACTTCGTCTTTGAGAAGGTGGAGGGGATTCCCTTGGGGGAGTATCCTAGTTGGAGTTCGAAGGGAGAGTGTGTGCGTTCGGTGTGTCGTCAGCTGTTGTAGGCAAACTCCGCAGTTGGTAGTTTGTAGAACCACTGATCTTGATTGATGATGCAGTAGATCGACAGATATGCCTCGAGTTCTTGGTGAACTCTTTCGATGGCACCTTGTGATTGCGGGTGGTAAGCAGTTGACAGGTTGGAGTCAATGCCGATGAGTCGGAGCATCTCACGGAAGCCTTTTGCGGCGAATTGTGGGCCTCGATCAGATCCAATGATGTCCGGGAGTCCAAAACGTTTGAAGAGATTGTCCACGAGGAGGAATCCAACTCCGTCTGCATCGATGGTTTTCTTGCAGGGGACAAAGATTACTCCTTTGGTGAGTCCGTGATCAACCATAGTGAGGACAGAGTCATAGCCGTTGGATGGTGGTAGGTCTGTGACCATGTCGATGACAACATACCCAAAGGGTCGGTCACTTCCTTCAATCGGCATGAGTGAGACCTTTGTCGGATGGCGGTTGATCTTGAACTGCTGACAGGGTCCACAGCCTTTGACGTAGGCTTGGATGAACATCCGCATTTCTGGCCAATAGTGTCACATCCCGCGACCTCGGCGTCTCTCGGCGGTCGCAACACGCCGACCGGAACGTTCATCCACCTCGGCCGAGGTCCCTAGACCCCGCCTGCTTGGTTCGGCTATTGTTCATCTCGCAAACCTCGGCACATTCCAATTCTTACTTGCCTCGTCTCGGTTCCCATTCACATGCTTTCCTATGGACTCCCGTCTCTGTACTTCTACGTTCCCGTCGCTTCCTGCGGACACCCGGCGGGTGGCCTTCGGCTATCCCTCAGCGGTCCGGCGGCTCGCCGCATTCTATAATTATAATCTCGGACTCTAGTATATAAACTTGGTTACACTCTCCTGTATTCAGCATTCGGATAATCGAACAGATTTCCTATCATCCAACTCTTACTCTGACAACCTCGCTTTATCTCTATCGTATTCGGTCACAACTACAAGGGACTCGTTGTGTCGCGTCGGACCAGCGCACGCACGCTGAGCCCGCGTCCCCCTTGCACACCGGTCTACCGGTTAGCTCGACCGCCGAACCTCGGCGAGCTCCGGTCTCGGTATCTTACAAATAGTAGTGTTGTTTGATGGCATGGAACGTTTCAAGTTCTCCCGGGTGTCCAGCAGCTTCGGTGTCATGGAAGCGTTGCACAATCTCGCGTCAGAGTTCGGTGTTTTTCGGAATGTATTGCCGGTTCTTGTAGAAGAGCATAGGTTTGTCGTTTTTGTCATTAATGAGGGTCCATTCTTGAAGGTGGCGCGTCATGTCGTTGTTTCCTTGTTCGACAAGGAGTTTCATGGCGTCAATCGCAGATTGATCTTTTCCGGTTGCGTTTTCGATTTTCTTTTGGAGTTCATAGTCGATTAAGTTGATGAATACCTCTGCTGGTAGGAGGGTAATAGGGTCGTCATTCTCGTCTTTCTCGGGAACATGGTCTGGGCGGCGTGAGAGTGCATCGGATTGAATCATCTTAGCGCCCGGAGTATTCTGGAGTTGGTAGTTGTATTCTGAGAGAATGAGCGACCATCGTGCTTGGCGGTCGTTTAATTTATGAGCCGATTTGTAGTATGTGAGGTTTTTGTGGTCCGAGAGGATGGTAACTGGGAACTGAGATCCTTGGAGGTAGTGTCTCCATTCTTGCAAGGATCTCACAATGGCGAGGAGTTCTCGATCATAGACTTCATATCTTCGTTCAACGGGAGTGAAGGTTTTGGAGAGGAAGGAGATAGGGTGACATTTGTTGGCTTCGTCTTTCTGGGTGAGGACAGCTCCATATGCGTATTTGGAAGCATCGCACTCGATTTGGAAAGGCTTTTCCATGTTGGGCATAAGCAGCACTGGTTCTTCTGCGAATTGCTGTTTTAGAATGTTGAATGAGCGGTCGCATTCTTCATCCCACACGAAGTCCTTGGCTTTGGTAAGGAGTTCGTTCATGGGTCGGGCGATGTCGGAGTACTTCATGATGAATTTCCGGTAGAAGTTGCCTAGGCCTAGGAATTGCCTGACATGTGTAGGAGTGGTGGGAGCTGGCCAGTCGATCATGTCTTTGACTTTGTCAGCGCACATCGAGATTTTTCCCTCTTCGATGATCATGCCAAGGTATTCCACTTTGGTGGCTCCGAAAACACACTTCTCTAATTTGATGTAGAGGTCGTGTTTGTTGAGTTTCTCTAGGATTCGGAGGGTGGTGGTACGATCTTGTTCTAGGGTTTCTGATGCGGCTAATGTGTCATCCATGTAGATGGATGCCAGTCTTTCATCAATTTCTACTTTGAAGATCTGGTCCATCATTCTTTGGAACGTAGCAGGTGAGTTCTTGAGTCCAAAGAACATGACCAGTGGTTCGAAGAGCCCTTTGGGGGTTTTGAATGCAGCCTTCCATTCGTCGCCTTCCTTGATGCGAACATTGTTGAATCCTTGCCTGATGTCGAGCTTGGTGAAGTATTTCTTCCCAGCCACTCGGTCCATGATGTCGGAGATGAGTGGAAGGGGGTAGGCGTCACTGACTGTCGAGTTGTTGAGGTATCGATAGTCTTGACAGGGCCTTTTCTCGGTGGTATCCTTTTTGGCTACAAAGAACATCGGGGATGCCATCGGAGATTTGGATGGTCTGATGTATCCCTTGTCGAGGTTCTCTTTGAGGAATTCTGTGAGATATTGATCTTCGCCAGGCGTGAGGTTGTAGGCAGGGAAGGATTTCGGCATGAAGTCTTCTTTGAGGTTGATCGCATGATCCCATTCGGATTTGGCAGGGAATCGCGATGCTGCTCGTTTGGAGAACAGGTGGAGGTAGTCGTGGTAAGCCTCGGGGACCTTGGTTTTGATGTCGGATTCGAGAGGGGTTTCATATTCTTCGTCTTCAAACGAAGTGGCATGGATGTTGAGAGTCTTTTCTTCGGAGTCGGTATAGCATGCGTTGATCCACTTCTCTTTGAGGGATTCTCCGGGTTTTGAGTTGATAAATGCCATAAGGAGGGAGTTGTCGTATTGCGGCATAGTAGGGGAAGTGGGGTTCCTCCATTCAACCGATCTTGTGGACCAATCAATCAGAGGGTTTTCGGATTTGAACCATGGCATGCCAAGGATCATATCCCACTTTCCTAGTCCAGTGACATAAAAGGAATATTTTTGTTCGCGATCGCCGATGGTGAATTCGAGATCTACTTGATGGGTGATAGATCCTTGTTTGTTGGGAGTTCCATCGACGTTGTTGACTTTTATGGGTTGATTGAGGGGTTTCATAGGGATGTTGTGAAGTTGGATGAGTCGGGGGTTGATGAACAGGTCGTCGGCGCCAGTATCTGCAAGTGCCTTCGTGAGGTGTTGGTCGAGGTGGGTTATGGGTAGTACAATAGAGTCTCTGTGGGTTGACTCCACTGTCCCAATCCACAGTTGTGGCACGATCTCTATCAACCCTGAGATCGGCCATTCCTAATCGGTGTCTTCGACCTTTGAGGTAGATGCAGTGGCAATCTTCCTTGAGGTACACCTGTTTGCGGGGTGACCGGGTTGTTTGCACTTCATGCAGTGTTGGGTTGGGCAACCTTTCCACGTATGTTTGTTGCCTTTGCAGTTGCTGCACGTGGCTTGAGGGCAATGTTTCTGCAAGTGATCGGTCTTGTGGCAAATGAAGCACTCATTTTTTTTGGCAGTAGTGATGGCGTCAACGTCCATGGCATTCGGATCTTTCTTTTCAGGGGTAGAGGGGGGAGGAGAGTACACCGTTTTGACGATGGTGCGTGTGTTTTGGTTCCTTTCTTTGTTCTCTTGTAACTCCTTGCGGTATTCTTGATCCATTTCGACGGCCACTTTCTTCCATTCGGCTAGGGTGGTTGGAGCGGGGTGTGTGGTTCGGACTTTCATCCTGAGGGTCGCGTTTAGTCCATCTTTGTATGCTGTAAGAAGATATTCTTGATCGTATTGGCTGGGACTGGCGTAGCTATTGAATTGGGTGGTGAAGTGTTGGCAAGTGGTATCTCCCATTCGGAGTTTCTTGAGTTTAGACTAGGCGACCTCCTTGCTTGGGAGCAGGCAGAAATACTCCTTAAAGTGTTCTTCGAATTTTTCATGGGATTCGAAGTAACCTTTGAAGTTTTCTGGTGTCACCCCTGCATCCGTTTGTTGCTTTGTGTGGTCGGCCATTGATCTGTAAGTTTCTGATGCCCAGTTTCGAGTGAGATCCGAATCGTTTTCGTTGACCAATCCGATGATAAAGAAGATGATAGTGGTGGGATCAGTTTCTCCTTTGTGATTTGCGTAGGATCTGCATGCCAAGAGGAAGTGTTCGACTTCGTCGGGTTTTCCTGAGAACTTGTTGGGCTTGGGAATCTCCAGTTTCAACTTCTTCTTTACTTGTTTGATCTCTTTCATCTCTTGGCTCATTGAGGTGATGGCCAGAGCCATCTCTTTTAGGGCGACGTCTGCCGTATCTGACATCTTTTTCACGTCGGCTCCCATGGTGGTTCCGATGCTGGAAGCCATGTTTTGGAGATGGGGGATCAGAGTCTGTATAACAGCATAGAGGACTGCTCCAAGTGCCATTACAAGGGCATACCCGGTGACTTGGGTTAGAGGGTTTTGGAGATCGGTAATGAGTTGGACGGGTGTGATGGTAGTAGCGAGGTTTCCGAGACCGATGTTGATTTGTTGGAAAAGGATATCCATTGCTAGTCGTTATAGCGGGGATGATTGGCTAGGGACTTGGTTCTTCTGTTAAGACTTATAGCGAGTTACAGTCGCAACGTCTTAGAGTTGATGCAAATGACAAGTCGAGTATGTCACGTGTCTGACGTGTAGTTATGCACAGGACTAGTGATTGATGTCTCGTGACCGGTTGTGTCAAAGACGAGAGTCGTGTGAGATAGAAACTTGTGTAAGATGGTGTGGAGGTCGATACAACGAGGTGTAAGGATTAACGTTCGTTGAGGAGGAGTTAGATCTGGTGCTTCCAGATATAGTTGAGTGTAGAGATAGATCTGAATGTCTCAGATGTAGCGATGTGGAGATGTGTGAATCAATGAGATTCGAGATGGTAGATGTGGTGTTAATACAGTAGAACCAAGTAAGGAATAGGTATCTAGATATGTAGAGTATATATAGTAAGAAGAGCGTGGTAGAGGTGAGGTGTAAGCCTCAAGGATAACATGCGTATCAAGGTGTGCAAGTAGCGAGGCGTAGTCCGCAGCGGTCAAATGATGATGAGAATAAGATGAAAAAGATAGGAATGAAGAGAAATGAAAAAGGTATGGTAAACATGTGTAAGTGATGTAATATATGATGTCATAGGTCATAAGGTCATAACACTAAAAGAGCAGCAAGGATCGGTTCAGCTAGGTGCGACCATCCTTTTGACAGATTAAGCCCCACAAAGCATGAAACCCCCGCCCCTGTCAATTTCCGTCCAACTTATTCATCTCGTTCGCCGAACCTACTTGCTAAAGCCGTACATCACTATTCACTGCTTGGGCGACTGCCCATGTTCTTTATTTATCTACTTATTAGTATTATTGGCGTATGTATGGTAAGAGGCTGGGGTCTCCGTAACCAAAAGCTACTCCTTGCCGGAAGTGAGCAAACAATGCCGGTGCGAAGCGCCAGTCATTTTCTCGTCTGCCAAATTTAAGCGCTGAATCAGTGATCGGGCCCAAGGCAGTTCAACTCTATATCGAGTAATCGAGAGCTTGGTGTTTTCACACGGCTATTCAATCTTGCTTTGATTTCGACCACCACCAGTCCTCGCTTGAATCTTCTGCCTTTTCTCTGCATGGTAAGTACAATATCCATACCTCGGAGGCATTGCTGATTGACCATATAGGAGGACTCCGAGCGGCTGGTCCAAGTGGCCGCAGATGCTGTTCTCGGTAAGCTATCAAAAAGTGCTGTATCTCAGAACGGGCGCTTAACCTCTGAAAGCTGGACCTTGCACCCTACTCCCACTGCCTGCCTTGCCACAAGCCCATGGCATAACAACAAACCAAGGGGACTTCAATCTCGCTGGACGAGATGTTAATATCCAGAATTATTACCACGCCTATCCTGACAACGTTGACATCTCGGCCGTGCTTGGTGCGATTCGCAACCTCCGCGTCATTCACTTGGACATCCTCTCCAAGGCCACGCCGGGAACAGGCGTCTGGCTGTTCAGAACACCCAAATTCCTTATCTGGCTGAATCCTAACAGTGATTTAAAGATCTTGTGGGGTACAGGAATCCGTGAGTAGCCCTTTAGCTGGCACTTTGATCCATATCTAAAGACATATTTCAGCGGGCGCAGGAAAGACTGTCCTAACGTATGATGATGCTTACCTCTCTGGCCTTTCAGTCTCCATAACGACTTTTGTAGGTCTATTGTCATCCAGGTACTCGAAGCTGTGGCCGCTATAGTAGAAGAAAATGGTCTGATCTGCGTCTGCTACGTCTACATACGCTACAGTGACCGCGCCGACCTGTCGGTCCGCAACATCATGGAAATTCTCGTCAAGCAAACGGTGGAGCGACACCCAGATTGCGCAGTGATCGCTGAGAAAGCCTACGCACGACACATTCGCGAAAAGACCCAGCCAACCGAAGCCGAACTTCTTCAGCTCTTACATCAGTTCACGGAGGTCAACGCAGCAACGTACTACCTCCTCGATGCGCTGGACGAGGCACCTGATCGAATTCAAGTTGACCTTGTTGAAAGGCTCGCATCGTTGGATGTCCGTCTATTCATCACCTCACGGCCTCTGGACGCTGTTCTGGCCCGAGCTCCCAATGCTCACTGCTTTCCCATCGTCGCCCAAGACCGTGATCTTGACCTCCACATCAAACGAGAGATCGCTCGCAGCCGAGATTTGGCAAATTTCCTGGAGAAGGCGGACCCATCCCTTCGAGCCGAGATTGTATCGCTGGTTAAGAGCAAGTGCGGGGGAATGTAAGCGTGGGCCGGAACGCCACCTTGAGCCTGCCCTAATCCTCTGTTCCAGGTTCTTACATGCCTCGCTCCAGCTAGACGCACTGTGTGAGTGCGTTACAGCCCGCGAGGTCAGGCAAACCTTGGACGCATTTCCTTCTAAAATCGAGGATGTCTATTGTCAGACTTGGCAAAGGATTATGGGGCAAAAGCTCAGCCATGTGCTCCTAGCAAAGACCGCACTTTTCTGGGTCCTAAATTCTTCACGGTCCATGACAATTGAAGAACTGCAACGAGCCGTCGCGACATCTCCCGAGACCTACAAGTTTGAACGTGATCGGCTTGCACCCGGCATGACGCTTATAGCGCTTTGTCGTGGCCTGTTGACGCTTGAGGAAGAGAGTAGGCTTGTCCGCCTTGTCCGTGAGTGGATTGAATAAACACTTACTACTTTCGCTAATTTATGACGGGGTAGATTACACTGTTAAAGATACCCTGCAGGCGCTGCTCCATGACTTTACCCCCCACCCGCATTCTTATCTCGCCATGGTTTGCATGACCCACCTCATGCAGTGTGGCTTCCAGAACACAAGGATCAGCTCCGAAGAGGAATTCATTGCAGCCCGTCAAGCAGACCCTCTCCTTGCCTATGCGTCTGACGCTTGGGCCGTACACGCACGAGCATCGTTGGATGTGGAGAGCACGAAAGAGCGGATCGCCAGCTTCATTTGTGAAACTCGCGCCTTTCCTGCCTTCACTGGACCCGATCTCCTTGATGACTTTGACATTCTCAGTCCTCTTCACATCCTCACCATGTATCATTTGCCGCTATCTTTGATTTCTCAAGACGACATTGGCGAACCAAACGTTGCAACACAGATCCATCAAGAGTCGCCCTTGACGCTTGCTTCTCGGCAGGGCCATGAAGAGGCTGTTGCATTCCTCCTTGCCCGTCCCGAGGTCCTGGTCAACTGGGTCAACAAGAATGTGTGGTCGGCGGTCATGGCGGCCTCCCGTTATGGCCACGAAGGCATCGTCAGACTCCTCCTCGCTCGTCCTGACGTCGATGTCAACCTGTTTGACGGCGAGGGGTCGTCGGCCCTGATGAAGGCCTCCATTGAAGGCCACAAAGGCATTGTTGCACTCTTCCTTGAGCATCCAGAGATCCAGATCAACTTAGTCAACAACAAGGCGCACTCTGCGCTCATGCTAGCCGCAAGCCATGGACACGATGGTATTGCCCAAGCCCTCCTGGTACGCTCCGAAATCCAAGTCAACTTGGTTGACAACGAAGCTTCATCCGCACTCATGCTGGCCGCTGGCAATGGCCACAAAACCGTAGTCAAACTGCTCATTAGGCACCACACCATTAAGGTCAACTTGGTCCAGAAAGGGGGGTCATCAGCGCTCATACTGGCTGCTGGACACGGCCACATGGAAGTTGTTGCGTCCCTCCTCGAGCATCCCGAGACCCTGGTCAACCTGGTTGACAACAGAGGGTGGTCGGCGCTCATGCTGGCTTCCAGCAACGGTCACAATGGCATCGTTCAAGCCCTCCTTGAGCGCTCCGAAATTCATGTCAACTTGGTTGATCGAGGAGGGTGGTCGGCGCTCATGCTTGCAACTAGACTTGGCTACCTGGAAACCGTCACATCCCTCCTTAAACACCCTAAGGTTTTGGTCAATTTGGTCAACAGCAGAGGGTGGTCAGCGCTGATGCGGGCCTCCAACAATGGCTACGATGGCATCTCTCAAGCCCTCCTTGCACACTCCGAAATACAGGTCAACTTAGTTGGCAAAGATTGGTGGTCAGCCCTCATGCATCACCAAAAGGCGGGGAACATTTTGGTGCATTTTGGAGCATTGTAAGGCTCTCGATGCATTGTAATACCAGTGCGCCATTGGAAGTCTGGACTGCGGATCAAAATGCCAAGCCAGCATTTAGAAGTCACTTGGGCCATTGCGAAGCGCGAAAATGCATCAAAATCTTGCCCAGCCCAGACGGTCCCATATCCCTCGATCTGCCTTTCTTATAATATGAGTACCCGAATGTTATAAAGCATAAAATACCCTTATATTGTCCGTTATTTCCTTGTTAGACGACGTTTGGCGAGTCCACAGGGAAGAGAGAAGCCTTCGGGGAGGACGCGCATCACCGATGTCGCGCGTCATCCCAATGCCTCATTGTCAGGCACCAACGAGCATTGTAGACGTAAAATCACCATTTTAATTTAACCTCCGCATTTCAAGCCAAAGATAGGCTTCCAATGTGCCAAAATGTACGAAAATGTTGCCCACCTTTTGCTGATGTGCTTGCAGCTGGGCACGGCCGCCTAGGAGCTGTTAAATCTCTACTTGCACATCCCGAGCTTTTGGTTAACCTGGTCAGCAGCACGGGGTGGTCGGCCCTCATCCTGGCAGCGAGTAATGGCCACGAAGCCGTCGTGAAGCTGCTTGTTGGGCACCCCGCAATCCAGGTCAACTTGGTCAGCAACAGGGGGTGGTCAGCGCTCATGCGCGCCTCCAAAAACGGCCACGACGGCGCCGTTAATGCCCTCCTTGTGCGCTCTGAAATCAAAGTCAACGCGGTCGACAACGAAGGCTGGTCGGCGCTGATGCTTGCAGCTGGACATGGACGCTCAGGGGTTGTTGGATCCCTCCTTGGACGTACCGAGGTCTTGGTCAACCTGGTCAACAACAGACACTGGTCGGCGCTTATGCTAGCTTCTAGCAACGGCCACGACGGCACCATCAAAGCCCTCCTTGTATGCTCCGAAGTTCAGGTCAACTTGGTTGACAGAGAAGGGTGGTCAGCGCTCATGCTCGCAGCTGGACACGGTCACCTAGCAGCTGTCACAACTCTCCTTGCACACCCCGAGCTCTTGGTTAACCTGGTCAACAACACAAGGTGGTCGGCACTAATGCTGGCGTCTAACAACGGCCACGACGCCACCCTCAACGCTCTCCTAGTACACTCCGAAATACGGGTCAACCTGATTGACAACGAGCTGGCTGCTGGCAACGGTGACGAAGCCGCTGTCAGAGTGCTCGCTGGGCACCCCACCATCAAAGTCAACATGGTCCAGAACGGAGGACTGTCGGCGCTCATCCCGGCTGCTGGTCACGGCCACCTGGAAGTTGTTGTGTCCCTGCTTGAGCATCCCGAGATCCTGATCAACCTGGTCAATAACAAAGGGTGGTCAGCGCTCATGCGGGCCTCTAGCAACGGTCACAATAGCATCGCTCAAGCTCTCCTTGCTCGCTCCGACGTCCAGGTCAACTTGGTCGACAAACGAGGCTGGTCGGCACTCATGCTTGCGGCTGGCCACGGCCGTCTGGAAACTATCACATCCCTCCTTAAACACCCCGAGGTTTTAGTCAACTTAGTCAATAGCAGAGGATGGTCGGCACTCATGCTGGCCACTAACAATGGCCACGATGGCGTTGCTCAATCCCTCCTTCTGCGCTCCGAAACTCAGGTCAACTTGGTTGACAGAGCAGGGTGGTCGGCACTCATGCTCGCCGCTGGACACGGTCACCTTGGAATTGCTTCATCGCTCCTTGAACATCATGAGACGCAGGTGAACTTGGTCAACAGTGAAGGGAGGTCAGCGCTTATGCTAGCTGCCAGGCAGGGTTATGAAGGTGTTGTCAAACTCCTCCTTAAGCGCACCGAGATCCGAGTCGACTTGGTCGACCATAAAGGCTTGTCAGCACTCGCGTTGGCAGCGAGCTGGGGACACGAATCTATAGTTCGTCTGCTTCTTCATGTGCTCAACATCGACACCACAACGAACCGTCAAGACGGGCAAACCGCAATGTCGCTTGCCTTGGATCACGGGCATCTGGGAGTATATCAACTCCTCCAAGAGTTCCAACCTCGATGTGAGGTGGAGTTAGAGATCACGGCCCTGGGACCTGCAAACTTGGTGGACTTGGACGCGTTGGAGGACGATTATGAGGATCAAGAGAAGAGGGAGGACTCACCTTCTGATGAGGAAGTGCAGGATCAGTCTGAATCTTCGGATTCAGATTGCTACCAAGATGCCCAGGAATGGTTGGAGGGGGTTGACGTTTAATCAATTTGACCCTCGATTGGGGTATGGGCCGCTCCCCTCAGGCCTTGTATATTACCGTGCTCGAAGCCTTTCGACGTCCAACAAGTTGTGTACCGCAGAGCTAATTTGGACTCCATTGACTGTCCCATACTTAAGGTTATTTAGTCCATGACAAACATCAGTAAGCGCCCAAGGATAGAGGCTGAGCAATCCTCGGACGCCGTGTCAATGTCTGGCGCCCGTTCCGTTACTGCCACAAGGTGTTTCATACTGTTCGCGCCAATCTGTATCACTCCTGCATAGATCAACCCAAGGATCATATTGTAGCATTAGATAAGTACACATGGAAGGACAAGAACACAGAGAACCGTCATACAACCCACGGACCCATCTACCCATAAGCATTCATCGTCCTCTCCAACATCTTATTCACAGCATACTGCTGATGCTGTCCCGAAGACCCTCCCATATTAGCCATCCCCATCCCCATATTCTTATGATGCAACCCATGCAACACCGAGGCTGACATACCAAACGTCTCTCCCTCCACTGACATACCCAAATCCAACAGATAGGCTTCCCGCATCCCGGCGAGGATCTGCGAGAGAAACGGGGTGGTGATTACGGGTTTGCCTGGTTCGCTATTGCCATTGCCAACTTCCACGGGTACAGGGGATTGAGCAGGAGTGGACGCAATGGGTACACCACCTTGCTTGCCTTTGGTTGGGGAATCAAGTGCACTCCGCTGTCGCTTCTTGGACAGCCCAGAAGCACTGGGCGCATCAGCCGGATTCTCTTCCTTGTACATGTCCCAAAGAGTGTACATGGCGATAATCTCTTGTGAGATCGTCGCTATGAGTGGAAGCGAGACGTTGAGTTGGGCGAGAAAGGTGATTGGATCGGGGTTCTTCGATATGGTGGGTTTGGTAATGTGAGTGCTTGCTTGACGCGATGAGCGGCGCGGTTGGGGTTTATGCTCGTCTGAATCCTTGTTCTTCGATCGTTTTGGGGGGTGGAGGATAAAGGTGAGGTAGAGAGCGGCGACTGCGATCAGGTGAGGTGGATAGAGAAGACAAAGCTCCGAGCGGTATGTATCGTTGATAATTGACCTGATGCACAATGTCAGTATAAGCTCGAATTATGCAAACTAGAGACATACCAAGCGATCTGAAGGGCCTCTTTTGAGAGTACGAGTTTCCCTTCCCCGGTCCCCCAATACCGTGCCCCTTTCTCGACCCCAGTCCCAGCTGCAGACGCGCTGAGCTCTCCAGCTTCCTCTTCCTCTCCTTCCTCGCCCTCTTCGCCGTCCGACGTCTCCTCCCCGGACGAGGTCTTGCATAACGCAAGCAGTGTGCGATACGGGTGATACACGACGAGGTCACTCTGCAGGTCGCTGACAAGATAAAACTCCATCTCCGCGAGCTTGGTGTTATCACTTGGAAAGTTCTTCACGCCGTAGTGCTCTAATACCAACCGCCAGTCAATACTACGCCAGTAAGACGGATAAACAAGACGAACGTACGGGTGAACATGGTTCTTGACTCTGTAATGACACTCTTGATATGTGCAGGGAACTCTTCTGCTTTAGCCGCGACATAAAGACAGGCCGAGATGACCAAGAACGGATCCGTTGCGCAGTACAAATTCTTCAGGTAGAACCGTCTGAAGAACACAGTTGCGGTTGCGATAACACGCTGTCGCAGCTGAAGCTTTTTGCCTAGCCGAGCGATGACTACAGCCGAGCATAAGCTCCGACTTTTAAAAAGCCGTGTATCACTTACTATTGGCAAAATAGATCGCAAGAAAGTCCAAATACTGGGGATCGTCAACATACTGGAGGTCTTCTGCTCTCGCCTGTTTCAAGGCACCTCGGTCCACAATCCATCGTTTGCTAGAGGCACGTCAGTAAGAGCTAAACACAAACATGCAGTATTTTGACCTTACTGGTGGGAGCTAACCCAAAAGTCTGTGGCCATTCGACCAGACGAGATGGTGGTTGGGGATGAAAGCCGGTTTCGTTCTGCAGGCTCCTAACGGTGTGGGAACATGGGTGGATAGGGGCTCATCAGACGGATCAAGCGCCGGCTGAGGTCGAAGGTCGAAATCCTGCTCTCTTGTCAACCGCCATGTGTATGACCGTGACCCTAAAAATCGAAATGCCTAGGGCTATAGTCCAAAGCTCAAGAGGATCCTGCCACTCGCCCGTTAGGTTAACCTGGCACCGTATTGAGTAGGCTCGTCCAAGGTATAGTCACGACTTCTACGCTAAATCGCGTGCTCTTTCAGGATATCGTTCCTTTCTGGTGAGTCGAAGGAAGCAGCAGAGCGCCTGAAGCATGCGCAGCACTAATCGGAGGCCGCTGTCCCGTCTTAGGCATTGCGTCTTTGCTTCCAAAAGGCCCCACGGAGTAACCTACTGAACGTTCGCAAGTCTGCTCAATCTTGGCTCTCTCGGGCGGGTACTTGGTATCTAAAATCGTCATAACTACATTAGTGACAGGCCGATCCTTCTCTCAAAGGTACTTCCCCGGAGTTTGGTGACGTTGAATGCAAGACTTCAGCCAGGTGCCCAAGACGTCAACGCATCAACAAAGACCCGGAGAATTGCCGCAGCTTGAGGCATATCTTCCGACCAAGCCCTTGCGACTACACCTGTCTACCTATCTATACCTCAGGTATCAAAAGAACGAGGCGCTCATGCTCTCTCGGATCAAGAGCAACAGCATTAGCATTCAATTATAATGGGTATGCCGAGCTTCCTATGTGTTCGCACAATCTCCTGACCCTTCTTCGTTTAGTATAGGCGTTAAGAATCCCAATCTCCACGGGCCGCGCAGAAGCTTGATTAATACACTTTTACAGTTGGTCTGCCAACAAATGACGCTCGTCCGACCCCACTCTGTCAGGGACCCCAGGCTTCTCGAAGACTGCGCTTAATGGCGGACCGCCACGGGGGCCTTAATATCGAATCTTGGTTCCGAGGTTACTTCAAAAAGCTATGCTCACTGATGCTCACATCTGGTGATATGTCGAGCTACCCTTTTGCGTAAAGTGCACCCGCCTCAAATGAATCAACAAGCAGCAAGACGAGACGATGAGGCAACTCCATTGGCAGCAGGATAATCAGGATAATTTATCGGAAAAATCGAAGGTTTAGGATCCGGAGGCCGTCAAGGAATTTTGCCTCACCATACGCATTGTTGCACTATAAAGAGAGGCAGGACGACGCTTTCTCAGAGCACAAGAAGCTTCGCTCTTCCTACCGCCGTCTACCTCGATCAAGATGTTGGGCCTCCGCTCTCTTTCCATCCTATCCGTCGCCGCTCTATCCTCCTTGCTCCAGGGAGTGTGTGGACACGGCTACGTAGAGGAAATCACTTTGGGCAGCACGAAATATACTGGCTACCTTCCCTACCAGGACCCGTGAGCGCTCCTAAATACCAGCAACTATTTTCGTACTAATGTTTCATGTCATATCAGCTACACGAATCCTGCCCCAGCAAGGATCGTCCGCAAGATTCCTGGAAACGGACCCGTTGAAGACCTCTCTATCATGGAGTGCGTTTACTTATCACCTTTTTACCCTATAATCCAACTAACTAGTGGCCATTTTCTAGCGTCCAGTGCAATGGATACGCAGCAGGCGGCCAGGCTGGAAGCGCACCGGCTGCCCTTGTCGGAAAGGTCGCCGCAGGTGACACCGTCAAGCTCAAGTGGACTCAATGGCCCGACAGCCACGTCGGTCCCGTCATCACCTACCTCGCCAAGGCACCTTCCGATATCACCAAATGGAGCCCTGGAAACAGCGCGGTGTGGTTCAAGATTGATCAGACTGGCAAGTCGGCTGGAAACAAGTGGGCTGCTACCGATGGGTTGTACGCCACCAACCATGTCTACAGCTTGCGCATTCCACCCAAGCTCAAGGCCGGCCAATATATCATGCGTCATGAAATGTGAGTGTGATTTCTGCCTTCCATCCGACGACTCGATCTGATATTAGCGATTCTTTGACAGTCTTGCTCTCCATGGTGGTACGTAGGACATGAAAAGCTTCCCTTGACTCACTATTTACCACCTCTTTCGTAGCTTGGGCATACCCTGGAATCCAGGCCTACCCCAGCTGCATCCAGATCGAGGTGACCGGCAGCGGAAGTGCTCTCCCAACTTCCGGTCTCGTGTCCTTCCCTGGTGCCTACACCTCGTCGACTCCAGGAATCGTCTTCGACGTCTATACCAGTACGTAGAGTCCCCTTTCGAGCCCCAGATCCACAGTGATATTGAGACCATCCTAGATTCAAATGCGACCACCTACCCCATCCCTGGACCTGCTCTGTGAGTAGAACTCCTCCCATTCGTTCCTGCGCCTGCGTGTACTGACAAGAGCTCTTCAGCTGGACTGGCGGAAACTAGATTATCGAAAAGTCAATATCTGGGATTGGCGGGCTACTAGGGGTTTGGGAATATGGATTCGATAGGGGCCCATCAAGTGGATCAGATACAGCTAAGCGCTGGAGGCTTGCCGTCTTACCTGTCAAATACAACACAATCTATTCTATTCATATTATTCATACCGCCGTCACCCTGATAAACCACATCGCATGCATTGGGAATAAACCCAGAGTGAAAAGAGAAACCATAACCTTTTGTCTTTCGGGAAATCATTATCATCCTGAGCTGCGCTGACTTTTCAAACCCTGTTCTCAAGTGGCATGCGGGGCCGTTGGTGAAAGAAGAGCGGGATGAGAACGGGTGTGCAAGGAGGAGTTTGACGACGGATTCGTGGCCACGATCAGAGGCCAGTATGAGAGCCGACGACTGCATGGGGTAGTTTTGGTTGATCCATATCTCGGGGTGTGCAAGGGGGAGTCTGACGACAGATTCCTGGCCACAACGGGCAGCCAACATGAGGGCCGACCGCTTGCCGATGTCGAGGTGGTTGATCTGTATCTGTGGGTCTGCAAGGAGGAGTTTGACGACGGCTTCGTGGCCATTCTCAGCAGCCAGTATGAGAGCCGACTTGTTGAAAATGCTGACCACGTTGATCTGTATCTCTGGGTGTGCAAGCAGAAGTTTGACGACGGCTTGGTGGCCACTCTGAGCGGATAGCATGAGGGCCGACACCTCGCTGCGGTTGACTAAGTTGATCTGGATCTCGGGGTGTTCAAGGAGGAGTTTGATAATGCCTCCATGGCCACAATGGGCAGCGGCCATGAGCGCCGACCAACCAAATTTGTTGACAAAGTTGACCAGGACCCCGGAATGCGCAAGGAGGAATGTAACAGCCCCTTCATGGCCGTGCCAGGAGGCGGCTGTCAAGGGCGACTCATGGTCAATCTGTGTCGCAACATTGAAGTCGCCAATGTCGCAATGATTTATCAAGGATGTAGGCAAGTGGTACATGGCGAGCATGTGAAGGGGACTGAGAATGTCGAAGTCATGGAGGAGTCCGGGTCTAGTGAAAGCAGGAAAGGCACCGCTTTCACAAACGAAGCTTGCGATTCGCCGTCGCGTGTTCTCCACATCCAAAGATGCCCGGGCGTGAACAAACCAAGCATCAGACGCATAGGCGAGGAGAGGGTCTGCTTGGCGGGCTGCGATGAATTCCTCTTCGGAGTTGATCGTCGTGTTCTGGAAGCCGCATTGTGTAAGGTGTGTCATGCAAACCATGGCAAGATGGGAATGTGGATGGGAGAACGAGTTCTGGAGAAGTCCCTGCAGAGTTTCTTTGGCGGTGTAATCTACCCCGACACAAATCAGCAGAAGCAGTAAGCACTTGCAATTCACTCACGGACAAGGCGTACGAGCCTGCTCTCTTCCTCGAGCGTCACTAGCCCACGACAGAAGGCTATAAGCGTCGTCCCAGGCGCAAGTAGATTGGCTTCAAACGTATAAGTATCAGGAGATGTTCCAATAGCTCGTTCCAGTTCTTGGATGATCATGCATCATGGGCCGCGAAGAATTTAGGACACAGACTAGCGCGGCTTTCGCCATGACCACATGACTATGCTTTTGTGTGAGAATCCGGTTCCATGTTTGAAGGTAAACTTCCTGGATCCTCAAGGGGAATTCTTCGAGGGTCTGCCTAACCTCATGAGCCGTAGCGCACTCGCACAGCGCGTCCAGCTGCAGTGAGGCATGCAAGAACCTGAAAAAGATTAACGCAGGTCACAAGCTGGAGCAACGGTCAGGGCTCACATTCCGCCACACTTGCTCTTGACCAGCGATACAATCTCGTCTCTAAGAGACGTATCTGCGTTCTCCAGAAAATTCGCCAAATCTCTACTACGAGCTCGCCCCCGCTTCTCTCTCTCGGTGTCGCCCCCCCCCCCCCCCCCCCCCCCCTCTTTCTACCAGTCAAGTCGAAGTGCGATTCAATTAACTCTTGAATTCAAATTGACTATTACGCTACTTAATTGATCTCAGATTCATGTGTCCATAATCTGATGTCGTACAAATGCACGTATTGGCCACTGAGATGAACTCAAATCTACCAGTCCTACTAGCCTGCGGATTTACCCTTCTGTACAGCATGGACACTTATGGACATTCTGATGTCCCTTTCTTACCTTCAAAGGGAAAGGCGGGGCTCGTACTGGTGTTCTTGCGCTATGACTGTTGTGTAGAGTATCTAACCGTGGAAATCTTCGCTCTCGGAACTTGGAACACAGGAGCATCTAACAATGAATCATGCGTTCACTAAGTGGACGACTGTCCGTAAGATTTAGAACGCCTTTTCTAATTTCTAAACCTAACCGGCAGACATGCCGAACGTGATGGTGTCCATTTTTGGATGGATAAAGCGACCGCTGTCAAGAGCTGTCAAGCACGACCCCATCCTAAATTCTGAGTCTGGAAGAGGGTACCACCCCCCTCTCCAGACTCAAACTAGCGTTCTAAACGACTCTAAACGTCATCCTTTCCAAATCGGGGCAAAGCACTTAGGAGAAAGTCCCATCCCACGCATCGACCTCCCGCCCACCCCAGCACCTTTGGTGTCCAAAGAGTTCTCCTCGGTGCCTCCTGTCCTGCTTTTATATTATAGATGCTTGGGTTGGGTTTCCGCTGCTAAATGGACCAGTTTTCTCGAGGTTAATCTCGGTGAACTCCTGGATCACGCTCAATGTGCAAAGGACAGGGGCTATCCTGGAAGGGACTTGGTGTCGCTTTTCCTAGATTCTAAATTGGCTTACGGGTTTGATTTCTTCTCTAAACTAAACAGCGCTTCCCACGGTTTAGCATCTAGAAAATAGAAAATCGTTCTAAATCTTACGGACAGTCGTCGACCTTGCTTTAGCTAGGTCCCTCCAACTCGTAATTTTATGTAACGATCAATCCATCGGAAGTTGATGGGACGATAACAAATACGCCCAAACCTCTGCATCACTGGATGTGCAGCCAGTGCTCCTGCTTTCCTATACTTTTATTGTGCCACACCAACTGGTCATTGCAGTAAATAAATGTCCCTCTTTCTGTCAAAGAATCAATAGGGCCTTTCTATGCTGTCCAGTTGCTGACGCCCGGGACATCCTCAAGCTCAGGACCACCCTTGTTTTTGCTTTAACATACTAAGAGCTCCTTCGGATTCGATAATTCGTTTGAGTTATGATTATGATGGCAGACGTTTTCACCCATGGAACGAGCGGCCGTCAGAAAAAGGAACAAGCGGGTGGGTCCCGACATTGCTGGCAGAGCCAAACAAGCCCCTATTACACGTCCTGCCTCATCAACTGCTTCGTACTTTGTCGAAGTATTGGCCCATAGCTCTCGCCCTTCTTCACATTTAGTTGCGAAACCCGACATGGCTCTCATTAGAACAGTTATACAACGTTATATGTGTGCCCGAGTGCCAAAAAACGCGAGGGAAGGCTGCTTTCTCTTGGGTGGGGGACCATTGGTTACATGTCGAGTGATCGAGCACAAATTGACCTTGTTCAGGACGGATAGAGAGATATTCTGACCTACAATCTTTCAAGGTAACATTTTCCAAGTCTTTGTGATAATCAATGAACTATGGAGAGAGATATAGCTTGTACACTCAACCTGACGGGAAGAGGGGCGGAATAGGGGATTGTTTGGCTCTGCCAGCAATGTCGGGACCCACCCGCTTGTTCCTTTTTCTGACGGCCGCTCGTTCCATGGGTGAAAACGTCCGCCATCATAATCATAATTCAAACGAATTATCGAATCTGAAGGAGCTCTACACTCATTTGCATATGTACTTGCGTTCGATTTTTTCGTTTTTCCGCTGGGGCGGTGCCCACTAGATCAATTTCGGTGTCAATGGTGTCCTAGGTCCGCATCTCAGATCCTTCTCGCCTAACAAGTTCATTGGCAAGCTCCCAAAACACCCCTTCTATCAGTCCCCACATATCTTCCTCTTTCACAGCACGTCTCCCCGAGTCTCAGACGATATGAGAAGGCGTATTATTTGATGGCGAGGAACTGGGAGGAAGTGGTTGGTCGATTTGCTTGGCTCAATCCAGTATGTTTCCATCAAATCAGGCGTTGACGGAAATCACCAACCTGATTTCCAAAAAAACGAATGCAAGTGCATATGCAAACGAGTGTAATGTATTGCGGTATTGGAAGGTAGGTCGTTCATGCTGCTAGCTGCATCTGGTATCCCTCAGTGAGGCTGTTGATTAATTACTCGCCCACTCTTTTGTGTGCCTGAGCGCAAGCCCGCCGCAGGCGGGCAGCAGCGAGGGCCATGTTACTTGTCGATGGGCCTGATGATCTGGAAACTGAAGCGTAGCAAGTCTATAGTTAGTCCAGCTAAAGCAAGGTCAAGTAGTTGCTGGCCTTGCAGCGGCACTTTCATCCAGTAAATAGCCGTTATACTTAGTTAGTGATGAACAAGGGTCACCTGCGGGTCCTGGCGCAGTGACCCGTACCCGACCCGCTGGAAACCCGTACCCTTGCTCACGGGTATGGGTTTTGACGGGTTTTTCAAGGGTCCGGTACAGGCACGGGTAACCTGTGACCCCCACTCCATATAAGACTTGATTGAGACTTTAAGCGCTAGTTAATTAACAGTAACTTGAAGCGGCAACTCAATGGTCGAAACGTCATTAAGCGCTCATCAGCTGCGGCGCTAAGTTTCGAGATGCGATTACGGGCTCGGTTTTGGGGCAATAGTTACATTTCGTACATCGTTCGAATCGTTAGAGTCAGGGCTACATTTAGATATATTACCCATTACTGATAGGCAAGAACTGAATGAGAGCACCCACAAATAGTGGACGCAAATATTTAAATAATGTATTGGCGCTGATCTTTGTCTATCAACAGTGAAAGCGCGGATACATACACACCATTCGAAAGAGACGAATTTTAGCTTTCGAACGCGCCTAGATACACACCTAACGAGTCGATATTGACAGAGCTGTCAAAGTTTTGAGGATATGACGGGGACTTCTTGGTGCAGCCGTACCCGTGCCAAAGGCTGCGGGTTGGGCAAGGGTCCGAAATTCCTGACCGGTACCCGACCCCTGAGTACCCGTACCCGCGTACCCGGCGGGTTGGCCAGACCCTTGTTCATCACTATACTTAGTTGTCACTCCTGGCTACCTGGAGACGCCTTGATGGCACCAGTCGGTTGATAAATAAGTATACTTTCAGGTCATGGAGTTTTGATGCTCTCCTCATGGTACCCTGAACTTGAACTCAAACCGCACTCGAATGTGTGATCCTTTAGTCAAACCGTTTTCGTAATGAAGAGAGATGGCTTTTGGTATTATGAACCTGTATTTATGTCGTGATTTGGGTTAAAATTGGTCTCAGTGCCACTATACCAAATGACGGTCTCCTCATGGTACCTTCAACTCGAAATCAAATCGCTCTTGAACGCATTGTCCATTATCCAAATGGGGTTTTGCATTAGATAGACCTTGGATTTAGCTTTATAATGGTATATACACTTTTATAATGGCCCTTAGACCCGGCTAAGCCCAAACCTGAGTCCAAATATCACTATTTGAATGGTTCGAGGCAGCGCATGTACGAAAAGAGTACATATGCCATTAAACATAAATGTATAGAGTTAGCTTTCAGTCTAAGGTCTAACAGGGAACTGCCATTAAAATACTCAACAAGATGCAGGCGTCAATGGACCAGCATGCCAATGTACTATGCTCTGCATAGTATGCATACACGAATCTAAGGTCAATTAAGCAGCTTAATAGTCACCTTGAATTCAAGAGTTAATTGAATCGCACTTCGACTTGACTGGTAAAAAGAGGGGGGGGGCGACACTGCGAGAGAGAAGCGGGGGCGAGTTCAAATCCGCGAGTGCGGGGGGAGGTTGAACGCAAAGTGCAGGGGGGAAAGTCTATGAACTCGAGTGCGGGGGCGACTTTGTCAAAGCGCGGGGGGGCGACGTTACAAATGAACGAGTGCGGGGGGTGAATAAAAGTGCGGGGGGGAGTCAATTTTTTCGAAAGTGTAGGGGAAAAACGCTAAGCGGGGGGGAATGATTAAACCTGGTTTGGTATGCCATTATGGCGCTCCAATATGGCGCTCCAATTGCACAAAAAATAAATCCCCTTTGTATTGCAATATCCGTCCCCGTTGTTGACATAGCTTGTAGTTGTATGTGTATTAGACATCCCCTGCAATACATACATGCTCCCCGGTATACAGAACATCCCCGGTATGCAGAACCTCCCCGTTGTATGGAGCCCTCCCCAGTATCTGGGAGGCGGGTGGGGCGATGCTCGCGCGAGCAAATTTTGATCTCGGACGCGCGAGCACAAATGCCTATTGTTTAAAGAACCTTGAATTGGGTTCGAGTGCTGGGGTCGTAAGAAATTCTAAGTAGCATTTGGTATTCTATAGGGTATATATTGTACAGATATAGGAAAAAATCGAGTGTACTCGCCGTTGTGGTGACAAAATGAACACTTTTCGTCGCCCAACACCAAAGTCAGGCTCCCATCAAACATTGCCAAATCCGGCTGCACCTGCCACCACCGAAAGTCTTGAATGTCTATCCCATCCAGAAGTACAGTAATAAAGCGGATGGCATTAAAGGCTCTAGTCTACCTCACACATTAGAACACTTTCTAAGATAGTTACACATTAACACACTGTATTTAGGCCTGAGAGCGGAGAAAACAATGAATAAGGAATGTGCAAGCGATCAAGAGAGAGAGAGAGAGTCGAATGGCAAAGAGATTAAAGAGGGTGAGTCATAGCATGAGGAAGGGCGTGAAAAATGAAGGGCATTCAAAGGGAGTGGGTGGAGTGGAGAATGATCAAGGGCATCGAAAACAGAGAGGGAGGTGGATGAACAGGGAGGGTGACATGAGGAGGCCAAGATGGGCAAGATGAAAAGCACTCTACAGATCGAAGTCAAGCTCTCGCTGAGTCCCCCAAGGATTAGGAAACTCAGAAAAGCTGAGATGGGAATGAAGTGACGTTGATAGGTGCGAAATGTCCTCCTGATTAGGTGAATTGGCCCGAGTCAGAGACTCTTGAGCAGTTTCTTCTTGCTCGGGCGCTTCGGGGACGGGTGGGGATGGGGTCACATCAAGAGGTGCAAAGGCGTTGGTGCTGCCGCTGCTACCTTCACCCTCAGCAGCTTCTTCAGTCATGAGCAGCTCAAGTGCCGTGTTTGCAGCAGTTTTGGCGACACGGGTGGGACGCAGTGGCATTGCTGATGAGGGTGCGGGTGGTGAGGATGGCCGAGTTGAAAGAAACGCAACTTCCTCCTCATCCTCCTCATCACCATCGCTCCGCAGAGCGTCCTCTATACTGGAGTTCCTGCTCTCTTCATAAGAAGTGGGAGGAGCACAGGAGAGAGGGAGAGGTGGGGGAATTGTCGATGATGATGACGACGATGCTGCTACGCAAAGGGTTGGTTTTAGAGAAACTGAGAGTAGGTTCATTCAGACACACCTTGGGACGATGACGATGACGCCAGTTCCTTCCTCCATTTGAGAAGCATCTTGGTCGGGATCTTGTCAACCGATACTGCAAGGCTTGGTGAGTAAGAAGCGTTGATAGCTGAGCAATATGGACATACCAAGAATGAGCATCTTGTCAGCAGCCGCTATCCTTGTATTCTTGTGGAAACACCTTGTAATGTCGGATGCGCTGGGCAGAGAGCCACCGACTATTGAGTAGTCATAGCGGTTCTTGTAAACCAGCAAGAATGGGGAGGGAAAATCAGCATCCGAAAAGCGAAACTGGGTGTTCAAGTACTTGAAGGGAACAGGTAGGAATTGAGCAAGAATGTGAGCGAGTTGCTGGTGATCAGCATTGGGTGGAAAAGGAATGAGCGACCTGGGATCAGAGGCTTCAAAGTAAAGACCACACGACACAAGCATATCAAGATAGCTATTGTCAAGTGACTTGGGAGGATCCGTTTCGAAGACATAAGGCTGACGAAGGAGTTGCTCCAGTCCACCACCCTCTGCCCCAGACATGTTCTCGTCTGAGTACTGTGGCTATAAAGCAAGAATAGTTAAGATAACAGGACACAGAGGAAAGGGTTTGGCACTTACAATGGTTACACCAAGAGGAAGAAGAGTGATTGAGCCGATGTAAATGGGAGGCTCCTCCTTGTCCAAAGTCGCCCCCCTTTTGTTTCCCCTTTGACTGAGATGCGCAATGAGATGCTGAAGACGAAGACTTTGACCTCGAGGAAGAAGAGGATGGTATGGATTTCGATTTCGATGATTTCGCTTTCGACGATAATGCCATCCTTGTCGACGGTTTTTGAAGTCCCTTATTTGTCTCTTGAGATGCAAGGGAAACAGTCTTCTGGCTTGTCTGTGCTGCAAGGCGTGCAAGCATGTCCCGAGTAGTCTGGTCTCCACCAGCAGGCTTCGACGCAGATTGAGCAGCTTTGAGAGAGTCCTGGAACGGCAGTGGCTTCTGAGCCGCTTTTCTACGCTTGGGAGCACGAGGAGGAGTCGATGGATGTGAAGAGACATCCTCATATCCATCATCGCCAGAGCCATCGCTGAGAGGAAGCACAGACGAGTCTGAAGGCGAGCGCTGACGCTTGGGCATCACCAGAGCAGGGGGAGGCGTTGGGATTGACCACAATAAATACGAAAAAAAGAGTGTAGGAAGGGTATGGATGGACAGAGGAGAGAAGGGAGGAATACAAAGGAAGGGGGATGAATGGGTGGTAGGGAAGCAAAGCAGAGGATTGACTGTGTATTATAATGCCTTGGAGCCGCTACAAATGGATCCCTTGGGGATCCCTGAGCCTGGCATGAGGCTGTTTCACATGTGCCTCCTTTGTTGGTTTTCGGGTTCTCGGAGCGTTCAGGGAAGGGGAAAAAATCCATTTATGTATTAAGAAGAGCCACGCATATTCACAACCGCGTTCATAGTAAATAATGCTTAAGCCCAATGGACTGCTCGTGGATACCATATATCATGGGGAAGATCGACTCTGAGCTCCTTTCCTCGGCGACGAGTTGGAATATTGTGGAAGGGCAGATACTCTCCTCCATACTCGTCCCATTCGTCATTCAATACTCCATACCCAATGGGAACACGACCTTCTGCATTCATTTCCGATGTGGCCGACATGAAAACTACCATTTCCTGTTCGTTGCGGAAAGGTGTGGCAGATTTCGGAGTTGGGACAGGCTCATGGCAGATGTTGAGTTCCTGATTTTGAGTCAGGGTATCGATTCCAGGGGTGGCATCTTTATCCTGCCAGTCGTCCTCGTTGGCCTCGCCCATTTCAGTATCCGACTCTGTGCCCAAGCCCTCTGAATCTTCCATGTGAATGTCAAGATTCTCCTCTGCCTCTGCATCAATCATTTCAACGTCCTGGTCCATTTGATTCTCCTCCGATTGAACAGCGTAGACACCATGCTCAACCTGCCCTAAGAGACGCATGTCCTACAGGAATTCAGGGTGTCAGGGAGTGATTGAGCAATAATCGCGCAGATATTACACACATCAGGACTAAGGCCGTGGCCTCCACCGGAGATTGGATGAGCGTTCCAGGTAGCTTGAAAAGACTTGCAGTCATTGTTGATCTCCTTTAAGAAAAGATGATGAAGTAACCAGAGATGTCCTTTGTTCGTTCGATCAAGAAGATGGTGTTCTTCAAGACAAAAGAAGAAAGCCCTCCATGCTCGAGCAAACTGCTTTCCCACTTCCAGCCACATGCGTTCGATACGGGTGTTGAATGTCGAAGATCCCCACATGAAGCTTGCTCGATGGGCACCCCGGAGGAGGATCATAAGAATTGAAACATCTCGATTCTCACCTCCTCTATCACCACGCAGGCGCGAAGGTATACCATAGTCATGGATGGCCTTCACAAACATAGCAAGCACTGTAGATGCTTGGTTATCGGTACTGGCCTTCAATCCAGTCACCTGCCATGCATGAGCTCCACGTTAAATGTCTTGTAGGCATGGAAGGCATAAATACAGACGTACAGTGCGCGAGTATCCATCGACCACACCATGAATTACAATGCCCCACAGGATGAGTTTGTGATGGCCGTCAATGTGCCACAGTGCATTCGGTCGCTTGACCCGGTACTCCCTGCGCCGGATTTTCTGCCTGAGGCTGCGAAGAGGGTCAACGTGGTGCATGGATGATACCACCCGAGCTCTCTGGACTCGTAGCTTCTTCTGGCAGAGAAAGCCCATGATATAGCGTATACCAGAACCAGGATGTTCAGACCGAAAGTGCTGCAAAAGAGTGTCGAGGTCCTGATCAGAGAGCTGCGCAAATTTCTTATCAATACCATAGAGCTTGAGGTATTTTCTGAGTGTGTTTCAGTGTATCCCCATTTTCTTTGCTAGCATAGAAATGCCAATACGACGTCCTGGGTCAAAGGCTTCCTTTAAAAATGTGGGGTCGATGACTTTGGGAGGGCGACCACGCCCGCGCTTCACTGGTGGCTCAGGGTCAGTCAGAATGGGAATAGGGTGCTGGACGTTTCCAGCAGTTGTATGCTCCCTAGTACCATCAGCAACGCAAATGTGTACGAATACCATGCCGCACTCACACTCCTTCGGCCTCATTCTTCATGTTGATAAGCTGTGCAAAGAGCGAGCCAAAGCTCTCAATGCCCACTTGCAGCCATGGATCAAGAGTGCTGCTTGCATATGGGTTGGCAAATGTTACTATAGCCTCGTCGAGATGGGTCATGAGAGGTAGTGCAGAATCAGCTATATGGTCCATGTAATGTTGAATGCGATGTAGATTGAGATTTGAGGAACCAAGTGAATCAGACACGGATTCATGAATTTCCTGAAGAATTGAGAAGACAGTATAGAGCTCTGGAGGCCAAGAGTGAGGAGCTTCCGCAGGAGGAGGTGAAGGGAGGGACATGTTTATGATGCAGCTTGAGAGGTGAAGGCGGGGTAAGTGGGCTGCAACTAGTGGAGGAAAGTAACGAGTTCTGCAAGGGCCGGAGTAACCTCGCAGCAAGCAATGGTTTCACCGCGTCTTCTCTCCCAATTCAGCTCAACATCTTGAGATCTTGCTAGTGGCCAGAAACCGGGTGACTGGTTCAAAACTTCCTCTTTGAGTGTTCTCTTTCTATTGGTATCCTTTCTTTTGATCCTTTCCCATTCTTGTCCATTGCAACGAAATCTTGACCACCATCTACCATGAACTTCGGAGAACCTCCAGTTGGTTCTCAGTATCGAATGCACCCAACACTCTGGATTCTCCAACACCACTCCTGTTAGTATTTGCGGTACGATTTTTGGCTTATCAGATTTGCTTTCTGCTGAAGATGAAGTAGGTCGCAGGAGGAGAAACGCTTTATAAGCTCAACGTGAACGAGCTTGCAAAGCACTGCAAGATCTTCGAGGATATTATGAATTTGCCACTCCCAGAGCGGAAGGAAGGGACAACAGACAATCCTATTATCATACATGGGGTGACAGATAAGGCATTTGAGGGATTTATTAAGTGGTGCAGGCACATGTGCGTGGCTGCTGCTTTGCATTCAACCTCTCACCCTACATACCATAGCCCTTGGGCAACAGCTCGGGTATCATTAGTGATGATGGGCCTGTTCACGAAGACCCAGCTTTACGACTTGCTACACTTGGGAGACCTTTGGGACTCCCGTTCACTCATGAAATTTGCAATCCAGCGTCTGGAACACCTTCCTCTCAGTCCCTGCCGCAAGCTGGAATCGCGATTCGCTTCCGAATCAGAATATGGCTCGATCAAGTGGTCCGCAATATTCTCTCCATCAGGCCCACGGGACTCACTCGAGAGGACATCGGAAAATATCAGCTCTCCAGTCATTCTCTACTCTATCATCAAGGCACGAGAAAAGATACAAGCAGAGAGAGCTCTTCTTGCACTTGAGCCCCTTGCTCTACCTTACACCAAACGGTCCTTCTGCCCAGCCGTATGACCACAAAAACTGTATCCGCATCACCAGGGAGATCTGGTTCACTCACATTGGACCTGCTCTTCTACAGGACCTCAACTTATTTGACAACTCCAGTGTCGACTTCTATATGCGGTCGATGCAGAGTGCGTTCAAAGGTGTTAATGTAGAGTGCTTTTTGGAAATGTGCGATAGCATCAGGAACGAGCGGAAGCTTACAAATATGGCGACATTCGTGCTAGAAAAGCTGACTGCTGCTATAGCAGCAGAGATTGGCCCCAACCCTGCCCTCGAGGAACGTTTCTTTACAGACTCAGAGTAAACATTGAATATATTTTGTACTCTACTTCTTGTCGTACTCTAAGTTGCCGTTGACTACTGCCTTTAATCATTAGATCCAATCCAACAGCTGCCAAATGAGCATCAGCACCAGCTCGACGGTCCCTTCCTCTTCTCCTCTCAATCTGTAGAGGTGCCTCCACACCCTCCATAGTCTCTGGTGGCAGAGCGTCTTCATCATTCTCTAGATGTGCTCCTGCTGCTGTCGAAATATCTGAGATTGACAGCAAAACATCTTCAGCATCCTTCTTCTCTGATTCCGATCTTCTTTGATTCTTGATCTTGAACACAGTTTTAAATGGGGAAACGCTGAGCACAATCTTACTGCGTCTTTGGGTTGGAGGTGGTGTTCCCAGGGTCTGATGATCAGGAGAGGATGAGCACATGGAAGGTGCCGAAGATGTAGGTGCTGAGGGTGGAGGGAGAGGTGCTGAACAATACAATGGTGAGCCACTCCCAGGTGACAGCAATTCTGAACTCGTTTGGCTTTCGACCTCCAGCTCCTGAACTTCTCCATCTTCTCCATCATCATCATCTTCTTCTGTATCTTCATCATCTTCTGTATCTTCATCATCTTCTGTATCTTCATCGTTTTCCGTATCTCTGTCGTCTTCCGTATCTTCGTCTCCCTCTGGAGGGAGATGCACGAGGTGGAGGGTCTTGGGATAGTAGATCCTGAAGGCGATCAGTGGCTCGTGCACGCATTACACGCTTGTGATCTCGCTCCGTGTTGCCTTATCCAAAACTCTTCGCCGAACTCCCCGCTTTGAGACAACAAGCAGAATCGCCTTTTCTCTGTATGGAGGAGGAAGGGCAGGGTCTCCCCGAACAGCAGCCACACTAGAAAATGGTCCAAATTTAAATTCATATTGGTCAACCAGCTGTGTGTGGACGTACAGATATCCTTTGATGTTCGATAGCCATCCATGAGAATGGGCACTCCATGGCCACAGTACTCAAGAGGCCCAATCGAAACACCCTTTGTGAACTTGACGATGTATTTGAACGTCTTCCGACGACGCTCTTCTCCTCGACACAGAGAGTGGTGCCTTCCCATTTTGGGACAACTGGCCCAGGAAGCTGTTAGTTGGAAACCAGGGGATAAACAGGAGATCTTACCCGGCCTCAGGCTCCCGTGCAAGGCACCGTCCTGAAAACGCTGGAAGTACTGACCAGATATTCCGTTCCTCATCAGTGGCATAAAGATATAATCTTGGTGATGGCCAATTTCGATGTGGAACTTCAGAGGGATCTTTGAGGTCAGTGTACAGAGAGGTGGTGAGCCAGCGAGCATTTTGAAGTTGCCCTATATACCATGTGAACAATCTGGCAAGCAAGTAACAAAACTGGTACTGTACCTGTTTCACGGAACATGGATGTAAGAGGATCATCCTCTGTCCTCACCTTCATTACATTGCCCAAACTTCTTGAGCGCTGTCTTCCAGATAGTGTCACCAAAAATGAGGAGGGCCCAGCGAGATAGTCTTTCGGCGCTCAAGCTTCTCACCAGTTGGAGTCTTCCTAATGCAAAGCTTCGAGCAATATACTGAGGTTCAAACGCGTCTGGAGCTGTGCTTGTCCTGGTACCAGAAGAGGTCCTTCTCTCGTGATTGTGTCATATAATTCTGGAAAGGAAAGTGCTGGTCCAGACACAATCATAGGTGGCTATCAACCATACCCTTGAGATTTGCAATGAGCTGGCCATGGCAAGGTTGTTACCTTGGTCGATGTCTTTGCCCACACATACAATAGATCTTGGTAGCGAAGACGGTGATCCTCCTGAGGGGCAATAATCCCGTCAAGAAGTGTTCGCTGAATGTAATCCCTATGTATATCCATCAGCCACACACCACACTGATAGATCATACCGAAAACTTACTGGAATATGTCCCGTGCATTATATGCAAACTGCCAGAATGCCTCACAAAGTCTTGCAGTCCTGGATGGAGAGTCAAAGACTTCATGCTCAAGGAGGAACGGTGAGAGACCTTGTGATGGTTGGTCGACCGACGAAAGATTTGAAAAGGACAGCACCCACCCGCAATGAAGAAGATCTTGCAAACTGTGTATGCCCCTACTCCTACCCATACAAGCGATGCATGATGGATAGCATTACATGCCAAACCTGTGCGTGCATTCTTGCCAGACAGTCCTTGAGAGTCTTTCACCCAGTCAGCGACGCCTTTCAGAAAGCCAGGATAGTCTTCAATAATGTCAGGGCCTAGCCTAAGTCGCTGTCTTGGGTTGATCAGGCTGGGATCCGGAACCTCCAGCCATTCCGGCTGTTTTCGATGCATACAGTGAGTAAGGAAAATCGCTGGATGTAATGACGACAGGTTCACCTGAAACATAAGGTCATATGTCAAAAAGCTAAGGGAAAAATCATGGAATTCAAGGGCGAGGCCAATCTTGAATCCCCGATCCTATGATAGCTCCTGAGAAAGGATTGAAGTATGGAATATAAGCCACCTACCACCGCCGAAACAGCCATTATAGAGTTCGTCCATACTTCCTTTGTGTAGCATTGGATCGAAGTATGCATTAAAAACGCGACCTGGACATTGACAGCGTATGAAGGGGCTGAGGTAGTGGGGTAAGAGAGAAGATCTGGCCTGTTCAACGATTCGAACGCGCCCAGATGCGCCCAAATCTATTGAGATTTGAGTGAGATATCAATGCCCTATCTGCCTAATGGTTATGGAGCACAGTTATGGCATATCTCGCTCAAAACTTGATGGATTTGGGCGCTTTTTGGCGCATTTGAACCTGGTGAAAAGGCCCAAGCTAGAGTTAATGCATAACGTTAACATACCTTGAGGTATGTATGTCCGAAATCAAGGAATAGGGCACGCCCATTCCTGTAGACCTTCCGGAGCTCAAGGTGCAGGTCAAGAGCTGTGGAGAAATGCTTATCCTCATCCTCTCCATCCTTCTCTCCCTCTCCCTCTCCCTCTTCCTCCTCCGCTTCCTCTTCCTCCTCCTCTCCTCCTCCCCCTTCTTCTTCTTCTTACGCATGCACTTGCCCTGCAGAGTGGCCACTGGAACAACATGGGTCTGAATGCCCTGGGTTCCCCGGACAAATGTGCTGGTATGATTGAAACATTGGACAAAGCCATCTAGACCTCGCGCCTTTGTTTCATTCTTGCTGGGATCACCCCAGAGCCCAAGAACTCTTCGCCCTTTGAAGAGGTGGAGGAAATGCTGACATGTCACCCAGTGAGCATACAATTCCCTCCATTCCGGCATTCTGAGAGCAAGAAAAAGAGTAATGGTGACTTTGTTGCAAAGGGAAGCCTAGAACTGGGATCAGAGGGATTGAGTAGCCTGATTATAGTGGTAGATTGTTGGGAAGCAGCAGAATCTGTGGTGCAGCCGGATTTGGCAACGTTTGATGGGAGGCCTGACTTTGGTGTTGGGCGACGAAAAGTGTTCATTCTGTCACCACAATGGCGAGTACACTCGATTTCTTCCTATATCTGTACAATACATACCCTATAGAATACCAAATGCTACTTAGAATTTCTTACGACCCCAGCACTCGAACCCAATTCAAGGTTCTTTAAACAATAGGCATTTGTGCTCGCGCGTCCGAGATCAAAATTTGCTCGCACGAGCATCGCCCCACCCGCCTCCCGGATACCAGGGAGGGCTCCATACAACGGGGAGGTTCTGCATACCGGGGATGTTCTGTATACCGGGGAGCATGTATGTATTGCAGGGGATGTCTAATACACATACAACTACAAGCTATGTCAACAACAGGGACGGATATCACAATACAAAGGGGATTTATTTTTTGTGCAATTGGAGCAGTATGGTGCTCCAATTGCACAAAAAATAAATCCCCTTTGTATTGTGATATCCGTCCCCGTTGTTGGCATAGCATGTAGTTGTATGTGTATTAGACATCCCCCAGAATACATACTGAAGAACACTACTGCGACTAGCAAGTGGAGTCTTACCAAGTAGCTTGTAGGCTATAGGCAGTGACTTAGTTCGTAGGTTTAAAACGATAGAGATTGAGGTAGCTACAAGAGTCCTTATATACATAAAGAGTGTACTAATAATAGAGCTGTGTAAGGACTGAGTAAGCAGTCACATGTGTGACGGGTAAGCGTATGAGTATGTATGAGTCAGTATGAGTAGTAACGACTAAAGAATGACGAATGCTGTAAATAACGCATAGCCTCATAAGAATGTATCTGGAGGAGTCTAGACCGAAGGTCACGAGTCGAATCTAATCTACATCTGATAAGATAAGATAAGATAAGATAAGATAAGATAAGATAAGATAAGATAAGATAAGATAAGATAAGATAAGATAAGATAAGATCAGATCAACACATACATGCTCCCCGGTATGCAGAACCTCCCCATTATATCGAGCCCTCCCTGCTGTATTGAGCCTCCCCCAGTATCTGGGAGGCGGGTGGGGCAATGCTCGTGCGAGCAAACTTTGATCTCCGACCTGCAAGCACAAATGCCTATCGTTTAGAGAACCTTGAATTGGGTTCGGGTGCTGGGGTCGTAAGAAATTCTAAGCATCATTTTGTATTCTACAGGGTATATATTGTAAAGATATACAAAAAAATCGAGTGTACCAGCCGTTGTGGTAAGAAAACGAATACTTTTCGTTGCCCAATGCCAAAGTCAGGGCCCCCATCGAATTTTGTCCCTGGTATTGAACTTAGAGCCAGTGGTATATGAATTAGACACTCCCTGCGATATATGCAAATCCCCAGTGTATAGAACCTCCCCGCTATATCGAGCTTCCCCAGTATCCGGGATGTGGGTTGGGCTGTATTGGCGAGCATAATTCAATCTCCAAGCCACAAGCAAGAGCCTTAGATTGAGCTCTGGTGCCGAGGGTTGTAAGAAATTCTGAATATCATATAAATTAAAATAGAGGATTAAGCATATAAATATATATCTTAATTGAGCATACAGGCATATGCGGTCACAAATAGACACTTCCATTTGCCCGTGCATGCCTTTGTCAATGAGAGCTTTCCATGCATAAAGTAAGGTGTTATACAAGGCGTCGAATGAGCTTGAAAATTGTTTAATCCATTTAAATAGGAATAGAGCGTATGGAACTTGATATACTGAGTAGGTTGCGTCATGGCTTAGGCACCCAAAAGATTCAAATGATCATCACCCCACCCGCCTCCCAGATACCAGGGGAGGCTCAATACAGCAGGGAGGGCTCGATATAATGGGGAGGTTCTGCATACCAAGGATGCTCTGTATACTGGGGAGCATGTATGTATTCCAGGGGATGTCTAATACACATACAACTACATGCTATGCCAACAACGGGGACGGATATCACAATACAAGGGGATTTATTTTTTGTGCAATTGGAGCGCCATACGCCATAGAACACTTTCTAGGGGCCGTGAGGTGATGAAGAGGCGGGCATTTAGCGAGGCGAGCTTTAGAACTAGGTCAACCTGAATCCGATCGGGTGCCTCATCCAGTGCGTCGAGAAAGTAGCATGTTGCCACATTGACCTTCGTAAACTGGTGCAGAAGCTCAAGAAGCTCGGATTCGACTGGCTGGGTCCCTTCGCGAAGGTGTCGGGCGTAGGCTTTCTCAGCAGCAATCACTGCGCAATCTGGAAGGCGCTCGACTGTTTGTGTCGTGAACACGGTCAGCCCCTAGCCCCTATCTCGTTGCCCACTATTTTCGTTTCATCTATCTTTTGATCTTTCACTTCATCTTATCGCTTTTACCCCTATTTTCCCTTTAACTCCGTCTCGGCATGGACACTTTCACTATGGTACGCTGCCTCGTTACATTTCATTCTTCTCTGCTACAGGCACTGCCTTACGCACAGCCTTTTGATACTTCTATTCATTCGTCTCCCCGACTCATTTCTACTGTATCATTCTCCTTCGCGCTGCCTCGCGTAGCCTCGCTCGGCCTCAGGCGGTTTCCATTCTTCTCCCTGTTCTTCTCTACGCTGCCTTACGCAGCTTCGCGCGGCCTCGGGCCACTCTTTGTCATTCCATTGTCTTCTTGCTTACTTGTATCTCGGACTCATCGCGGCTATGCACATGTTCTGTAGAGTATATAAGCTAGCTAGTACGCTCTGTATTTCCTCAGCTTGACCTCTTCGTCAATACACCGCTTAACTCGCATCCTACTGCTCTGCTCTGTGCTGTTAGACAATCTTGGACTTTCCGCTATTGTCTTTCTAGTCACTCCTGCTTCTGCTCTTGTCGTCGCCGATCGACTTCGAGTCTCCTCCGCTTGCCTTGTGTTCACCGTGTGGTGTTCGCCTCCGTCCGCTTAGGTCTTCTGACGCGTACTTCGCGACATTAGGTCAAGCTCTTCTACTGCACCAGCGGTTTCGCTACCCGCCCTTGCAGGCCTGTAACCGCTATCACCATTGAGTGCCAACCTTTGGGCACTTCACCGCTGTCGACCGAACCGTTACTCCGTCCACTCGCGACGGTCACTACAACCCCGAAACAAAGAGTTTTACACCCTGCACTACCAACCCCCTGCCCTAACCGCTACAACCCCTACTCTACCCCAAGAACATTGGGATCGCCTAGTCGCACTCAACCCAGACGTAGAGCTTGAAGATCCCAACCGCAATAACGCATATCCATCTGTACCCCCTTTACCTCCGCTTCCTGCCCCACTCCCCGACGCTTCCCCGCCTATTGATTCTTACGCACCATCTCCAGCTCCTTCTTCATCATCTTCATCTTCAAGCTCTGAACAAGAGCATCGTTCCTCTCGAGTTTCACCTTCACTTTTCAATCTCCCTTTTTTACCTCCTTCTATTGCACCTACCGTTCCACCAAGCCCACTTTTTACTACTGCTTCTGTACCTACACTTCCATCGGATTCTACGGGCCTTTGTAAATACTGTTGCAACTTTTAACTTCTCTACTACTGCTTCCTCTTCATCCCTGCTTACGTTCCATCGCCACTTCCTATTTCTGTTAAAACCCTTCCTGCCCGCTCCCCGTCCCCGATCACCATGTCCGACCCCATGCCCATGCACCAAGATGAGCCCAAAGTCCAACCTGCCACTGCTAATGACATCATTGACCAACTTGTCGCTGGTCAGCGAGTCTATCCGAAACCCTCAACACACTCATGCTTCAAATGGCCAAACAACCCGTTGCCCAGGTCCACGCCAAGGTGGCAGCTCCAAGCAAAACCCAATGAAGGATCCCGAACCCTTCAAAGGTGATTGCAAAGGAGCTGTGCTGTTTTCTGGCCTACTTCACAATGTGGGCCAGCCTCCAGGGCGAACCCCTGATGAAGGAAGCCTACGAGATGAGAAGGCTTGGATAGCCTCTGCCCTCTCCTACTTCAGAGGAGACGCATCCCATTGGGCCCAGTCGTTCCTACAGCAGATCTACGACCCACGACATAAGCACCAACAAGGCGGCACACCCCATGCCATTCAACGCCACTTGGGAAGGATTCGTCAATGCTGTGGAAGCACGCTTTCGACCTGGAGACGACCAGGAGATTGCTCAACAAGAGTTAGACGCTCTCAAGCAAGGTCGAGGAACAGCTGCCTCATATGCAGCCAGCTTCATGGAGGTATTTCCTCGCACAGGACTCTCAGAAGTTGCTGCCATGCATCGCTTCAAGCAGGGCCTGGCAAAGGACGATAAAGGTTGGCTCGCATACTCATCGTTGGTTAAAAGCCCACCACACTGCTGGAGCTTTGCAACCAGGTCATCAGCAACGACGTTCGAGTTGAAGGACACCCAATCCCCAACGGCTCCTCTACGACTACTCGAGACCATGACCCCTGGGCCAATGGACATCGATGCTACTCGTACCAGCAATGGACGCACTCGGGAGGACTTCACAGCTGCCATGCGGGGCCGCTGCCTATGGCTGTGGATCCAAGACTCACGTCAAAAAGGACTGCAACCATGCGAACACCCGATTGCCCATATTGTCAGCGCATGGGCCACATCAAGAACGTTTGCCAGGACAAGTTCCTGGGTTACTCCAAGAACTGAGGGACTCAACCAACGCTGCATCCGTGCCACACCACCCACGACAACTTCGATGTCTGTGCTTCCTTCAACCCTGTCCAGACCCCATCCGCCTCCATCGCCGCTACTCCTGCTCCTCCTGCTGCCCCAGCCATCCCAACCGTCTCAGCCGGCGCCCCCTTGCAGAAATGCAGCGCATGCAGGAGACTCAACGCCAGATGCTTGCCCCTATTTGCCGAACTCCGAAAGGGTTTTTTAAAGCGGGTGTCTGCTCGCGCCGAGGCGCATTGCACCCCCTACCCCGTACACAGTTTCTGCCCTATGACTCGCTATCCTCTTGTAAATTAGCACGACTCGTGAATTGAACCCCCCCTTTCATCCCACTTTCGTGTCCAAGCACAACTCAGAGGCAGGAACTGTGCTACAAACTCCCCGGCAATGGTCGACACTGGCGCCAACAGGACTATTCCTGGATGTGCACTTTCGTCTCCAACCCAACGCATCCCCTCCCATAAACTGCTCCATCCCATCGCCCTCATGAACATTGACGTCTTCGCCTAACCATTCGGGCGACATTACTCATTTTGCTCGCCTCAAACTCACCATCGACGGCTACACCGAATGGACGATTTCCTCATCGCGACCTTGGTGGAGAGGACATCATCCTTGGTCTCCCTTGGCTGCGCAAGCTCAACCCTACCATTGACTGGCGCAAAGGAACGCTCACCATCCCTCGCACCAGGATCTCCTCTGCTTTCATCGAGGAGATCCCAGACGAAGACGCCTATCCCACTTCTCGAGGTGCTCCGCAGGAGACGCACTGGTAGAAGAAATTGGCGTTGACGACGACTCACCTCCCACTCCCACTCCGCGCCCCCCACTCCCCAATCAGCATCTACCTCCTCGTCTTCCTCACCCCAGACACCCCGATGAGCCATCCCCTCGGTCGAACCTGAACGGAGGACTATAGGCCCCCTCTCTGTCGCATTCGTGCCAATCGGAGGGCTCGTCGTGAGTTGGTACGCAAGGGACTGCTTGAGGACACTGGCGACCAAATTTGGTGCGCTGCTGGCTTCACGTATTCCCAGCAGATTGCCGAACAGAGTCAGAAGGAGAAGCCGCAGAAGACGTTCGAGGAGTTGGTACACCCGAGTATCGACAACACGCCTCCGTCTTTTCCGAGTCTGAATCCCACCGTCTACCGGGAACACAAGCCTTGGGACCACGCCATCGACTTCACACCTGGTGCCCCAGCCAATGTTCGCACCAAGGTCTACCCCATGTCGCAGAACGAGCAAGAAGAGCTCAACCGCTTCCTGGATGAAAAACCTCGAGAAAGGCTACATCCGACCGTCGAAATCACCCCTCGCCTCGCCCGTCTTCTTTGTCAAGAAAAAGGACGGCAAAAACTTCGCTTTGTTCAGGACTACCGCAAGCTCAACGAATTCACAGTCAAGAACCGTTACCCACTCCCGCTTGTTTCCGACATCATTGGCCGCCTCAAAGGCGCCAAATATTTCTCCAAATTCGACGTACGATGGGGCTACAACAACATCCGCATCAAGAGGGGGACGAATGGAAGGCTGCCCTTTGCAACCAACCAAGGTCTCTTTGAACCCCTTGTCATGTTCTTCGGTCTCACCAACTCCCCTGCCACATTCCAAGCCCTCATGAATTCCATCTTCTCAGAACCTTATTGCTGCTGGTAAAGTCGCGGTCTACCTTGACGACATCCTCATCTTCACCTTGACCCTCGAAGAGCATCGCAAGATCACTCACGAGGTACTTCGACGACTCAAAGCTCATGACCTGTTCCTTCGCCCTGAGAGTGCGAATTCGAACGCCAGGAGATCGAATACTTGGGTCTAGTCATCAAGGAGGGAGAAGTCTCGATGGACCCAGCTAAGGTTGAAGCCGTTCGCAACTGGCCCGTTCCTCGCAACCTCCGTGCTGTTCGAGGCTTCCTAGGATTCGCCAACTTCTACCGCCGTTTCATCAAGGATTTTTCCACCATCGCCCGTCCACTCAACGATCTCACCAAGAAAACGTGCCCTGGCAGTGGGGTACGCCACATCAAAACGCGTTTGATACCCTCCGCGATCATTTCATTTCCGCTCCGGTTCTCTCGCTCTGGGACCCTAGTCTGCCTACCCGCATCGAAGTCGACGCCTCTGGCTTTGCCACAGGAGGTGCTCTACTTCAGAAGCATGACGACGGTCTCTGGCACCCCATCGCATTCCGCTCCTCTTCCATGCAGCCGGCCGAACGCAACTACGAGATCTACGACCATGAAATGCTCGCCATCATTGACGCCCTCAAGGACTGGCGACACTTCCTCGAAGGCCTTCCTGAGCCTTTTGAGATTGTCACCGACCATGCCAACCTCGAGTACTGGCGCACTGCACAAGACCTCAGCCGGCGACATGCAAGATGGGCCTTATATCTCTCTCGTTTCCAGTTCACCCTTACCCACCGTCCCGGAAAAAGCCAATACTCAGGCCGATCCCCTTTCCCGCCCTCGACATCCACCAGGTCCACGACGCTGAAGACAACAGACAACAGATCGTCCTCAAACCTGAACTTTTTGCCAAAACTCGCTGCCACCAGTATGCTCATCAATCCCCTCGAAGAACGTCTCAAGCAGGCCAGCAACCGCGAAGCCGAGGTCCTCGCTGGTCTTGCTGCCCTGCGCAACTCCGGACCTGCTCGACTTGTCAACGGCCCTACCTGAATGGGAGGAAGTTGATGGCTTGGTCTACCACAAAGGCCGAGTCTATGTACCCAATGACGACGACCTTCGACGCGATGTCCTACGCCAATGCCATGACGATCCCACCTCTGGCCACCCTGGAATCCATGCCACCCTTGAACGTGTCGAACGACAGTACTGGTGGCCCAGCATGCGCGCCTTTGTCAAGAAATATGTTGAAGGGATTGTGACACCTGTGGTCGCAAGAAGCATATGCAGCACCCCCATGCCCTCAACCCGTCCTCTCGATGTACCTGCTGGCCCTTGGGAGTCAGTTGGTGTTGACCTTATCACGCAACTCCCCAAAGCGAATGGTTACGACGCAATCATCGTCTTCACCGATCACTACAGCAAGCTCATCCACGCCCTCCCTTGTCACTCCAACATCACCACGGAAGACGTTGCCGACATCTACTACCGCGAAATTTTCCTCCTCCACGGCCTCCCTCTCCAGTTCATCAGCGACCGTGGACCCCAGTTCGCTTCCAAGGTCATGCGTGGATTGCTCAAACACCTTGGGATCAAGTCAAACCTCACCACAGCCTATCATCCTCAAGCCAACGGTCAGACTGAGCGCGCCAACCAAGAAGTCGAAAAGTACCTCCGCATCTACACCAACCGTCGCCAAGAGGACTGGGACAAACACGTCCCCATGGCTGAATTCGTCATCAACTCCCGTGTCCACTCTGCTCACAACCGCTCTCCCTTCGAAGTGTCTACGGCTTCCTTCCTCATTTCAACATTCCTATTGGCAGCCCCTCCGGCCTCCTACCCATTGACGACCGTCTCCAACACCTGAAGGATGCTCGAGAGGACGTCGATGCTGCCTTGCGACTGGAAAAAGGACACCAGAAGGATGCTTTTGAAGCAGGCAAACGTGCAGCTGACCACTTCAACGTTGGTGACTACGTCTGGCTTGACTCAAGCGACATCAAGGTCAGAATCCCAGCTCGAAAACTAGGCGACATGCAGCTCGGACCCTACAAGGTCCTTGAACGTATCGGTGAGCTGGACTACAAACTGGACCTCCCTCGCAGTCTCTCCCGTATCCACCCCGTCTTTCATGTCGACAAGCTCTCTCGCTGGAAAGGAAACGACGTCAACGGCATCCTACCACCTCCTCCCGAACCTGTCGAACTCGAAGGCGAGGTTGAGTACGAGGTTGAGTCCATCCTCAATAGCCAAGTCGTCAACCAAGGAAGAAAGAAGGTACTCCAGTATTTCGTCAGTTGGGCTGGGTACAACGATTCGCATAACTCTTGGGAGCCAGCCGAAAACCTCAAGCGTTCAAGAGCCAAAATCAATGAATTCCACCGCCTGCATCCAACTGCCCCACGCAAGATCTAGGTCATCGAGGACGATGAATCTTAGAAGGGGGGTTAATGTCGTGAACACGGTCAGCCCCTAGCCCCTATCTCGTGCCCCTATTTTCGTTTCATCTTATCTTTTGATCTTTCACTTCATCTTATCGCTTTTACCCCTATTTTCCCTTTAACTCCGTCTCGGCATGGACACTTTCACTATGGTACGCTGCCTCGTTACATTTCATTCTTCTCTGCTACAGGCACTGCCTTACGCACAGCCTTTTGATACTTCTATTCATTCGTCTCCCCGACTCATTTCTACTGTATCATTCTCCTTCGCGCTGCCTCGCGTAGCCTCGCTCGGCCTCAGGCGGTTTCCATTCTTCTCCCTGTTCTTCTCTACGCTGCCTTACGCAGCTTCGCGCGGCCTCGGGCCACTCTTTGTCATTCCATTGTCTTCTTGCTTACTTGTATCTCGGACTCATCGCGGCTATGCACATGTTCTGTAGAGTATATAAGCTAGCTAGTACGCTCTGTATTTCCTCAGCTTGACCTCTTCGTCAATACACCGCTTAACTCGCATCCTACTGCTCTGCTCTGTGCTGTTAGACAATCTTGGACTTTCCGCTATTGTCTTTCTAGTCACTCCTGCTTCTGCTCTTGTCGTCGCCGATCGACTTCGAGTCTCCTCCGCTTGCCTTGTGTTCACCGTGTGGTGTTCGCCTCCGTCCGCTTAGGTCTTCTGACGCATACTTCGCGACAGTTTGCTTGACGAGGATCTCGAGAACGTTGTGGACGGAGAGGTCGGCGCGGTCACTGTATCGAATATAGACGTAACAGACACATATACGACTCCCTTTCACCGCAGCTAGAGCTTCCAGCTCCCGGATGACGATGGACCTGCAGAACCAGTTAGGATGGCGGATGGGAGGCAAGCAACATTATCCTATGTTAACAGTCTTTCCTGCACCCGCTGCAATAACCGGTTAGATGATAGATAAAAGCATCGTATAAAAAAGCTTACGGATCCCAGCACCCCAAAGAATCTTCAGATTACCATTAGGATCGAGCCAGATGATGGATTTTGCTGTTTTGAGCAGCCAGACGCCAGTGCCGGGTGTGGCCTTGGACAAGACGTCAAGGTGAATGATGCAGAGGTTGCAAATGGCACCGAACACGGCGGAGATATCAACTCTGTCAGGATTGCTGTGGTAATGCTTGTGGATGATAACATCTCATCCAGCGAGATTGAAGTCCCCATCATTTTGTTGATCTTATCTTATGCAGATTAGATTCGACTCGGACTCTCCGACTCAGATTCTCTCCGACTCGGACTCTCCTAGATATATTCTTATGAGGCTATGCGATATCTACAGTATTTGTCATTCTATCATCTTCCCAACTCATACTGACTCATATGATTACTTGTCACGAATGTGACTGCTTACTCAGTCCTTACACAGCTCTATATTTAGTACACTCTTTATGTATATAAGGACTCTCGTAGCTACAATAATCCCTATCACTTTAACCTACCAGTTAAGCCTACAAGCTACTCGGTAAGACATCTACTCGCTAGTCGCAGTAGTGTTCTTCAGGTTATGAGCCCCGAAGTTCAGTAGTTGCGCTGTAATGGCTGCACTACAAACTTGGTTGGCGCTGTAATGGCTGCCTCCATAGACTGCTACAAGTCTGCGCTTAATCGCTGCGACTATGCATGTCTAACCAAGTGGCTGATAGGCCGAACCTATGCCTTTACTCTGCGCTGTTATGGCAGCAGAGATCTGCACTGTAATAGCTGCAGAATGGGGCAAAGAACGCGCTGTTATGGCTGCTTTCTTTGATCTGTGATATACGTTGCTGACGAACCTTGTTTTGACAGATCTCAACAATCAACAGAATGTCTTCCAACAACGCTCACAACAGTATCCCCATGCTCGATGGTACCAACTACAAGGATTGGGCCATGCGTGCGGAGCAATACCTCCAAATGCAGTGTCTTGTGTGGTACATCGATGGTTCTCGTCCTGATGGAGCCGCTTCAGATGCCACTTCGGCAGAAAAGCTGGCTCAGGAAGACAAGATCCTGAAATGGGACCAAGATGATGACCAGGCAATGGGAGCTCTCCTCCTTCGCATCAACAAAAACATCTGCGCCCAAGTTGCGGGCAAAGCGACGACGAAGGAGTTATGGGACACTCTCAAGGAGCTCTACGGTAGTCCAGGTCTCGCTGCGATCTTCGCAGATTTCAGCCGAGCAATCAAGTTCCACATCGGAACCGGAGATCCTCGCCCTGCGATTGCCGAGCTCCAGAACTACCTGGGTCAACTTGCTACGAATGATGTCGAGATCGACTCATTCATCGAGGCGATGATCTTGATCAGTAGCCTTCCTAACAAGTACGACAACACCGTCGCCATCCTTCTTAACAACAACAAGAAGGATCTCACCTTCGAAGCCGTCGTCAAGGCCATCACGGCCGAGTATGACCGCGTCGCCAACCCGGCTACCCTTAACAAGTTCACTGGCATCAAGAGGAAAGGGGGGAACCCTAACTTCCGCCAGCAGCAACAAGGGCAGCAGAAGGATTCCGGCAACTCGGGTAATCAAAACTCGGGTTCTTCCCAGAACAAGGGGAAGAAGCGCGGATCCAAGGGTGGCAACAAGAAGAAGGAGAAGGAAAGGAAGTCGCAAGGTCACAGCTCCCACATGGTACAGGCCGCCTTCTTAGGCGACCATCCCGTCTCTTCCGCTCCTCAGGAGCATGTGCCTCCCCAGGCCAAGGTCTCGGTCCTCTCATTCGTGAAGACCGGACCCTCTATCGTCCAAAGATCTGTCGATCTTACTCCATCCACCCATCTCCCCCGCCTCGGCAGCTAAAGCCAAGGTCGCTCCGTCTACCAACACCTCGTGCTATCCCGACGTGGAATGCGCCAGGACGAACTGTGGTAAGCTCGATTTACCAAAAACCACCCGTCACCTCAAAGCATTCGAGGAAGCGGATAAGCGGAAGCGAGCACTTATTGACCGCATCAGTTCTCCCAGGCCTTCCAAACGCCAACGATCACTCGAGCCCGCTGAACCGGCTGAGGTGCATGAGGCCAGCTCGCCTCTGCACCGACTCCCATCTCCCCCACTGGCACATGGTGGATCTGGAGAAGGGGTCGACATTCCCCAACCAACCATGGTGTGTCAATCTGGACTGCCCATGGAAGGGGACGGCTCACAAGCACTGGACGGACTCTCTGACACCGATGCCTTGGGCGAAGACGACGACAGCGTCTCCCTCGGAGACGAAGGCGAGGACCCCTCGCTCTTCGGCGCCCCCAAGACGGTCTGGGAGAGGATCCGCGATGGCGAACTGGAGGACCCGCTCCACCCCGATGACGAAGTCTCCGACTGGGGCTCTGACGACGGGATGGGAGGCGAATATCCAGATCGTGATGGATCAGATCGCGTTCCAGATGCAAAACCATCCGTCTACCTACTGGACTGGGACGCTCTGAGGACTGGGCACTTTGACGACGATAAGTACGTCCCCTCTATTCCTATCAGGAAACACTTGGCTAACTCGTTGCCTCTACAGTCTCTTCAACTAGATATGAATGACATAGACGACGATGTATACCTAGAGCACTGCTGTGCAATCTACTCTCTCGTTTCGATGCATGATTCATCGAATATCTCCAAGTGTCAAGATGCCCTTTGCGCCTCCTGTAAGAAATTTGAGTCATTCATACATTGGATGATGGACTCTGGGGCATCAATGCACGTTACCCCCTCGAAAGATGACTTGTTCGACTACAAAGTCATTAAAAACAGTCCATCAGTTAACACCGCTTCCAAGGGTACTACCCTGTCCATAAAAGGAATTGGAAAGCTTCGAGTAATTCACACCATCAAAGGTGCTGATGGTAATGATTGAAGAACACTACTGCGACTAGCGAGTAGGTCTTACCGAGTAGCTTGTAGGCTTAGTTGGTAGGTTAAAGTGATAGAGATTGAGGTAGCTATGAGCGTCCTTATATACATAAATGAGCGTACTAATAATAGAGCTATATAAGGACTGAGTAAGCAGTCACATGAGTGACGAGTAATCATATGAGTTAGTATGAGTCGTGAAGACGATAGAATGACGAATCCTGTAGATATCGCATAGCCTCATAAGAATATATCTAGGGAAGTCCGAGTCGGAGAGAATCCGAGTCGGAGAGTCCGAGTCGAATCTAATCTGCATAAGATAAGATCAACACTCCCCCCTCAATGAGTGCATCTCCTAACGAGTGTACCCATTGGACTAAGACGAGTAGAACTCAAGTCCTAGTAATCCCCTGAAGTGTTCAAACTTCACACGTCCCAACGGTTTGGTGAAGATGTCGGCGATGTTGTCGTTGGTATCGACTCGCAAGACTTCAATGTCTCCATTCTCGATGAGTTCACGGTTGTAGTGAAACTTGACATCGATATGTTTCATGCGACGTTCCTGAATAGGATTGTTGCTAATGAAGATAGCACCGTTGTTGTTGGAACAGATAGGGATTGGCACGATGATCGGCATGCCAAGCTCTTTGAACATGTGCTTGAACCACATCACCTGTCGACTACAGTCAGACACAGCCATGTATTCGGCTTCGGTGGAGGAATTAGCGACTGTCTTTTGAGTGTGTGAAATCCAGCTAATGCTAGCATTTGCCAACATCACCATGTTTCCAGTCGTAGATCGGCGTGCAACCAGATCTGCGGCGTGATCAGAGTCCGAGTAGGCAATCAATCCATTTTGGGATGCGCCATCCAGAACCAGAGCGTAGTCCATAGTTCCTCGGAGGTATCTGCATATGTACTTGCCTTGCTGATGTGTTCCTCGGAAGGATTAGCTGCGAATTGAGACAGCTTGACAACAGCGTAGGCGATATCTGGGCGAGTACCCAGCATCAGGTAGAGCAGAGATCCAATGATCGACTGGAAGTAGTGGCATCGTTTCGTATCGACAGGTCCAGTATGTTCGAGAGGCCTATAACCCTCGACCATAGGTGTAGGTGCCGGTCGGCAATCCTTCATATCAAAATGTTCCAGGACCGTGCCAAGGTAGGCAGATTGGTCCAGACGGATATTTTGTCTGTCACGTCTGATCCTCATTTGTAAGAACTCGGTTGGATTTTCGAAGGTTCTCGACATTCCCATTTGAGCTGAACGCCTCTTTCTTGCCATTAACAAGTCTCTTGTTAGGACCCGCGAAGATGAGATCATCGACGTAGGCAATCATGATGACAAAGCCACCATGTCCATCCTGAAGGATGAAGATCCCGGTATCGGTCGATAGTCGTTTGAAGCCAAGAATCTTCATTGACTTTGCAAGTTCCATGTACCATGCACGGGACGCTTGCTTCAGACCATAGATAGCACGAAGGAGCCGGTACACCTTGTGCTCTTTGCCCTTCATGACAAAGCCTTCGGGTTGACGCATATAGATCTCCTCATCTAGTTTCCCATAGAGGAATGCTGTCTTGACATCGACTCCGGTGATGTGCCAATCCTTGAGAGCCGTGAGGGCTAACATGGTTCGGACTGATTCGAAACGAACCACCGGTGAGAAAAATCTCGTTGTAGTCGATGCCTTCGATTTCTTGGAAACCCTTGGCAACAAGTCGGGCGCGTTTACGGCCGTCAGATTTGACGTCGAATACCCAGCGATTGGTAATCGCTTTGCCGAACCTTTGGGAAGATCAACCATTTCGAATACGTTGCGTTCAGAGAGTGCCTTTAACTCATCTTTGCAAGCATCGATCCATCCTTTCTTCTCCTGCGGTGGCATCCGCAAGATGTCTTTAAACGTCCACTCGCTGTGGAGCGCTATCGACTGAAGGAACTGAAGGCAAAACCGCTTTAGAAAGCAGAAATGCATAAAATTAACTCCCCCTTCACGCGTCAAGCGTTCTAAGTCCTCAGGTATGTCACAAGTTGAATCAGATTCACTTTCGGACACGGGAGTAGCAGGTTTCGGCGCGGGAACACCTTTTTCCTTGCTTCCAGCACCTTGATTAGATCCAGATGGCCGTCTGTCATCTTTATCAAGTGCTTTCTCCGATCCGTCTGATGCTTTTTTCTGTCGGAGTTTTATTTCCGTAGACATCGCCAGGCTGAGGCTTGGTTTGGGTCCGATTCCGCGCAGATCTCCTTGGTTCATCACCAGGAGCGTTTCCCGGCGCAGGGTTCGGCGGGTGCTGGTCAGCTGGTGTTCACCAACGTTCCGATCGACGTCACGATCAGGACCGCTACCTCTTTTTGGGGTTGTTTGGGAGTTTGGGGATGGACGGAGGGAGGAAATCATCGTCGTCATCATCATCTCCAGATTCAGATGGAAGGTCCATCATTGCCAAATGAGGAAGGTGGGTCGTCTTAAACTCGTGTTGGTCTCTTGAGGTGGTTTGGCTTCAGGACACCTTGGGAAGTGAAGTTCATCAAAGCGAGGGGTAGTCGCCTTTGAATAGAACATTCCTTTGGCGATCTCATGAAGAGATACGCCTTCATGCCCTTCTGGGAATCCCAGGAAGATCATATACCTCCGACCGTGGAATGGAGCTTGTTAGATCGTTGTTCCCTGGGAATATACACCCAGGCACCACATCCAAAGACTCTCAATTTAGAGATGTCTGGAGCTTCTCCTTCTACAGCCTCGTGTGGAGTAATCCAACCAAGACGCTTGAGAGGCGTCCGGTTATACACGTAAACGGCATATAGAATAGAAAATTCCCAACCATGATTGGGGCGGGCAAGCGTCGTGACGCATTGACTCAGCCTTCTCCATGATGGTGCGATTGAAGCGCTCAGCGCGTCCGTTTCTGCTGGTGCATATACGGTGCGCTGATTGATAGCTTGATTCCTTTCGATTTGAAGAAAACTTTTCAGTTCATCGTTGATGAATTCTCCACCACCATCCACCTGCCATTCTTCGATTTTCTCATGGTATATTGTTTCGACCATGGTGATGAAGTCTTTGATCGCTTGGATTGATCCACTCTTCTGACGAAGAGGACACACGATCCACGACTCGTGCAATCATCAAAGAAGGAGATGAAATGTTTGAATTTGTGGTATGACTCAACGGAGAATTCTTTTAGATCCGAATGGATCTTCTGGAATCTGTGCTTCGCACGCTTGCTTGAAGCCGGGAATGGCTCAAGTGTCATCTTCCCTTGCGCGCAACCGCGGCACAAAGGTTCATGTTTGGGAATTTCCACCATAGGTGGGAAGTTCGTGGTATGCTTTTTGGCTCGTTTGAGCACTTCCCGTGATGGATGACCAAAGTGTTTATGCATCACCTCGTAATCGACTGGTGGTCCGGAGACCTTCTGCACTTCTATCGGCAATCCGTTGGAGTTCTTTACAGACACCCAATAAATCGTGTCGTCCGGATGAAGTGGTTGACCCTTAATGAGATTTCTCCCATCAGAATCGTTGATACCCATAGATAGGGAATCACCCCAAAGAGTAGTCTTGGGTTGACTCAAGAAAGTTCCCGTAGAGAACAATCGAGTCGATAGATTGGGTATGTGATATACTGGTTCGATGATAGATTCCACGTCTCGATCGTTACCATCAACACCCTTGATGGTGTGAATCACTCGAAGCTTTCCCAATTCCTTTTATGGACAGGGTAGTGCCCTTGGAAGCGGTGTTACCGATGGACTGTTCTTAACAATTTTGTAATCGAACAAGTCCTCTTTCGAGGGGGGTAACATGCATTGATGCCCCAGAGTCCATCATCCAGTGTATGAATGTCTCGAATTTCTTACAGGAGGCCGCATTGCGCATCTTTACACTTAGCGATGTTTGACGAATCATGCATCGAAACAAGAGAGTATATTGCACAGCAGTACTCTAGGTAAACATCATCGTCCAAGTCATTCATATCTAGTTGAAGAGGCTGTGGAGGGGCAACGAGTTAGCCAAGTGTTCCTGATAGGAATAGAGGGGACGTACTTATTGTCGTCAAAGTGCCCAGGTCCTCAGAGCGTCCCAGTCCGGTAGGTAGACGGATGGTTTTGCATCTGAAAGGCGATCTGATCCATTACGATCTGGAGATTCGCCCCCATCCCGTCGTCGGAGCCCCAGTCGGAGACTTCGTCATCGGGGTGGAGCGGGTCCTCCAGTTCTCCGTCTCGGATCCTCTCCCAGACCGTCTTGGGGGCGCCGAATAGCGAGGAGTCCTCGCCTTCGTCGCCGAGGGAGACGCTTGTCGTCCGTCTTCCCCAAGGCATCGGTGTCAGAGAGTCCGTCCAGTGCTTGTGAGCCGTCCCCTTCCATAGGCATTCCAGATTGACACACCATGGTTGGTTGGGGAACGTCGACCCCTTCTCCATATCCACTGTGTGCCAAGTGGGGGGAGATGGGAGTTGGTGCAGAGGCGAGCTGGCCTCATGCACCTCAGACTGTTCGGTGGGCTCGAGCGATCGTGACGTTTGGAAGGCCTGGGGGACTGATGCGGTCAATAAGTGCTCGCTTCCGCTTGTCCGCCTCCTCGAATGATTTGAGGTGACGGGTGGTTTTTGGTTAAATCGAGCTTACCGCAGTTCTTTCTGGCGCGTTCCACGTCGGGATAGCATGAGGGTGTTGGTAGACGGAGCGACCTATGGCTTTAGCAGCCGAGGCCGGGAGATGGGTAGATGGAGTAAAGATCGACAGATCTTTGGACGATAGAGGGTCCGGTCTTCACGAATGAGAGGAGCCGAGACCTTGGCCTGGGGAAGGCACATGCTCCTGAGGAGCGGGGAGAGACAAGATGGTCGCCTAAGAAGGCGCCTGTACCATGTGGGAAGCTGTTACCTTGAGACTTCCTTTCCTTCTCCTTCTTCTTGTTGCCACCCTTGGATCCGCGCTTCTTCCCTTGTTCTGGGAAGAACCCGAGTTTTGGTTACCCGAGTTGCCGGAATCCTTCTGCTGCCCCTGTTGCTGCTGGCGGAAGTTAGGGTTTCCCCCTTTCCTCTTGATACCAGTGAACTTGTTGAGGGTAGCCGGGTTGGCGACGCGATCGTACTCAGCCGTGATGGCTTTGATGGTGGTCTCGAAGGTGGAGATCCTTCTTGTTTTTGTTAAGAAGGATGGCGATGGTGTTGTCGTACTTGGTAGGAAGGCTGCTGATCAGAATCATCGCCTCGATGAATGAATCGAAGACGTTGTTCGTAGCAAGACGACCCAGGTAGTTCTGGAGCTCGGCGATCGCAGGGCGAGGATCTCCAGTTCCAAATATGGAACTGGATTGCTCGGGAGAAATCCGCGAAGATCGCGGCGTTTGCCCGGACTACCGTAAAGCTCCTTGAGAGCATCCCATAACTCCTTCGTTGTACCTTTGTCTGCAACCTGGGCGCAGACGTTTCTGTTGATACGAAGGAGGAGAGCTCCCATGGCTGGTCGTCGTCTTGGTCCCATTTGGCGATCTTCTCATCCTGAGCTGCCTTCTCAGTCGCCGTGGCTTCTGAGGCGAGCTCGATAGGACGAGATCCATCAATGTAAGACGCGAGACGTTGCATTTGGAGATACTGCTCCGCACGCATGGCCCAATCCAAATAGTTGGTTCCATCGAGCATGGGGATACTGTTGTGAGCGTTGTTAGAAGACATGTTGTTAATCGTTGAGATCTGTCAAAACAAGATTCGTCAGCAACGTATTATCACAAATCAAAGAAGCAGCCATAACAGCGCGTTCTTTGCCCCATTCTGCTGCCATAACAGCGCAGAGTAAAGGCATAGGGTCGGCCTATCAGCCACTTGGTTAGACGTGCATAGTCGCAGTGATTAAGCGCAGACTAGTAGCAGTCTATGGAGGCAGCCATTACAGTGCCGACCAAGTTTGTAGTGCAGCCATCACAGCGCAACTACTGAGCTTCGGGGCTCATAACCTGAAGAACACTACTGCGACTAGCGAGTAGGTACCTTAGTGTAGGCTTAGTTGGTAGGTTAAAGTGATAGAGATTGAGGTAGCTATGAGCGTCCTTATATACATAAATGAGCGTACTAATAATAGAGCTATATAAGGAGGAGAGTAAGCAGTCACATGAGTGACGAGTAATCATATGAGTTAGTATGAGTCGTGAAGACGATAGAATGACGAATCCTGTAGATATCGCATAGCCTCATAAGAATGTATCTAGGGAAGTCCGAGTCGGAGAGTCCGAGTCGGAGAGTCCGAGTCGAATCTAATCTACGTAAGATAAGATCAACAATGATCGAGATGTTGAATCTATCATCGAACCAGTATATCATATACCCAATCTATCGACTCGATTGTTCTCTACGGGAACTTTCTTGAGTCAACCCAAGACTACTCTTTGGGGTGATTCCCTATCTATGGGTATCAACGATTCTGATGGGAGAAATCTCATTAAGGGTCAACCACTTCATCCGGACGACACGATTTATTGGGTGTCTGTAAAGAACTCCAACGGATTGCGATAGAAGTGCAGAAGGTCTCCGGACCACCAGTCGATTACGAGGTGATGCATAAACACTTTGGTCATCCATCACGGGAAGTGCTCAAACGAGCCAAAAAGCATACCACGAACTTCCCACCTATGGTGGAAATTCCCAAACATGAACCTTTGTGCCGCGGTTGCGCGCAAGGGAAGATGACACTTGAGCCATTCCCGGCTTCAAGCAAGCGTGCGAAGCACAGATTCCAGAAGATCCATTCGGATCTAAAAGAATTCTCCGTTGAGTCATACCACAAATTCAAACATTTCATCTCCTTCTTTGATGATTGCACGAGTCGTGGATCGTGTGTCCTTCTTCGTCAGAAGAGTGGATCAATCCAAGCGATCAAAGACTTCATCACCATGGTCGAAACAATATACCATGAGAAATCGAAGAATGGCAGGTGGATGGTGGTGGAGAATTCATCAACGATGAACTGAAAAGTTTTCTTCAAATCGAAGGAATCAAGCTATCAATCAGCGCACCGTATATGCACCAGCAGAACGGACGCGCTGAGAGCTTCAATCGCACCATCATGGAGAAGGCTGAGTCAATGCGTCACGACGCTTGCCCGCACCCAATCATGGTGGGAATTTTCTATTCTATCTATGCCGTTTACGGTATAACCGGACGCCTCTCAAGCGTCTTGGTTGGATTACTCCACACGAGGCTGTAGAAGGAGAAGCTCCAGACATCTCTAAATTGAGAGTCTTTGGATGTGGTGTGGGTGTATATTCCCAGGGAACAACGATCTAACAAGCTCCTTCCACGTCGGAGTATATGATCTTCCTGGGATTCCCAGAAGGCATGAAGGCGTATCTCTTCATGAGATCGCCAAGGAATGTTCTATTCAAAGCGACTACCCCTCGCTTTGATGAACTTCACTTCCCAAGGTGTCCTGAAGCCAAACCACCTCAAGACCAACCACGAGTTGAAGACTACCCACCTTCCTCATTTGGCAATGATGGACCTCCATCTGAATCTGGAGATGATGATGACGACGATGATTCCTCCCTCGTCCATCCCCAAACTCCCAAACCCCAAAAAGAGGTAGCGGTCCTGATCGTGACGTCGATCGGAACGTTGGTGAACAACCAGCTGACCAGCACCCGCCGAACCCTGCGCGGGAAACGCTCCTGGTGATGAACCAAGGAGATCTGCGGAATCGGACCCAAACCAAGCCTCAGCCTGGCGATGTCTACGGAAATAAACTCCGACAGAAGCATCAGACGGATCGGAGAAAGCACTTGATAAAGATGACAGACGCCATCGGATCTAATCAAGGTGCTGGAAGCAAGGAAAAGGTGTTCCAGCGCCCGAAACCTGCTACTCCCGTGTCCGAAAGTGAATCTGATTCAACTTTTGACATACCTGAGGACTTAGAACGCTTGACGCGTGAAGGGGGAGTTAATTTTATGCATTTCCGCTTCTAAAGCGGTTTTGCCTTCAGTTCCTTCAGTCGATAGCGCTCACGCGAGTGGAACGTTTAAAGACATCTTGCGGATGCCACCGCAGGAGAAGAAAGGATGGATCGATGCTGCAAAGATGATTTAAAGGCACTCTCTGAACGCAACGTATTCGAAATGGTTGATCTTCCCAAAGGTCGCAAAGCGATTACCAATCGCTGGGTATTCGACGTCAAATCTGACGGCCGTAAACGCGCCCGATTGTTGCCAAGGGTTTCCAAGAAATCGAAGGCATTGACTACAATGAGATTTTCTCACCAGTGGTTTGTTT